>CM038679.1:17517005-18028775 GCA_021605205.1 Aegilops longissima | reverse complement strand
CTTTGTGGCGAACCCGTGAATAAGCGCCTCGTGTTCGGCGGCGTTGTTGGGCGAAATGGATCTGCAGCGCATACCAGGCTTAATGGCCTTTGGGGAAGTGAGGACAGCCCGGCTCCCAAGCGGTCGCGCATCTTGAAGCCATTGAAATGCATCCGCCAATGGGTGGAGTCGGTGATTTGCGGCGAGTCTTGAGTCTCGGCCCGATCAGCGAGAAATCGGCGGTCTTGCGACTTGATGGCGGTCACGGGGCTGGTAATAGATGGTGTGAGGGCCAGCTCTATGGCCCATTTGGCCCTCGGCCGAAGCATCTCGGCTTCCGATGATCTCGGCTAGTGGGGCTGTGCAAACCCACAGTGATTGGATGCTCTTGAAAGTAAGGCTGCAACTTCTTGGCGGCAAAAGTGCACCCAGTAGCACATCTTACGGTAGTGGGTAGTTACGCGGAAGTCGATGGTACTTCAGCTCTCGGGTAATATCTTGGTCTCACAGGCAGGTGGCGCCTTTCCTTCCTCCTTGCGCTCAACTACAATGGTATCTTGACTACCCGGTGGTGGTGGCAATGTCACGGAGCATGGGCTCTTTAGGAGTCGGGGCCACGTAGCAGGGAGAAGTAGTCGGCATTTTCTTCAAGCTGAAGAAAAGCTTCGTCCATGTGGTTCCATTTGAAGAGGTGGTCTTCTTCATGAGCTGGTATAAAGGGAGAGCTTTCTGGCCAACCGGTGATAAATCGGTGATGGATGCCAAGCAGCGTGAACTTTTGCATCTAGCGAGTTCGGTGCTTTGCCCATCCTCGATGGCCTAGATCTTCAAGGGTTGCACTCTATGCAGCGTTCGGAGAGACCATGAAACCAAGGAGTTGGCGGTGGTACCCGAGCGCGCTTCTCGAGTTGAGCTTGATGCTGGAGAGGCGTAGGTTCTCAAAGGTCTCCATAAGGTCTTCGGCGATGTTCCTCGCTTTTAGTCTTCACCGCTACATCGTCCATGTAGACATGGGCGTTTCTGAAGATTACTTGAGGAGGCATACGCATCTGTGCGCTGAAATTGTTGGCATTCCTTAAGCTGAGCGTTATGGTCGGGTGGCAGAAGGCTCCAAAGCGGCATGATGAAGGCGGTCTTGATCTATCGGTAAGGTTGACTTGATCTGGTGATATCCGAATATGCATCTAAGCTCAACAGCTCGCATCCGGTGTGGAGTCTATCACTAGTCAATCCTCGGCGGGAATGGGCGGGTCCTTAGGGGCAAGCTTTGTTGAGGCTTAATGGTGATACATGCATCCTTTGCTTGTTCTTCTTGATTACCATTGCACGGGTTTGCTAACCAACTGGAAAGAACACTTCCATAATGGCCCTGGCTGCTAGGAGCCGGGCTATCTCTTCTCAACAGCTCTTCTCTTCTCTTTTTGGCGGCGCGGTACTGGCGGAGCTTCATCAGATCGGACATGTAACTTGTGCTCATGAATTCCGTCGGCATGTCTTTAGGGACCATCGAAATGTCCGATTCTCACGGAGGAAATCGGCGAGCTCGCCTTCTATTCTTTGTCAAGGTTTGCACCTATGACAGACATACCTCTCCAGAGTGCTCGGGTCCAAGGGTATCTTCTTCGTTTCTTTGGCCCGGCTTGCGAGCCCTCACCTTCCGCTCCTTGGGATTAGGCGATATTTGAGAGTTGCTTGCGGCCATCACCACAACCCGATCAAGCACGCTTCTCTGTTTTCGATCACCGGGGACTTCGGCTAGCCATTGCTTCGATTGCACAAGCGTCACGACTTTACATGATACGTGGCTCGGTGATGTGAAATCCCCTTGGAACTCAGCATCTTCATCTTGAGGTAGGCGTGTGGGGACTGAAAGTGCTAGTTATCGACTAGAGGGGGTGAATAGGAATTTTAGGAAGAGTCTTCAAAAACACGGATGTTTCAAAGACAAACAATAGAAATGACCTAATTGATATGCAGCGGAAGATAAACTACAACAAGCAAACCATAGTCAAGTATGCAATAGCATTGAAGGTACAAGACTAATAGCAGCTTAGTAGTAGGATCAAGATGGAAGAGAGATAGAGAAGCCAATCAACAAAAGTAGTCAAACAATGAAGTCAAACAGGTATGACAAAGAGGCAATGACTTCGCGAAGACAAACTCTAAGTAAGGATAGGAGAAGATAGAACCGGTCACTTGTTGAAGACCGAGTTTGTTGGACCCAGTTCGATTCTTTGTGACAACTATACATCTGGTTAGGGAGGCTGAGATTCAACTCAGAAGACCATCATCTTCACCTTATTCCCAGAGCTATGGACACAGGTCCCATCGATCACTCACTCAGTAAGTCTTCAAGGTAGACTTCCGAACCTTCACAGCTGCGTTCACGGCAATCCACAATGACTCTTGGATGCTCGAGCAGCGACGCCTAACAATTTGGAGGATTCCACAGTCCTCAAGTGTAATAAGTCTTGAGTCTACCTGAGACGAAATACTTGATGATGCCTAACACTCTTTGGCTCTGGGTGTTTGGGCTTTGTCCTCGCAAGTTTCTCTCTCTCAAAGGCTTGAGGTGGGTTGCTCTCAAGCGACAAAAGCCGTGCACTAACTCTGAGTAGCCACCAATTTATGGTGTAGGGGTGGGCTATTTATAGCCACTAAGCACCTTGACTGATATGTCGAAATGACCACAGGTCACTAAGGAACTGAAAGCGTGTTCCAGCGGTCAGATTTCAAACACACCGGCAACTTTACTTGGGCTACAAGCAAAGCTGACTCATCCGACTCTGGATAAGTTTTGCTCTCATTGTCTTGGCTCGAAGACATAAGGATTCAGGTTGAGCATCACTTGATCATTCGACTTTGATCACTTGGACCCCTTAACAGTCGATGATTGGTTCCTGAGTCAACAAAGAAAACAACGAAGCGACGACAGATCTTAGGTGCCATAGTCTTCACTCAATGTCTTATCATGTCATAGTCTTCAATGTGAATATCTTCACATACCAACCATTGTCGTCAATGTCTTCATACATTTTAGGGGTCATCTCCGGTGAGTAAACCCGAATCAATGGGGACACTACCTGCGTTATCCTGCAATTCTCACAAGCGCATTAGTCCCTCAACCACATTTGTCGTCAATAGTCCAAAACCAACTAGGGGTGGCACTAGATGCGCCACAATCTCCCCTTTTGGTGATTGATGACAAAGCTGGTTGAAGTTTTCAACAGGGATAAAATATGTGAAATTGTAAAGGATAGGGAATTGTCTTCATAAGTGGCAAAGGCTCCCCCGAAGATGTGCATATAAGTAGTTTGCTTTTGGAAATGCAAATGCACATGGCAGGTTGTACTTGTGGAGATCCTCTTCAACTTATGAAGATAATTCATCATGCATGAAATGATATAACTAAGAGAATGACATGCATAATGAAAAATGGGCGTCTGCAGAATGATCTAAGTGCGGAAGTTATCGCCATATCATGCGAATTTATCATCGCACGAGAGTAAAGCAAATAAGTAGAGAGCGACCATCGAGTTTAAGTGTTACAACTCAAAGAACCAAATATATCAAAAGCGAGTTATAAACACTAGGCAAAATATTATACAACAGCCCTTATGAACCCGCTTGAATACTATCAAACTCATATGCTTCTCCCCTTTTTGTCGATGAAGGACCAAAAAGGTTTGAAGACATAGAGCATCTACTCGCTTTGATCGGGAGAAGATGGAGCAGCGGTTGTTGTCGTTGGTTGGTTGGTGCGAGCGAACTTATGCGATGTCGATGCATGCGAAGTAGAGGCGGTGAAGTAGCATCGGCTTCATCATCGATCACTCTGGCATTGGCGGTTGCACGGAGGAAGAATAGTCGAGTCTTCAAGTGATGGAGTTAAATCGTAGGACTGCATTCCATGGAGGAGTGGAGTCAAACTTGAAGCGTTCGGTGAAGCCATCGTCTTGAAGATCGCCTTGACCTTTGGCGGTCAAACTCTTCCATGATGGCCCGACGGTCTCGTGAGTGACAAAAGCATTCTTGGTGGCAAGGTTTGAATGTGATTGGCGTCCACCAAGAGGCTTTGCATCTGTAAAACTTGAGCGAGGAGTGATGCTTATCTTGTTTACGATGCGGTGCCACAAGAAGTTCTCGATCATTGAGGACGGAGAGCTTGAGGTCTTTGGCCAATTGTGCTCTCGGTGGCTTCGGTCTGCGCATGGTGAGGCGGGCGTGTGTTCCCGAGCGGAGGATAGACCACGAGATCTTGCTTGGGCGCCTTCCATGGGTTGAAGAAGCTATGATGATCTGCATTACGAAGACAAAGTGGCGTTTTGGCGGGCTCGGGGTATATGGCCTTCAAGCGACATATCAACCTCGGTAGAAAGATCGGATGATTGCTGGCGGAAGGTTGATAGTTGATAGCGAGTGCATCTTGATGAGTAGCATGACCCATGGAGCATAAAATTTCAGACCAAAAGATCGAGATCGAGGCAGCGACCAATTGTGGATAAAGAATTCTTGCGTATTGAGGCTGATGCCATTGAGGATGTAAAGACCAACGTCTTCATGGCTCCTTCAAGTTTTGCAGATGATGAATGCCCTTTGATAGGCCATAGAGTTCGCTTTGATGATGTGATATATTATGCGAGGCGGATACTCAAGGTCATCAACAAAAGAATTCGAGGTATTGAGCGTCATGTGGCGATGGCTTCATCATGCTCAACATTCGACTCATGTTGTTGGGCTCACGGCTTATGGAAAGATGCTCTCGATTGCATCACGATGGAGTTGACAACTAGGTTCAAACAGCTCTCTAGGAGTGGGTAGGCTGTGAGCTCAATGGCGTCAAGGCTTTGGCTTCATAGAACATTTCCTGTCATCCACTCGAGAACCCATGTCTTCGTATCTACTGTAGTAGCCCGGCGGATGTGGAGGGTAGCATAGAATTGAAGCAAAGTTCTTCATTCCAGTGTTCTTTATGCATTCTGACCGGGCAGACCTGCATCTCAAAGCAATCAAGTGCTTCTTCCTACGCCGCCGATCCGGTGATGGCTTCGTGTCGGCGCATATGAGGGAAAATCGCCCTTGATCATCTGACGCAGAGTAATAAGCTTCGTTCTTGATAGCTCAGAAATGGTCGGATGATATCCTTGGCCTTGTGTAGGGGTTCTTTGCTCTGTCGAAAGAAAGTGTTGTGGGCTTTGAAGCCATTTGCATTGAAAGACCACATAGAGGTGGCGGTGCACAGGAAACCTTAGCGATCATGGCTTTGGTTTACGGACGAGGAGGCCTATGCCCAATATGATATTCAAGCGAGGACCCGAGGCATGAGGCGGAGGGACGAGAAGGCCACCATCTTTGTGATTAGCTGACCATAGTTGTATGCTTGCTCAATTGTGTAGGGCCTTGGTGGCGGGCTGGGCAGTGGCAACAAGCGAGGCTTGGTGCTTTCGGCGAGATGCTTGAGGGCAGTTGCCTCATTGGCTTCGAGCACACTTGAGTGCGAGCTCCACATTTGCTTCAGCCATGACCGTGTCATTGGCTTCATTGGTGTTGGAGGTGGCAGCCTCAATGTTTCAACCTCCACTTGAGGAGCTGGAGGTCGGGCAGCAACGTTGATATCGGGAATAACTTCTTCAATACAGGGGGTGTAGGGACACGTTCTTCTTCTTCTTGGGTGTCTTGGTGATGCAGCGGATTGTCTTCAGCACTTTGGCTGAGACTGGAGACATTCCACAGTTGGAGTGGCTTGAAAACACTTGGCGTGCAACAGGTTGGTGGTGCACTTCTCCTACAGGCAGCTCGAGAGGTACTTGAGGCCTTTGACCTTTGCGAAGCCTGCGAAATCTTGGCGGCGCCTTTGGAGATGGGGTTGCACAGGCCTCAAAGTCTTCCTCTTCTTCTTGTTGTTGTTGTTGTTGGGGAGTGACTTGTTGTTGGGGAGTCTTAGGGAGTCTTGTTGTTGCGGCGATCAGCCCATGAAGCATCTGAGACAATTGGCGTCGAAGGGCGACCAATCTTGATGTTACGATGTTAAGTCTGCGACAGGCGATGATACCACATTGTATTCGATTTGAGGAAGAACTTCATCATCTTCAACATTGTCATGGTGACCAATGTCTTCAGCAGTGATGGGATCAACTGCTAGAATCTCTTGAACTTGAGGGCCTACGTGGAGAGCAGGCTCATGAACAGTCATCGTGGTTCTTGGAGTTTACAGATGCAAGGCAAACCAACAAAATGGGTTCAACAACCAAGGGCTCTGTGGGAGACGACCGATTCTTCTTGGTTTTGAGCTTCTTCTTGGAGGGAGCACCATCAGAGGCTTTTTTTTTTTTTCCTTTTACGGCTTGACCTCGGCAGCCTAAATCTTCTTACTGTTGAGAAGCGGTTGACCTACAACAACTGGCCAGAGCAGGTCATGCTGCTTGGGAAGACTATCGGGGTTCTTCCTGCCTTGAAGGTGCAGCTTGAGTGAGTTGAAGACTTCTTTTTCTTTGCAGCCATTCTGAGGTCAATGCCAGGACGGACCAAGAGCCTTAACCTTCTCAGCCTCATTGTAGGCTAGCACACACTTGTCGGCCGTGACTCTTCATGCGCTCCACGAGCCTCTACGGCTTCTTCACGCTTCTTGAAAGAGCTTCTTTGAGGTCGTGCAGCATGACCTTGAAGTTTTTGACATCTTGCCTGCTGGTGCAGCCATATGCTTCTTGAGCGAGCCTTCTCATAGTCAATCTTGTACTTGAGTTCAACAATCACGGCTGAAGAGCTAAGCTTTCGAGAGCAATGGCTCCATTGAAGGACCTTTGAGGCCAATAGGGAAGTTCACGGATCTTCAAAGCTGATGTTTGGGTGTCAAACCACTCATCAATGAAGTGATGGATGATTGCCACATCAAAGAGGCAAATTGTTGAAAATTTCTTCTTCTTCTTTGCTCTTGATAAGTTGCTCAAGGGCATCATCGCAGATCTTCATCCTTTGGGCAGATCAATGTGCTCTTCTACGCGGAATGGCCAGCGAAGTCGATGTCGATTCAGTATTCTTGACAATTTTCTTTTCTTCTCTCCGTCTTCTTGGAATCTGAGATTGATCTTCAGATTTGCTGCTGCGGCTTCGGGAGGTGCGATAGCGAGTCTTCACACGTGAAGCTTTTGGAGGAAGCGGTGACTTTGAAGCCTTGACTTTCTTTTTGCTTCTACTGGCTTTGTAGGCGGGAGGCGAGGCTGAGACTTCATCGAGTCGAGCATCATCATCAGTGATCCACTTTGGCACCTTGGACCAAGATGTAAGTGATAGAGGCCATCAAGGTTTGAAAAGGGACCGATGACATTGGGTTCGCATCCGCGTGAGCCGTCGACCTTGCGGGGCAGAAGGGACAGAGTTTGAAGTATAATCCCAATGACTTCTTGTTTTCCTTGGCCCGAAACCTTTGCGTCTTTGGAAGTTGCGCTTGAAGAGATTATAAATCACGACACGAGCAATAGCGTTGGGTGGCATTCTCAGGCTGAGGTCCGCGGACCATACAAGGATAGAAACCTTGTGCATTAACTTCACCATGTTCTTGGGTGGAAGGCCTCGAAGAATATCACCCAAAGGGCTTTTGATAGCATTCTTCTCGGCATATTCCTGGGTCACGAAATTGTACTTGAACCATTGTTGTTCCAGATTGTAATTCTCTTGGGATCATCTTGTAAAGCTCTGCGCGGTCATCGGAAAGATCTTTTGAGGTTCCTTACAATATTTTATCTGCCGCCCTTCTAAGCAGATTATCTATGACCATGAACTTCAAACTGAATGGCTTCAATACGTTCAAAAGCTTCAAAGGCTTGCGTTTGCTGGACAAGCGGAGGCGGCCCGGGAGAGTTAAGTTGATCTTTGTAAGAATTCTGCATAGTGAATGCAGACTATGAGAACCAAAGGGATTCTCCACGGACATGTACACTGTGACAGCATTAGAGATGCGAGAGAGCAGGAAGAGGTCATATGCATTCTCGGGAAGATTTTGAAGATAAATCAGTTTGAAGACATTGACCTCATGATGCGAAGACATTCCTTATCTGCTGCTAAGTTGGTTCGGATTTATGCGAGTCCGTGAATAAGTACAAGTGAGGAATCTAACTAGTTGTGAAAGCTGAAGTGAATATACTAGGCAATATGAGATCTTGAACAGAATAGATCTAACATCGTATAAGCGAAGCCAATTTTGGTAAGTAGGATGAATCTTTGAGGATCAAAAGATGGTAAAAAGAGAGTTATATTTACCACTCGAAGAACTGCTGAAGCAGGAAGAAAAGGAAATTAAAGCAGTTCAATCCACACCATGCCTAACTTCAGCGGAGGACACCTACAGCGGCGGCGGAGATGAGCGATATTCGTGGCCGGCGTGAGGGCAGCGTCGGAGAAGTCGCGGCAGCTAATGGCGCGTCGTCATTCGGCGTCGTCGAGAGCTAGCGATGGCGCTAGGGTTTTGATGAGGTGGAGAGGTGGAAGAAGGTTTTCTTTACCGAGAGGACATGTATTTATAAGGAGGGTGTCTTGACTCCAGCGCAATTACTCAGGTGCCTGGCGGTTCACATCGAGGGACGCATGGCAAGCATGCAACATACTCTACGGAGTTGTCCCACGTTCCCATGCCCGCTTGAGTTTGTCGGATGGTCGTTCCGGCTTCTCAGGATTTAACAATAAGGATAGATCATTTAAAACAGACTTAAAGTTTGTCTATGTCTTCTGCTGGACAAGGGCCTAGAGAGAGAGATTCGACAGTTTCAATAGAATGCACATGATTTGGATGGATAGAGTTTGAGATAGAAAGCATAGAGATTAGGGTCCGATCCACATTCACTTAGTTCAAAGATTCAACTTGGAGAGACATAGCTATAAGTGAATGCTGTGAGAGGCAGAACAATATATATATATATATATATATATATATATATATATATATATATATATATATATATATATATCTATAGACTGACAACAAATCAACATAGTGAAGAAAATCATGAAGATAGGTTTGAAGTTGAAGACAAATCAAATCACGAAGATATTGCAGAAATAAGCGCACGGGTGAAACACTTCAAACAAGAGAAATTTGGTGGTGGCGTTACCCACAGTATAGGAAGTATTAGACCCGGACACGGCGCACAATTATCATGGTGCTCGAAGTCAAATTCACGTTAATGTATTCACATTCCGAATGTAAGTCTTCATTGATTGAAGATATACTTACTGTGTGTTGCACATCTAAGTCATCAACATGCATAAGTGTTAGGATGTGTGCTTGATCACGAGGACATTTGAGGATTCCAAGATATTTAGCTCACACCGTAACTTGCAAAACCTTTTCTCATCCAAGGGCTTTGTGAAGATATCCTTAGTTGCTCTTGATGTTGGCGTGAATGATGTCAATATCTTTCTTCATGACATGATCCACGAGAAAATGATGGCCAATTTCAATGTGCTTTGTCTTGAGTGCTTGACTGGATTGTTGGCAATCTTGATGGCGCTTTCGTTGTCATGAGAAGAGAATACTTGTTTCAGATTGATGCCATAGTACTTGAGAGTTTACTTCATCCATAGAAGTGAGCACAGCAAGATCCAGCAACAATGTATTCAGATTCAGCAGGTTGAGAGTGATACAGTTCTACTTCTTTAAAGACCAGGACAAGTGATCGTCCGAAAGTGACATGTGCACAGTGTAGACTTGCGATCCACCTTGTCACCCAGCATAATCAACATCCGAAAATCCAACCAAATCAAATTTTGAGCCCTTTGGATACCATAATCCGAGTGTTGGGGTGTGAGCCAAATATCGAAGAATTAAGCTTCTGATTAAGTGATCACGATTCCTTTAGTGCCGCTTGGAATCGAGCACACATACAAACACTAAGCATAATATCTGGCCTAGATGCACATAGGTAAAGTAAAGGAACCAATCATGGGCGGTATACCTTTTGATCCAACTCTCTTTACCATTGTCGTCGGGACCAGATGGTGTTTAGGTGGCATTGGCGTCGTGTATCCTTTGCAATCTTGCATTCCAAACTTCTTGAGACAATCTTGGAGGTATTTTTCTTGAGATATAAAGATGCCATTCCTCTGTTGTGAATTTGAAGACCAAGGAAGAACTTAGGCTCTCCCATCATGGACATCGATATTGTTCTTGCATCATGTATCCAAATTCATCACTATACTACGGTTGGTGCGGCCGAAGATAATATCATCCACATATATTTGGCATACAAACAGTTCACCATCATATGTCTTCGTGAAGAGTGTGGGATCAAGGGATCCAGGTTTGAAGCCTTTGCTCTTGAAGTCTTTGATCTATCATACCTGGTATGAGGAGCTTGTTTGAGGCCATCTGATTGCTTTATTTAGCTTGTGCACCATATCAGGGATGTTTTGGATCTTCAAAGCGGTTGGTTTGGCGACATATACTTCTTCTTCAATCTTGCCGTTGAGAAATGCACTCTTCACATCCATTTGATATAGCAAGATGTTGTGAGGGTTAGCATAGGCTAGTAGTATCACGAATAACTTCAAGCCTAGCTACGAGGAGCAAATGTTTCATCGAAGTCAATTTCTTCAACTTGTATATCCTTGAGCCACAAGAGCGTGCTTTGTTTACGTGACTTGACCATGCTCATCTTGCTTGTTTCGATATATCCATTTGGTGCCAATAATGTTATGCTTGCGAGGTCGGGGCCGACAACAAGTTCCCAAACATTATTCAGCTTGGTGTTGAAGTTCTTCTTGCAAAGCTTGTATCCATTACGGTTCCATAAAGGCTGTAACTTTCTTGGGTTACGATATTGACACAAAAAAAAGTGCCTGAAAATTTGCTAGTTTGTGTTGCTCTTGGCGAGTAAGCGGACCAGGTGCATTGATGCTATCGATTATCTTCTCAATCTGTACTTCATTTACCTTTCGAGGATGGGCCAGGATGAAGACTTTGCTCTTGCTGATCATTGTCATCATTGGGAGGATTGTCTTGAGTGAGCATTGTCTTCAGGTTGGTTAGGTGCAAAATGATAAGTTCCTCTTGAGGCTGTGCTTGAAGGCATGATTTCACGATTCCCATCAGCTTGATAGATTCATTTGGTGAAGCTTCGTCTAGTGTACTTGGCAGGAACTCTCTTTGTGAACCATTGGTTTCATCAAATCGCACGTCCACAGTTTTGACGATTTTGTAGAGATAAAGGTTGAAGACTACAGCAGGAGTGTGAGTCCTTTCCGTAACCGAACATGAAGCCTTCGTGAGCTTTGGTTTCAAATTTTGACTTGTGATGGGGATCCTTGATCCGACACTTAGCTAAATACTACGAAGTAGCGACATTTGGCTTCTTGCGATAAAGGAGCTCATAGGATGTTTTGTTGAGAAGCTTATGGATGTAAACGGTTGATGGCGTGACATCTTTGTATCAATAGCAGGGCGAGAACTTTCTTGGTGTCTTGTACTCGTCGAGCATTGTTGAGCCATCTCAATGAGGTTCGTTCTTGCGCTCCGCGATGCCATTTCTTTGAGGTGAGTGTATGGGCGAAGAACTCATGAGTGATTCCATGGTATCGAGATAAAGATCAAGTCCGGTGTTCTTGAATTCGATTGCGTTGTCACTTCGATATGCTTGATCTTGGCGCCATAATTGTTCATTGCTCGATTGGCGAAGCGTCTGAAGACATCTTGCACTTGATCTTGTGAAAATTATGTACCCATGTGTATCTTGAGTAGTCATCAACAATGGCAAAGCCATAGAGACAAGCGATTGTTGTGAGGTAGAAGTAGTAGTAGGGCCAAACAAATCCATGTGTAACAGCTTTCGAAGGGTTGAGATATCGTCATGATTGTCTTGAGGGTGCTTTGCCTAGTCATCTTTCCACTTCAGGGCACCACACAAATGATCCTTCTTGAACTTGACACCTTGCGATGCCTATGACATGCTTCTTCTTGGCGAATGTGTGTAAGTTCCTCATGCGACATGCCTGACCTCCGATGCGAGAAGGCGTTACAGAAGCTTTTGCAAGAAGACATCTGACAAGGCTGTGGACCTGCTGAGAAATCTACCATGTATAGATCATCTTTCCTATACCCTTCAAAGACTAGAGACTTGTCGATTCCATTAGTACAAAACAGCGATATTTTCCGAATATCACAATCATGTTCAAGTCACAAAGCATTGAGGACAGACATCAAGTTGAAACCAAAGGGATTCAACAAGCATCACTTTATCCATGTGTTGATCCTTTGAGATTGCAACTCTACCTAGACCCAATACCTTGCTTTTACCGTGTAACGACCAATGTGATGTGACTCTTGTACGATGGGCGTAAGGTTGAGTCCATGAGAAGACTTGATCACCGGTCCATATGATTAGTGCATCCACTTGTCCATAATCCATTACGAAGCATGAGGTGTCATACCCTCTGATGCAGTTAGGGGATGAGGCTTCACCAAGAGCATTGTGAAGCATAAACATTTAATGAGCAAGTGGATTATTGAAGCTTAAATCAAGATTGAGGATGATAGGATGAATGGCAAGCGATTCAGGAACAAAATACATAGTGAGACCATTTGGGCATTTGATCTTGTTCTACAAGATGTTTTAGGTCCCACAATAGCATCGAGCGCCTTTGATTTTGGTGGAGACCCTTTCTGCACAGAAAGTTAATTCTTCTTAACCACCCACATCTTGAGGGTGGCTTAGAAGCAATGAGTCTAAGTGCAGCATGTCGAGAACTTGACTTTGGAGCCCTAGCAAATAGCCTTCGGGGAGATGAATGATACTCATATGAATAAGCGAGAAAAGTTCTTAGTTCTATGAACATAGCGGTTTGAAGACACACGCTCATATTCTTATATTTTAGTCTGGTTTCCTGCAAAAACATTGGCGTTAGGGTGACTCGGTGAGTCCTCGGTCTGTTTGAAGCCTTTGGACCATATGGCGCCTTAGATGCTGTGGTTTGTCTTCTTCCCGGTGGTGTCATGATGACATTCCATGGAAGATTCTCAAGACAGCTTTTGAGAACCAGATCTTCTTCATAGGTGGTCCATTCCTGCGATTAGTACCAATATACGGCAAACACTTCACCATTCTGATTCTTGAACAGCTTATAGTTTGCATCAAAGTTCATCAATGATAATAGGGTTAGCACAGGTAAAGCCAGATAAGGTGGATGGATCCTTTGAAGGTCCCTTTGCGACAACCCATGTGGTTTTGGGATCTTCTCGGGGCTTCGATGGGAACCATCAACATTCATTTTTCCTCTAAAGCCAACACCCTCTTTCCTAGGTTTCGGTTCGAGAATCTGATTTTGAGGACATCATGAAGTGTACGATGCCCTTCGGACTTTTATACATCCCTGTTTCAAGCAATGTCTTCAACCTAGCATTTTCATCAGCAATAGCGGTGGTATCCTCCGCGGGAGGTTAGTTACCACATTAGTAGTTGAAGACAATGCAACGATAGTAGTGATTGAACATTCGACAGCGGAGGTAGCGATATCACGCTCAAGACATTTTAGACATGGTGGTTCAAATCCATCACAATGGGAACCGATCATTGGCCTTGAAGTGACTCATTCTCTTTTGAAGATCTTCATGAGCGCTCTCAATTTCTCAAGCTCTTGCTTCCTTTCAAGATAATCATAGGAGAGCTTTTCATGCGAGTAGTTGAGGCGTTTCATGACGACTTTCAAGTTCTTGGTACTTAGCATGAAGATTTTAATGTCTTCAACGAAGGGCTGTGAGCGTGTCATTCCGCGTCCAACAGGTCATCGCTTTTGTCTAACAGTTTTTGAGTATGTTCCATAGCTCTTTGTTGTTCGGTTGCAATTTTAGTAAGTGTTTTGTAGCTGGGTTTGGATTCACAATCAAGTCATCTTCACTTGATGTTTGAAAGTAAGCATCCGTGATTTTACCTTGGCACCGTGCCATGAAGCGATAGGTGAGGAGCAGGTCCGTCCTTGTCGCCAGCTTCACGTTGGTGTTAAGTCATTGTCTTGATGTTGAAGATGGACTTGGCAACATGGGCTGTGGCTAAAGCCTAGACTTGCCTTGGTCGGACTCCTCTTGGACTCCACCTCCACCTCCTCGAGCGACTCCTCCTCTGAATCCATTTCCTTGCCAACAAAAGCACAAGCCTTGCGGATGAGCTCTTCTTATGAGATGAAGACTTTGATGAGGACTTGGAAGAAGACTTTGAAGATTTCTTCTTCTTGTCATCGAGAATCATATTCCTTGCTCTTCTTCTTCTTCTTCTCATTGTCCCCACTGTGGACACTTTCGGAGATATAGTGTCAGGTTTTCTTGCACTTGTGACATATTCTCTTCTTGTAGTCATGGTGGAAGCTTCATCATTTCTTGAGCTGGATCGTGAATACTTTAAAGGCCTTTCTTCCTAGTGAACTTACGGAACTTCTTCACAAGCATAGCAAGTTCCTTTCCAATGTCTTCAGGATCATCAGAACGCGATCGATTCTTCTTGGATGATGAAACAACTTTTGCCTTCAAAGCGCGAGTTCGGCCATAGTTGGGACCATAGATATCTCTTTTCTCGGAAAATTTGGAACTCATGTGTGTTGAGCCTCTCAAAGTATATCAGGCGGATCGAGAGTGTCTTGAAGTCGAGGCGTTCTTGTATCATGAGGAAAGGGTGTCAAAGAGATGTCAAGTGATCTCGGTAGTGTCTTAGCGATTTCATGCTTGGTGATCTCGGTGGCGCGCCGAGCATGAAGCTCATTTTGATGTCGGTGGGGCGATCAAGCGTGAGCTAGACATTTTCATTGTCGTTTCTCTTGAAGCGGTTGAAGAGGTTGCAAAGAACACTGATCCTTTGATCTCTACTGGGTTGAGGAGCCTTCGTTGACCTTTGATAGCCAGTCCCGGACTAGCTTGAGCGTTTCGAGCACTCACCCACGGCCATCTGTCCTTTGGTTAGATGACCACAGATGATGTTCTTTGCAGTAGAGACGAGTTGAATGAACTTATTGACATCAAGAGGGGTGACACCTTCACCAGATTTGGGAGCAGCGTTCTTGACGACATACGGAGGTAAACATCAATGGCTTCAAAGATGCATCGCATCTTATTCTTCCGATAAGGATAGTGAGTTCCATCGAACACAGGGGCAAGCAGGCGAGAGACTTTGATTATCCTGCGATCGACGCAACTAAAACTCGGTGGTTAAACCGTCACCACCGCGGAACAAGGACCTGTACTCGATACCAATTGAAAGTGCTAGTTATCGATTGACTAGAGGTGAATAGGCGATTTTTAGGAAAGTCTTCAAAACACGGATGTTTGAATACAAACAATAGAAATGACCTAATTGGTATGCAGCAGAAGATAAACTACAACAAGCAAACCATAGTCAAGTATGCAATAGCGTGAAAGTACAAGACTAATAGCGAGCTTGGTAGTAGGATCAAGATGGAAGATAGTGACCCAATCAACAAAAGTAGTCAAGCAATGAAGTCAAATAGGTATGACAAATGGCAATGACTTCCCAAAGACAAACTCTAAGTAAGGAGAGGAGAAGATAGAACCAGTCACTTGTTGAAGACACAAGATTTATTGGACCAGTTCGATTCTGTGACAAGCACTGTACATCAGATTAGGGAAGCTGAGATTCAACTTTCGAGAAGACCGCGTCTTCACCTTATTCCCCTTGAGCTAAGGACACACAGTCCTCGCCCAATCACTCTTAGTAAGTCTTCAAGGTAGACTTCGAACCTTCCACAGACTGCGTTCACCGGCAATCCACAATGACTCTTGGATGCTTTCGAGCAGCGGCCTTCTAACAAGCTGGAGGATTCCACGGTCCTCAAGTGCAATAAGTCTTCAGGTCACCTGAGACGGAAAGACTTGGTGATACCTAACACTCTTTGGCTCACTGGTGTTTGGGCTTTGTCCTCGTAAAGTTTCTCTCTCTCAAAGGCTTGAGGTGGGTTGCTCTCAAGCGACAAAAGCCGTGCACTAACTCTGAGCAGCCACCAATTTATAGTGTAGGGGTGGGCTATTTATAAGGGACCGCCATGAACTTAGCCAAAGCAGGTCGGCCAAGCGGAGCGTGGTACCGGACTTCGAGGTCCACCACTTTAGACCAAACTGGCTCTCGGCGGAAATGATCTTTGTCCCCAAAGAGGACATCTATCGAGGATCTTGCCGATCGGTGAGCAGGAAGGCCAGGTACAATGCCGTGGAACACTGATCCGGCTGCTCTGAAGCTGTCTTTGCTTGATTCCTAACTTCTCCATCGTGTCCTTATGCAGGATGTTGATGCTCTGCCTCCGTCTATCAGCTTTTCGCGAGAAAGCGGCGGCCCGCCTATCCGTGGCAAGGTGGCTCCCAAGACCGAGCGTAAAGGCCGGATTCGACATCACCTCTCGGTGATCAGCTCTGCTCAAGCTGATAGGCTTCTCGGACCCGGTGCATGAACTGCAGGTATGTGATGCTACTGCATTCACCTCTCTTCTCTTTGCAACCCTTTCTTCGCGTCGATCGTCGGCCACCTTTGGTGAACACCATACAAGCTCCGTGCTCTTACGGAATTTTCGTCTTGCTAGCTGCGCTTGGCTGGCTGACGGCGGCTCTTTGTGAGGCGGCGATGGAAATGACCCGCGGACGAGGCGGGCGGGAGGCCGTCTCCTTGGTGATCTGGTGAGCGGTGACACTTCGGGTGGTGTGGTTTGGCGGCTTGGCGCCGCTATGGAACAGGGACCATCTAGAGTGCGCGTTTCGTAAGAAGGCCGGCAACCAGTTGGACTTACCGCCTTTACAGCCGGCATGGCGGGGCTGCCTCATTCTTGGTCTTCAAGCGCCGCCTTGCGGCTCTTTGGAAGCGGCTGTGGGGCCTCGCGCTTGTGATTGTTCTGTTCTTTGTCGCCATTGGTGTCTCGGCCGGAGTTAAGAACTGAGCCACTTTGCGGTCGCGCGCTTCAATCTCCACCTTCATGGAGGTAGGGCTGTGCGTGCTTATGCGCTATGATCAGCATTTCGTCGAGGTCTCGGCTCGTCACAAAGGAGCTTGTGCTTGAGGAGGTGCCTTCTACGCACGCGGTGAAGTACTCGATAGCTTGCACCTCGTGCTGCGCCCTCGCGGGAGTTCGGCTTCGGCCCAGCGTGTGAGGTAGTCGCGAGTCGACTTCGTTGGGGCCTTGCGCACAAAGGAAAGCTGGCGAGGCAGGAGGAGGTCGCTTATGCGTGCTTGTGAAGTTGCGGACGAAGGCGGTGAAGTTGACCCAGCTGTTGATCTTGCGGGGCAGGCTGTTCAACCATGTCGGGCTGTGCCACGGAGCATGGCGGAACATACTTTCACGGCAACCGCTTTTTGCGTTAAGCTATGTTGGTGACGTGGGTAGTCGACCAGCCAGATCTTCGGCTTTACGGGGCGGTGTACTTAGGTGTATCTCGGGGCGTGAACCCTGCAGGAAAGGGCTCGTCTTAGATCACGAGGTCCAAAACAGGGTGGACCCAACTCGTCTTCTTCTTCGGCACCGAGGATCGGTGGAGTCGGTCGATCCGGTGGCGGGCGTCGTTTTCTCCGACTCCTCTCGGCGGCCAAAGTCGCCGAAAGTGGATCTTTCGGCGGTGGCGGGGAGACTTCGCCTTTCTTCGAGAGGAGGAGGCGGAGATAGTCGTCCCGCGCTCCACTGCTCTTGGGCGGCCTTCTTGGTCGCGCTTTCGATGGAATATAAAGTCCGGCATGGGCGACAGCGGATCCTTATTTTTCTTCCGCGGACACCACCGGTCGGTGTCCGAGCGTCGCGCCTTGATCTCGGCGGGGAGGCAGGTCGTCATTTTGTCGTTCTGGCGCCTCGTGCGGCGGCCGGCCTCGTTCTGCGACACGGCAGCGTCGAGCTGCTGGACTCGCTCCGTCATCGGTGGCGCTCCTCACCCTCGAAGTTGTCCAGCTCGTCGCCGCCGCTGGCGCGCGGATATTCTCGCGGCGTGGCGTACCGCAGGCGATTAGCCTGAACAGGTTAGCGATAGCTACGCGTGCATTTGTTGGACCGCACCTAGGCAGCTAGCCCGGTCGGGGCCAGCGAGCCGCCCGGCAGCCTTGCGATCCATCTCACGTGGTAAAGCCGACAAGCGTCTCATGCTTGCCAGCTTCCTCGCGCCGGCGAAAGCGGCGTGCCTCCGGCATCTCGGCGTCGGCGTCTTCCGGAATAAGCGCGGTCGGTCTTGCGAGCAGCGTCGAGAGGTGATGAACTCCTTGGCGGAATGCCGCCATGACCGATGGCGAGCACTTCTAGCGGTGCTTCGCCGCTCTCCAGCGAGGCGGCTCGTCGTGAACCACCACGTTGGTGAGAGCGGCGTCGGCGGCAGCGGTGTCGAATCGACCGGCATCGGTCGGTGGAGCCTCGGACTCCAAGTCCGCGGCAGGCTCACGGTGGCGTGAAGATTGGTCGAGGAGGCCCGCGAGGCTCTCGGGGCCGCCCGTACTGCGTCGGATGCAGGCTCGTCGGAGGGCGAACCTCGCCGACAAGTTGGCGAGCAGCTGGCAGCGCGAGCGATCTCAGCGCCGTGCAGCGCGCGGCGTGAACTCCCTGGCGTGCCGGGCTGGCTGCGCTTCGCCGGGGAGGAAAAGGGTTCCGTCGAGTAGGTCTCACGGACGGCGGTGCACCTAGCCCACGGTGGGCGCCAAATGTCGGGGTTGGAGTGCGACATATGCCAAGGATGGCTTATCATGGTGGGGGCGAGTAGAGCGTCGCGGTGCACAGAAGCAGGATGAGGCGAAGGCATGCGCGGTGGATCTTACCCAACTTGAGGGCTCTCCGTGGAGATAATACCCCTCTTGCTACTCTGCGGGGTCTCCACATGATCACTATGGCAAAGTGGGTACAAGGTTGCTCCTTGAGCTGTTCGGGATGAGGAAGGAGAAGGACACGGCTAGCTCTTCTCTTCCCTCTATGTGTGTCTAAAACTATTAGGGTCCAACCTCTTGCATGGGTGCCACGGGGTTTATATAGGTCTACCCAGGAATACAATGGTAATCCGGTGGGCGCGGGTCCCAACCGTCTGTCTCTCAGTGCCGTCTTCTCCTCCGATTCTGGGGCCCGCCGACTAGTGGGCCCCTTGACGGCCCGGTATGGGGCCAGCAGGCCCCTTGTCCGCTTGTGGCGGGTCTTGCCGGCTTCTTGATTACTGCAGCTTACGCTCTAATGGCGCTGGCTTGGTCATGGGGGTCATAGCAGCAGTCGCCGCTGACGAGGCGATCACGGTTGCCATTCCTTGTCTTGTCGGTTAATGGCGTGCGGGGCCCGTGGGAGGGGCGGCCGACTCCGGCCGACTCCCAGCGGGTCCGGCGTGGCACTCTCGCCGTCTTACGCACCCGCCCGACGGTAAATCCCGCCGTCTCGGGTCAAATGCAGATAGGCGTCGTGGGCTCGGGAGCGCACATGCAGGGCTGATGTCGGGGCGGCGTGTACTGATCTTGCGCGGACGAAGATCTCCGTCGATCTGGCGCCTTCGTGGCCATGCACGCCCCTTCGTGAGCAGGGCGGGGATGGGCAGCAACCGCACCCATCCGTCCGTGGTTGCGTGGCGGGAGGTGGTTGGAGTCGTGGGCGAGACTCCCCATAGCGGCTTCTCTGGAAGCCGCCGGTTGGAATCGGCTTATCTCAAAGCCGTACAGGACTCGGCCGTGAGGCGGTCAATGCCTTGCCGATTCTCAAAAGGCGGCTCTTCGTCTTGGGGTCTTGAGGGGCGCAGCCTGCCCTGATGTCTTGAAAGGTCCGGGGGCTCGGGTTTGCCTACCCGTGGCCCATTACTCCGACACTGATACAATTGCAGTCTTAAACTGGTACTTATTTCTAGTTTATTCACAATGAATAATATCTCTATATACCATATCAAAATATGCAGTTTATGTAATCAATTGCAGTCTTTGTGGTACATAATATCTCTATATAGTGCCATATCAATAAGGCATATTTGATTAGTCTTGCTTGGTCTGAACATTCTTACATGTAAATCTGGATGCTATAGCTAATCAGTGCTCTCATTTCTGACAAGATGCATTGTTGTCTATGTGAACTGGTTTAACGCAAGACACTGCTGTGAATTAATATGAATTGTATATCGGTTGCTAGCAGTATGTAGTTCCGAAGTACTCCCTTCGTCCCATAATATAAGACGTTATTACACCCTATATACTCACATATTGGATGTAATAACGTCTTATATTATGGGGCAGAGGGAGTAGAAAACTTTTCAAATCGTTGAGGCAATCAACATGCATTTCATAGCTTCTGCAACCGAAGTTCATCCAGGTTTAGCTCTGACAGAAACAACTATGGGACAGGTACAACTTGAAGTTGGGTTCTAGTGTTTTAGCTACAGTGCAGGTACATCTTCCTTGCTTAGTCTCATTGTGATTGTCAAATGTTCCTTGATTGCTATTTTTTTGTGAAACCTTCTTGTGCATATGTGAAGGAAAGCAAGCTTGGATTCACTGGATGATGTATACACACCAAATGCACCTCGCTTTCATAATAGCAAGCAACCCCATTCTGAGGTACGTTCTCTTCGCATGCCGCCTTTTTAAGAGTTTGATTTTTTTCCAATTAGCCTTCTCTGATGGTGATGCTTGATAACCCCATTCTAAGATTTTGTATAGTCCTTTCATTCAAATGGCCTAAAACTAACATAAAAATGTCATAATCCATTGGCACAAATGGACTACATACAGTACTCTCAAGTTTGCAATACAATACCAATTGGTAGGCCAACATTCAGAGAAGGGTGTACTGAACTTAGGTTGTAGAAATTCAGAGAAATATGTACTGGATTTAGCAAGTAGAAATTCAGAGAAGCATGAGTGGAGGAGCCGAGTCTACATATTCCTGGATGTTGTCTACCTTTTGCTATTATCAATTGGGATGCCACTTTTTCTGATAAGGGAAAATACGTGCTCATGGTCTTGTTGATCCAGAACTTGTTGACTATCTACTTCCATGCTAAAAAAGATAGGCATCTCCTAAATTATGTTGCTAATTCTTTCGTTTACCCAAGGTGGATGTCAGTCCTTCCAATTATGTGCTTATATGACAGAATAGATTAGAGATATGTTCAGTGACATGCATTCAGTTTCACTCAAAGCACATAAACTATATATTATAGGCCATTGTATTTATTTGTACTCGGTATATTAAGAAATAGGAGCACAATTGTAGTCATGCTTTTTTTGTTACTATTTGTATTTCTGAATTTTGAACCAAATCTGCCGTGAGGAATCTGCCCATGAACTTTGTCTGATGTCTATTATTTTGGTCATTATTAATTTTGTTGTCGCAAGTGCAAATTCTTCCAAGTATGGTACTCTTAATAATTGAATATGTGAGGACAGTTGGTGTTTCATGAAACCATATTGCTTCACTTGCTACAGAGTATAGCCACCAAGGTTTGTTTCCCATGAGCTAGCTTCCTACAATCCTACACCCAGCAGGGGGCTTGATGTTAAGGTAAAGAAAATTCTGGCCAAAGTTCGTACCTGATCAATGTTCGCTGGCTTGTGGCGAGGGCCTCAACGTGACGACAGCAGCAGCCCGCTGTCGGTGTACTAGAGTAGGGGTACCCTAGTATCCCGAACTTCGTGCTACAGACGATTCGCGGCGTCCACGGCAGGGCGGCTGATGACCGCCAAGACCCTTGGCGGCCCCGGAAAACAAGGCCCGGCAAGAGGAGCTTGCGGTAGGCCGTTCAAGAACAAAGTAATCCAGACCCGGCAGAGGAGCTTGCCGGAAGGAATACTCGGTAGCGAAGGAAACAAGGCCCGGCAAGAGGAGCTTGCGGGAAGGCTTGGTGGCGCCGAAGCCCTAAGCGACAAGGCTCTGCCGCGGCAAAGCGCTTGCGGGCGGGCAACCTCTCTTCATCTCGCTCCAGCTCACCGTAGCGTGTCACCACGGGGCTCTCCCAAGCTGCAGCGTGTCGGCGGGCTGTGCAGCCAGCGGGGAGCATCGATAGCGGCTGACAGGCTACCATCGTGGCAAGCAGAGCGCCAGCGGTCCCTGTTACCTGTTGAGGCGGCCCAGAGGCGGGCATTGATGACTCTTGTCCCTTGCCGTCGAGTTAGGTATAGATTCTGTACCTTTGTATAGGCGGTGTACCAACCTATGTTTTACCATCTTACCCTTGTCTACTTGCCACATGTGGTGACCCTTGTGCCTATAAAGGAGGCCCAAGTGCAGCGTGAAAAGGTCGGGGGTTCGGTTCGGTTCGGTTCGGTTGGGAGTTGGTTTTAGGCCAGCTCGGCAGTTCATTCTACTCATACAAGACCACACTCGGGCTAGGTTTTGTAGCTCCCATTGCTCCTAGCAAGAACACAAGATAATCCACAAAGCAGCGGTAGGAGTATTATCTCTCCGGAGAGCTCGAAGCTGGGTAAATCTGCTCGTGTGCATCGCCTCGATCCGCTCTTTGTGCAATCTCCGCCCCTCCGAACCACAAGGGACCCAGGTCCGTGGGTGCTCGTGGGACACGATCGATTCTCCCCAACATCTTTGGCGCGCCCGGTAGAAGTCTTGTCGAGGCTGTGTGAACCCGATCCGGCGGTCACACGAGCAACTTCATCGACATTTTCGTCAACATGGCGCGAAGAAGAAGTCTTGGCAGCAGCGAGCCGTCGCGTCGAACCCACCACCACGGGCTGTCGGTGGTGGGGAAAGCTGGCGGAGGAACGGCGTCGTCGAGAGAGCCCACAATGCCGCCAGATCAAGGACAAGGCAGCAAAGGCGTCGGCGTCGAGTCCGCACCGCGTCGCTTCGCAGGAGGCGCGGGACCGACAGCGTCATGATGCTCGCGGCACCATCGCTCGTTGGATCAAGGCCAAAGCTGGAGGATCCACGAGGCCCTCGAGACCGCATGCACCCGGCATCTTTGGTACAAGCGAATCTGATCGCTTGGGCGGGATGCTGCTCCTCCTAACCTGGTTAGGAGTCGAGCACATCCATTCTTCGCTCCGTCTTGCCGTTGCCGCCAACCACACCAGCGAAGCCTTGGCTGAAACTCGATTACTTCTAGATTACCCTCCAGCGGCCGATAAGGTCGGCGAATGGAGGCCACAATTCAGAGTCTCATCGGCCGCCAGCAGCGGCGTCCCATGACAACGAGTGCCTCGCAGCAGCGGCGCAAGGCGCAAAGCGCGAGCTGATGGCGGCGAGACTTGCGGGGTGCAGCCACCGTGCACTCCCCTTCCGAAGACCAAGATCGCCGACTCGCGGATCCACCTCGACAGCGACTCTACAGCGTCGTCCGGATCCGCGAGCTTCGCCGCGACCAGCGCCAAGTTCTCCGAAGCGGCAAGAAGAAGACGCTTCGAACCCATATCGGCGCCCGAAGAGAAGCGCCGTCAATCAGACCAACGCGCGGGCCGCTGTCGATATGCATGCGCCCGAAGAACCAGGCGACTTACCGTACGCGGTGGGTTGTCCTGCGTTCACTCGAGAGCTGCGGCAAGTCCGGTGGCCCGACAAGAAAAACTTCAAACCAGATGTGCCAGAAAAGTATGATGGCAGGACACACCCATCGGAGTTCCTCAACATCTACACCATCGCGGTGCAAGCTGCGGGAGGACGAGACGACAAGATCCTCGCCAACTACTTTCCCCTGGTGCTCAAGCCAAACGTCAGATCTTGGATCATGCACTTGCCGGATGGATCTATATCTTCTTGGGCAGATTTGTGCCACCAGTTTGTCGGCGCCTTCACGGTGACCACAAGCCTCATGGCGGGAGAGTGATCTCCACCTGCTTGCCCGAAGGAGGAGAGTCTGCGCAAGTTCATCCAGAGATTGATCGAGTGCACTACAACATCCCGGCGTCCACCTGCGCGGTGATCGGTGCATTCCATCAGAATGTCTGAAACCGCAGGATGAGGAGAGATGGCGATGTGCAAAGTGAAAACGTCAGCGAGCTCTCACGCCCTGGCCGACAAGTGTGCCTGCTGAAGAAGGAAGAAGACTCCCGGGAGAGAACATGGGAGCGAGTCGATAGTGAGGAGACCGCCCGGCAAAGAAGATCCGTGGCGGAACAACGAAGGAAGAAAAGCCAAGAAGTACTAGTTGTCGAGCAGTCCGGCAAGGATGGTGCCGCCAACAAAGCCAAGGCGGTGGCTCCGGCAAGGAGGTTGCCGTTGGCGCCGACCGCCAAGCTGTGGCGACCGCCGACAAGCTGACAGCTCAACAAGCAATCTTGTAAGATCCACCGCACCAAGGGCCACGATCTCGAGCTGCAAGAAAGTCGAGCAGCTTGTTGAGCTCTGAGAGCTGAATCTGACGGCGAGACAAGGAGAAGGCCCAAGAAGGTGCAGGTGCAGCAAGTAAGAAGAGACCGGTCGGGGAGGATGCGCGGCAAGACCAAGCAGCGACAAGAGACAGACCTCCCGCGGTCGCGACAAGGAAGAAGACGAAGATGAAGATGGCGAGGACATGGAAGGCGATGAAGGTGATGAGCAGGAGTTTCAAAAGGCAGCGGAGGTCCTTTGCGTTGGCGGTGGTGCGTCTGCATACCTCGCACCGACAACTCAAGCAATGGATGCGTGAGGTCAATGCAGCAGAACCATCCATAGAGTCACGCAAACCTCACGAAGTGGTCCAGCCGCCCATCATCTTTGACATTGAGGATCACCCGATCGCATCACTGCGGTCGGGTGCTTGCCGATGTTGGTCTCACCAACCATCCGCAACCTCAAGGTCACAAAGATGCTGGTTGACGGCGGGGCGGCCTGAATTGATCTCCTCTGCGGTGCTCCAAAAGCTTCAAATCCACGGACAATGAGCTCGAAGAAACTGGTACTTTCAAGGAATCAACCCAGGAAGGAGCAAGCCCAAAGGGAAGATCACGTTGCGGTAACATTCGGCAGCGAGCTCAACTTCAGGCGAGAGGTCACGTTTGGCGTCGCCGACTTCCCATTGCCCTACAATGGCATACTTGGCGTCCGGCACTCGCCAAGTTCATGGCCGCCTCTCATCATGCCTACAACCTACTCAAGATGCCCGGCCCGATAAGCATCATTTCTGTCCATGGCGACAAGAAAGATGCACTTATCTCGCCGACAAGATTTACCGGGATGCAGCAGCCGCGAGAAAGCAAACCACTTGCATTTGAAGCTCCGGGGAAGAAGAAGACCACCAAGTCCGGCAAGAGCTCTGCTGCCCACTCCGACAGCGCACCTCCTCGGTGCTGCGCTCTTGTCGAGGACGCACCATCGAGCTCCACCGGCAAAGCGACAAGGCGATGGCAGCTCCGCGAAGACCAAGAAGGTGCCGCCAAGGAGGGCGGCACTGGTGGTACCTTCACCATCGATGCCACGCTTGATCCTAAATAGGAAGCGAGCTCGTTGCTTTTGCGGGCGAATGTTGATGTGTTTGCATGGCAACCATCGACATCCCGGTGTTCCCGGGAAAGTAATTGAGCACCACCTAGCTGTCTGTCCTCACGCGGCCCGTCAAGCAAAAAGTTAGGAAGCGAGCGGTGGGCGCCAGAGTTCATAGCAGAAGAAATCAAGAAGTTGGAAGCAGCGGGGCTTGTCGGAGAGTCCTCCATCCCGTGGTTGGCCAATCCGGTAGTTGTGCATAAGGCTAATGGGAAATGGAGGCTTTGCATTGACTTCTTGATGTTAATAAAGCTTGTCCCAAAGACCCATTTCCCTTGCAGCGTATCGACCAGATTGTTGACTCCACGGCTGGATGTGATCTGCTTTCATTTCTTGATGCATATTCAGGATATCATCGGATCTTCATGGCGAAGAGGATGAAGAAAACCGCATTCATTACACCATGTGGCACGTACTGCTTCATACGGATGCCTTTCGGTTTAAAGAATGCCGGTTCAACTTTTGCAAGAGTAGTCCATGATGCCTTTGAGCCACAGATACACAGAAATGTAGAAGCTTACATGGATGACATAGTGGTCAAGAGCAAGGACAAAGCAACTCTGGTTCAGGATTTGGATGAAACATTTGCAAATCTGCGCAAGATCAACCTCAAGCTCAACCCCGAGAAGTGCGTGTTTGGAGTCCCTTCCGGCAAGCTTCTCGGGTTCTTTGTGTCTCAGCGGGGAATTGAAGCCAATCCCGACAAGATCAAGGCCATCGAGCAGATTGAAGCACCAAAGCGCGTCAAGGATGTCAGAAGACTTGCCGGTTGCGTGGCTGCTCTCAGCAGGTTCATCTCTAAGTCTGCTGAACGCGCCCTGCCATTTTTCGAGATTTTGAAAAAGGCAGGTCCAATGAAATGGACTCCCGAAGCGGAGGCTGCGCTGCAGGACTTGAAGAGATACCTGTCCTCCGCCCCAATACTTGTCGCACCTAGGCCACAAGAGAAGTTGCTGATGTACATAGCAGCGACCAATCAAGTGGTTAGTGCTGCGTTAGTAGCGGAGAGGGAGGCGGATGATGAACCGGCAACCGAGGCAGTTGCATCCAGCGACAAGCAAGGGGCTTCGCCGTCAAGCTCTGGTCCCGACAAGGACGGATCAGCGCAGGGTTGCGACAAGATACAGAAGAAGATGGTGCAGCGCCCAGTCTACTTTGTCAAGTTCCCTTCTGCGGGGGGCTAGGTCAAGGTACTCTGGTGTGCGAAGTTGCTTTTCGGCCTCCTCATGGCCTCGAGAAAGCTGCGCCATTACTTCCAAGCACATGAGATAACAGTTGTCACTCGCTTTTCGTTGAAGAGGATTTTACAAAATCCGAAGCAACAGCGAGGATTGTCGAGTGGGCCTTTGGGCTGTCAAGCTTTGGCCTCAAGTTTGAAAGCACTTCAACTATCGAGCGAGCATTGGCGGAATTCATAGCTGAGTGGGCGTAGCAAGATGAAGAAATTCGAGAGCGAGCATCCCGTCAAAGAGGCAAATAAAGAGTGGCTGATGTACTTTGATGGTGCTTTCTCGCTGCAAGCGCCCGGTGCCCGGCGTGCTGCTTATCGCACCCACGGAGAGCATCTCAAGTACATAGTCGGATGCACTTTCCCAAGGAACAAGCAACAAACAATCTGCAGAGTATGAAGGTTTGCTTGCGGTCTCGAGATTGCGGTAGACCTTGGGATCAAGAAGCTCATTGTCAGGGGGGACTCACAACTTGTCGTCCGACAAGTAAATAAAGATTATCAAAGTCCGTTGATGGAAGCCTACATCGATGAAGTGAGAAAGCTAGAAGAGCACTTTGAAGGCCTGCAGATGGAACACATTCCAAGAGCTCAGAATGATATAGCTGATGGCCTCTCCAAATGTGCCGCACTTAAGTTACACAATGGAACCAGGAATTTTGTGCTCAAGCTGACTCAATAACCGTAACACCATCAACAGGACAGAGCAAGAAAGAAAATTGGTTTCGGCGACTACCTTGAGCAGAGCTCTCTGAAGCCGCCCCAAGAAGGTCCCTAAAACCAACGCAAGTACCACTGAGGAGCAGTCTGCTCCGACAAACCATGCAGTTTGTATCGTTGAAGCAAACGCTCCCGACAAGTTTAGCTCCGGCAAGCTTGCCGGGGATCATCAAGCTCCGGCGGACCCACAGGTCCTTGCCGTAGAAGCTGATGTTCCCACAGTGATAGATGAGCCTTTAGTCCTTGTTGTCGAGCCACATGCTCCAACATGGGCACAGCAAATCGTCCATTTCCTTCAGACAGGAGAACTTCCCGAAGAGCAAGAAGAAGCGAAAAAAGTAGCCCGGCAGTCAAGTATGTACCAGTTTGTTGACAACATCCATGCGAGAAGAAGGCTCAACGGTGTGAAATTGAAGTGTATTTGCGGGAAGATGGATGAAGCTGTTGGCGAGAGATACATGGAGGCATATGTGGTCACCACATCGGCGAAAAGCACTTGCCGGCAAAGCTTTCCGGCAAGGTTTCTTCGGCGAAGCCCTCCAGGATGCAAGCGCACAAGTAACCAAGTGTGAAGCGTGCAGTTCCATTCCAAGCAGATACACCAACTAGCTCAAGCTCTCAGGCGATCCCTTTATCCTGGCCCTTTTCGGTGCAGGGGCTCGACATCCTCGGCCCCTTCCCCGAGCTGTCGGGGCTTTGAATACTTATGCGTCACAATCGACAAGTTCACAAAGTGGCGGAAGTGGAACCCGATGAGGAAGGTGACAGCACGATCAGCCGTCAAGTTCTTGAGTCAATTGTTTGCCGTTTTGGGATTCCTAACGGATCATCACCGACAACGGCACACAGTTCACGAGCCGCACCTTCATGCGATCGCCCAAGATCTTGGCGCCAAGATCTGCTTTGCTTCATTGCTCATCCGAGAAGCAGCGGTCAAGAGAAAACAAGCGCTGAAGTGCTGCGAGGACTCAAGACCAGAAATTTCGACAGGCTGCGCAAGTGCGGAAGGCTGGATCGAGGAGCTGCGGTGGTTCTTTGGTCGATCAGACGACGCCAAATCGAGCCGGCGGACACCTTTTGCTCTAGTCTACGGAGCAGAGGCAGTTCTCCCCACGGAACTCGTATGCGGGTCACCTCGAGTGCTCGCTTATGATGAGCTTGAGCAAGAGCAGCTGCGACAAGATGGCGCGCTGCTCCTCGAGGAAGATCGTCTTCGAGCTCTTTGTCACGAGCTGCTCGTTACCCGGCAAGCTTTGCGTCGCTACCATAGCCGCAAAGTTAATGCCGAAGCTTCGAGGAAGGCGACCTTGTTCTTGGTAGCGTTCAATCCGCCAAGAATTCCAACAAATTGACCCGAAGTGGGAAGGCCCTTATCGGGTAAAGCGAGTCACTAGGCCGGCGCTGTCCGCTTTGAGACCGAAGAAGGCCTTCCGGTGAGCAATTCCTGGAATATAGAGCATCTTCGCAAGTTTTACCCATGGTAGCGGTTGCGGAACCCGTTAAAGCAACCACCCTTTTGTACAAGTCTTGCCGCTGTTGCATGTAATCCTTTGTGCAAAGCCGGGCGCAGACCCCGAGCATCAGTAAAGCCTATGTGTTGCGCACATTTTGTCAATACATGCCCTCATAATCATATATGCATGTGTTTACTAACATTTTGTGCAGCATCCGCACCCGGTAAGCGATGACGAGCCACTAGGCTCCATAACTTTATTTTCTCTTCTTTCTTCTCAAACAAGAAGAAGGTTCATCCACCCACAAGTTCACCGGGGGAGGGAAGGAGAAGATAATGATATGGGCCGCCAAGCGTCGCTCGAGGAACTGTCGCCTTGCCGGAAAATGGACAACAGAAAAGCTAAGTTGCTAAGTTTAAACGACCAGTTTTAAATTTTTAAGTTATCTTCCTCGAGCGATTGTACTTTGTATGGAAAACCATGCGGCGGAGGAACCAAATCGTGACTGGTCGCGCCCTTACTTTGTTTGAGTCCGCTCAACAACTTAAGTGAGCTGCGGCTAGTCCGCGACAAGGTTGCTTGTCGGTGGCGACCCTTGCCAGAGGCTGCTGAAGTTCCTTTTCGGCGCTTCGCGGGCAGGGTGCCTGCACCGCAAGTTTCCACGAAAAGCGAGGGCGTAACATACAAAGCCAAGAATCGAGTAAAGGAAATAACAGTGCATTCGATTGCCTAAGATAGTGTATATTACATAATAACTTGTCGCGGATCTAATAGACTTTTTATCTAAACATGATCTCTGCGACAAGAGAAAAGATAGACTTGGCGGCCTAGTCCACTTGTCGCCCTCGAACCTCTTAACTCTGCTCACCCTGTCCATGATGGGTGCGACAAGGGCCTTGGCGCTTCAACATCGGGCGGATGGGGCAGGGACTTGAGGGCTTTGGTGAAGTCGGCCTTTGGGTTGCGGAAGGCCACCTTCATCGGCACCTTCGGAGAGCCTCGGCACAGATTTGGCGTGATTCCTCCGCCCGATTGCTTGAACCTCTTCCCGGAGCGCTGGATACCCGCCAACACGCCTTTGAAGAATAGGCTGAGCTTGGCGCTGGGTTGGAGGTTCTCGTCGGTGGAATATCCAAGATCTGTCATCCCCAACTCCATCAGCTCATTATGGATGCGCGGCGGTGTCCACAAGACCTTCATCCAATGCATTATGCTGTCTCGAAGATTATTCTGGGCGGTCACAGCATTCGACAACAACTCCTCGGTGGCCTTGATCTTTTCCAGCAGGCCCGTTTCCCGCTCCTTGGCGCCGTTCAACGTCTCCGTCAAGGTGGTCAATTTCAGCTCCAGATCCGCCTTGGAGTCCTTGGCGGCATCGAGCTCTTTGATCTTTTCAGCAAAACGACCTTGTAGCTCGCCGAGGGTATAAGCGTCCTTCTCACGCTCGCGCTTCAACCCGGCGACCTCCTCGGCACTCTTCTGGAGGGCGGACTCTAGCTGAGCCACCCTCGTCTCCAATTCCCTCTTGGCGGCCTTGGCAGCCGCAGCAGCATCTTTTGCCTCCTGAAGTGGCCCGCCAACTGTTTGCTCGCGCGCGGCGAGATCCTCCTCATAGCTGTCGAGGTTGATCTTCCGCTGCGCCAGCTCACCTTCTCGCGTGGAGAGCTTCTCGCCGGCAAGCCTCTGCTGCTCTTCGACCTCGCCCTTCTCCAAGATGAAGGCCGTGCGCTCCTCAGCAAGCTGCTCCCGCGCCTCCGCTATGTCCCGGAGAGTTTCTTTGTTGGCGCGCCGGAGCTCTTCCGCGCGTTTCTCCAAATCAGCTCCCGCCCTCGCGACAAGCGCCTCCCTGGACTCCAGTTTGGCTTGTCGGGCGCGGTAGAGCGACAACAACTTCCTTAGCAGCTGCTCCTCCTCAGGCTCACCGTTGCTGCTGCTCGGGGCATCAACCAGCGACAGTCCAGCGGAGGCAAGAAGTTCCGCGTCGAAAGTCTCCCCCTCGACTGGTGCCCTGGAGCTTGATGCCCAGGGGAGTTTGATAAAGACACCCTCGCCGACCTTCAGATAGGCGCCGGGCTGGGGCTCTTCGGAGTCAGGCGCGGCGTCGGTGGCGGGGGGATCAGCGGTCGGCGCAGCGCCTGGCGCTCCTGCGGCCTCAGGGCCGTCAGTACGGTCGCCAGATTCCTCCCCGGCCTCTGCGCCAGCAGCCTCGGCGGCCTCCTCGCCGGCGGGCCCGTCGGCGCCAGCCTCCTCCTCCATGTTGGCGGCGTCGACATTGCCAGCGCGAGCGTCTTCCTCGCCGGCGGCCTCAGTCTCCATCAGATCTCCGGCAGATGGATCTGATGGTCAGAAGAAGAAAGCACAAATCAAGCAGATATTCGAAAGAGAAAAACGGAAGAAAAGAACCCAAGGGAAACTATCAAACAAGAAGATTACCCGAAGTGGGGTCTGTTGCCGCGGTCTCCACCACCGGAGGGTCGTCGGCGCCCGCCCTTGTCGGGGAAGCTCCCCTTGTCGAAGAGGCCTCCCTTGCCGGAGAGCGCTCCCTTGGCGGAGAGTTCTCCCTTGGCGGCGTAGTTGAAGCAAGCAGAATTTCGGGAGTGACCTCCGGGGCCTCCTGATGAGGCTGGACCTCAGGAGTAGCCTCCGGTGCTCCATGATGTGGCTGCTCTGCTCCTACAAAATTCAACAAACCAGATATCGAGAGCGGAAAAGCACCCAAGCACGCCTAACCATGAGAAGCATACCGGACACTTACTTGGCTGGGGCTGCGCTGGGGCTGCTCTGTTGAAGGTTGCGGATCCGGCAAAGGAGTCTCGACGTGCCCCTGTTGCTCTGAGGGAGTCATCTGAGACGACAACCACGGCGTCTTGGCCCTCTTGGCGCTCTCGAGCTAACGTCACGAAGAATAAGGTTGAGTGGAACCGATCGGATATAAGATAGAGCAATAAATTGGAAGATTACAAATAGCAGCGACAAGATCTTACTCTTCCTCTTCTTCCTCGGGCTGAGGCGGAGAGATCAAACTCTGCCCGGCTGACGGATTGGGGAAGAACTCCCTCGGACGCTTGGCGGGTGCAGGGGCCGCGACTCGAAGACCTCGCTTTGTCGCCGTGGCGGAATGAGGCGCTCAGCTGGCGACAGCGCTTGCCATGGTGGAGCGCGGCGGCGAGGCGGCTGTTGGACCGTATGCTCCCCGCCACTTCTCCGATCTTAGGAGGCGTCTCCTTGGCGGGGCAGCGAGCTCCTCCTGCAGCAAGCTACTTGACGGCGGAGGGGAGGCGCCCCCGGCAGGCTCACTTGGGTCGTTGCTGGGCTCGATCTGCTCCTCCTCACCGACGAACTCTTCTCGGTCGGCAAGGCTTGCCGCCTCGGCCCTCTCTGCCTCCTCGACAGTGAACCCAAACGCGCGCGGCAGCAGCCTCTGCAGCCTCCTCCAACCTTGTGGCGTCTGCGCCATCTCTGGCGAGTGGTGTCGCGGGTGAGCCGCCTCTTCTCGTCAGCGGATCGGCACTTCAACCAAGTTGTCGAAGAACTGCTGCACTATGTCATCGGCGGGCTCTGCCAAGTTGGAGCGATCCCATGGGAATCGCACAACGGCATTATCGCGGATGCTATCAGCGACGAGTTGTTGCACAAGGCACAACTCCCTCGCAACATACACCATCGGGGTTATCCGCTTCAGCTTGAACAGCTCCATGCAGCATGCCGTCAAGCTCCAAGGTAGTGAAATTCCAATTCAGACTGGGCGCAGCCTCATGATATCCGCCGCGTTCGGAATTCCCAAGCAGGCCTCCCTTTCTCCTGCAAAGGCGCAATGCGGCGGCGAAGGAAGTCGCGCCAACTGCTCCTACGGTAAGCCACGCTTGCGGAGACGCAAGATCCTAGTCGTGGCAATCTTCAACTTGTCGTCCTCCGCGCCAAGTTGCTCCAATCGTTGCCGCTGAACTATGGGGGTCTTGGCGCAGGCGATAAAAGGCTGTGGCTCCTCCTCTAAGATCCAGCACCAGTCAGCCCTCCACTCCTCCCACTTGCTGCGCAACTCTCCGTCAAGATCGCTTCCTTCTTGCCGATCCTAGAGGTCCATGCAATTCCTCCGACAAGCGGCTCTCTCTCTCTACGCGGGGTGAGAAGTAGTGGCGGAAGAGTGCGACGTTTGGGTGGACCCGACAAAGTTCTCGCAGAGATGTGCAAGCAGCCATGGTGAGGATGGCGTTGGGGTGAAGTCAAGGAGGCGGAGGCCATATGTGTTCATGACATCGCAGAAGAATTGAGAAAAGGCGGCGAGCCCGCACTGAAGAAAATCGCGAAGAAGGGGTACCCGATGGAGACCTTAGCAGATGTGGCGGAGATGACCCTCGTGCTGAGTGCGCACGGGTCACCGTCGACCGAAGAGATAGTACAGCTCCATAACTCCTTCTGTTGAGCAGGGGATCGAAGAGGGCCCGTTCCTTCCGCAGCGCCCATGAGCCGCTGCGCCTCGGCCGATTCCGCCTTTTCCCTTATCGGCCTTGAGCCATAGGGAGTGGTGGTGGAGGAAGCCGCGGCGTTAGTGGCACCGGTGGCAATGGGGGCGGGCGTCGCTCTCTTTGGGCTCGAGAAGGAAGGGAAAGTGAGCGGGGTTTCGATGTGACAGCAAGGGCAAGTGGGCGCCCTGCCCTGTTCCCCGCTTATAAAGGGGAGAGGGCAGGCGTTCGAATTTTCCCATTAAAAAAGCCCCATGATCTCCCCACGACGCCACGTCCGGTGCGTGCCGTTCGTGGGAGGCGTGGTGGGTCCAAGGCAAATAACGGCGTAATCAAGACCACGCGTGCCCGTGCCTGTTTTGGGCCTGGCCCATGAGCTTAGCGCCGTGTGTGCCCGAGCCGGGGCTCTGTCGGTGTACTAGAGTAGGGGTACCCTAGTATCCCGAACTCGTGCACGGATAGTTGCAGCGTCCCACGGCAGGGCCGGCCTGATGACCGCCAAGACCCTTCGCGGCCCTTCAGAAAACAAGGCCCCGGCAAGAGGAGCTTGCCGGTAGGCCGTTCAAGAACAAAGTAATCCAGACCCCGGCAAGAGGAGCTTGCTGGGAAGGCCACTCAGGGCGCGAAGGAAACAAGGCCCCGGCAAGAGGAGCTTGCCGGGAAGGCTTGGTGGGCGCCGAGCCCCCAAGCGCGACAAGGCTCCTGCCGCGGCAAGGCGCTTGCCGGGGCGGGCAACCTCTCTTCATCTCCACTCCAGCTCACCCGCCAACGTGTCACCACGGGGCTCTCCCAAGCACGCGTGTCGACGGGCTGTGCAGCCAGCGGGGAGCATCGATAAGCGGTGCTGACAGGCTACCATCGTGGCAAACGGAGGCGCACTTGACGGTCCTGTTACCTTTGTTCGGGCGTGGGACGGGCATTGATGACTCTTGTCCCTTGCCGTCGAGTTAGGTATAGATTACTGTACCTTTGTATAGGCGGTGTACCAACCTATGTTTTTACCATCTTACCCTTGTCTACTTGCCACATGTGGTGACCCCTTGTGCCTATAAAAGGAGGCCCAAGTGCAACATAGAAAAGGGTCAGGGGGTTCGGTTCGGTTCGGTTCGGTTGGGAGTTCGGTTTTAGGCCAGCTCCGGCTTAGTTCATTCTACTCATACAAGACCACACTCAGGCTAGGTTTTGTAGCTCCCATTGCTCCCTAGCAAGAACACAAGATAATCCACAAAGCAGCAGTAGGAGTATTATCTCTCCGGAGAGCTCCGAAGCTGGGTAAATCTGCTCGTGTGCATCGCCTCGATCCGCTCTTTGTGCAATCTCTGCCCCCCTCCGAACCACAAGGGACCCAGGTCCCGTAGGTGCTCGTGGGACACGATCAGTTCTCCCCGACACCCGCACCGGCATCCGTGGGTCGACAGAGGAGAGCGGCAGGCGGCCACGGCGCCTCACGCTCACATCCATGACGCAGCAGATGTGGATCTCACATCCACGAGGCAGTAGAGGAGAGTGGGAAGCATCAATGGCAGCCTGTGCTCGCGTCCTTGGGGAAGTAGAGGAGGATAGGACGCCAGTGACTGAGACCCCTGTTCGCATCCGTGGGGTAGTAGAAGAGGAGCGGGAAGTGGCAACGTGGATCAGCGTTCGCGGCAGCAGCCAGCAGAGGAGGAACGGCGGGCAGGGGCAGTGATCTGCGCTCGCTTTCGTGGGGCAGCAGAGGAGGAGAGACAACTTGTTATGAGGGAAGAGAGAAAATTACGGGATAGAAATCCCACATCCCGCTAATTGAGGATGAACGGGTGCGGGGGGCAGTCTGCTCCGGCAGAACATTTAATCTGGGTCGCTTGTTTGCGTGGCTGACCATTGATGTAATTTAGACTATCAGATGTGATTTAGTTGGGTTGATCGAACGCCTCTGGTAATCTTGTGTACACTTTGTGGTGTGTCCGTTGGGTAATTCATGTTTGCTCTTTTAATAGTAGTAGAGATATATATGAGTTTATGTCCTCTACAACATTCACTTATTGCTATTTCTTCAAGTTGTTTTTTCTGCTAAGTGAATGTGATCGGACCCTTCCCCCTCTATGCTAAACTCAACCCAATCTATTCACAAATTCTTCATGTGCGTTCTATTTGAAACTCGTTCAAAATATTCACTGTGTCCTTGTCAGCTAAAGAATTTGCGAACGGAACGTTAAAACTTATCTTATCCAAATTTTTGGTTTTGCCGCTCAAACCGTTCCGCATCCCATGATAGACTTATCTTTTCACCCACGATCTAACACGATCTCCACTTTTCAGTACGTGGGTGACACATGTCATGCAAATGAGAAGGGTCAGGGGCACGTTCATCCAAAATCTTCGGGCGAACAGTTTTTCACCGTGGCTATAAATACCCCCTCTCCCTTCCTCACTTCCTTTACTCCGCGCGACCTCCTTCTCCAGCTTGAGCTTCTCAAACCCTAGCGCCGCCACTACTCCATTGTCGCCGGTGAGGAAGAGCTTCACTGCCTCGACCTCGTCGCCGCCGTACTCGCGCCGGCAGCGGAAATCTTCACTCCGCCGCCGTCGTAGCTGTCTTCCTCCGCTGAGTTAGGGCGTGGAAGATCTGCACAGACGAACTTCACTTCTCCACCTCACAGTTCGTCGTGTTCTTCGTTGAGGGTAATTAAAAGTTACTTTTACTGCCCTCTTTGATTCAAATGATTTCTACAAAATCTTCAAAGGTGTTTTTTTAAATCCTCACATACTAAACACCTCACATGTCATATGTTCTTGATTCTTTTCTCTAAGCATCATTTTTCTTCAAAGATTCCTCAATTGTGTGGATCTTCGATCTATACAACTCTGGAACCTAAGACAGAGAACGCTTAGTGAAATTCTTCAAGACTCATCTGGTCAATTTCCTCAAACTTGTTCTTTTTGAAAAACCTTCTGAGAACGCATGTGACCTCTCCAAATTCCTCGCAACTATACTCTGTTCACATGTACTCATGTCCGCTACTGAATCACTAGGTTCTCATCAACTTAAATCATTTGCAGCGTTCCTTGAAGAAAAGTTGCATACTTCTTTAGAAAATTCAATTGTTCAAATTCCTCAGCTGAAGAAAATGGCTGATGGAAAGAAGCCACAGAAAGGAGGAAAGAGGCCTGAGATCAACACTGCCTTTGAGATCCCTGATGACATATACAAAGACTATTGCACTCTTGATGAGGCCAAGTTTGGTAAGGAGCACAAAAATCAGCGCAAGGTGCGTATCCAGAGGATAGAAAGGAGATGGCCAAGAGAATGGAGGGAGTACAGGTATGTAACTCCAAAGTACATGAAGAAATTCGCTCTAAATCCTCCATGCCCAAGACCTCCATTGGCACCTGGCCAAGAAGCTGATCCCACCAGCCTCAAGCGCAGTGAGGACTATCCTAATGAATGGGCCAAGCGCCAGGCCAAGTTGGCTAGACAAGCCAAAGAAGCAGTGAGGAAATTCAATGAAGACTCTGCTGCTGCTGCTGAGGCCCCTGTCAAGCCGAAGAAATCTATGGCAAAGAAGCCTGCACGTAAGCCAAATGCTTCACCTACAGTTCCTTCAAGGCCAAGTTCCTCAGCAATGCCCTCACGGCCAGAATCTTCAAAGTCCTCAAAGCCAATTCCTCATGCTACTCCAGCTCCTCCAAAATCCTCAGCTCCTCCAAAGTCCTCAGCTGCTCCGTCAAAGTCCTCAGCACCTGTGCATCTTGCCACGTGCCAAAGGACTACAAGCATCTCCATTGCCTCTAGTGTCTCAGCTAGTTCCTCAGCTGCACCAAACTCTTCAACGGGACCCTCTCTGCTGAAGACAAAGGGCACTACTGGATGAGGTCCTCGCCCTAGTCCTCAGAAGAAGCAGGTCGCCTTCCAAGTGCCATCTGAAGAAGACAAAGCTGATGATGAAGAACTTGCTGAAATCATTAGAGATAGGCAAGTCAGGGCCACTAGAGCCAAAGGCACAAATGTGCCTCTACTTTTGGATCCCAAGTTGATCCTCGACTACATTGATCTCTGGCACAAGGACCCAAATACTCCTATGCCTGATTTCAGTTTGACTCCTGGCCAAAGTCACATGCTGACCCATTTCATCCAAGAAGAAAAATGGAAATATGAGAAGGCCAGGTAGATCAAGAAAGCACAATATAGGAAAGAAAAATTTCTGAAGAACAACGTTATCTCTATGACAACTGATGAACTTGTAAAGATCCAGTCTGAAATCAATGCCCTCAGCGATGACTTCAATGCTTACTATGCTGATTGGCAAGGAGCCAAAGTCAGGTTTGTTAAACTGACTGAGAAGTTCACCTCCAATGTTGCAGCTCCATCGCAACAAGAAATTCCTCAGTCTGAAGCATCTGCTCAGCCAAGTGAAGAACATGCCAGCACCGCTGATGACTTTCAGGCTGCTAAAGAAAATGTGAGTTCCAGGGCTGATGAGTGCATTCCAGCCGCCGAAGAAATTTCCAGGGCATCCACTAGTGGTGCGCCTGAAGAAAATGAAGAGGTCAGGGCAACTGCATCAGTTGTGCCTGAAGAAAATCAACCAGATTCCTCTGCTACTCCTGCGCCTACACCAACTCCAATCCTTCCATCTGCATTAGATGTGAAGAAGACCAAGGCTACAGAGCGTGCAGCAATGAAGAAGAGGAAGGCATCAAGTTCACCAGATTCTTTAGCTCCAAAGAAGATGAAGCCCTTGACCAGTTCGTTTACAAATCCCATTGATGCTGTTCCGATCTCAACCATGCCATCAAAGGAAATCGTACCTTTCAATGAAGAATATGTGATCCCTAGCGGATCTGATGAAGAACATCCTTCTGCTACTTCGTCAGAGCAGATGGATGAAGAAATTGAAGTGGATGAAAAACCTTCAACTCCTGTTGTTTCCTCGCCTATGCCTCAGTTCACAGCCGAATAGGCCGGCGTTGAAGAAATACAAGATGAAGACGTGGACATTGGGTGTACTACTCCATTGATGAATGATGACTTTTGGGAAAGTCAGCACCCCAACTCTCCACTCTTCACACTGTTACAACAAATCCCTCAGTCCCCTGCACCAACCGTTCAAATGGGCTCTCAAGAAACTCACCCCACTTCGTCAGTACGTGAAGAAATTCCAGCCACTAGTGCTGAAGAAACTGCTGCTGTTGATCATCTGAAGACACAGACTGCCACTGAAGAGGAACCAGAAATTCCTCAGCCTGAAGAACCTGAGATTGCAATTCCTGAGGTTGTGATGCAACTCACTGACACTCCTCTGCCCAAGCCAAAGGATCCATTCTCAAGGAAGCAAAAATTCAAGGCTGAAGATTTCTTCGACGAGCATGTATTCTTCACTGACTACAACCCCTATGACTCTGCTCGCATAAGGAAGAGGCGTTTCTGGACAGCCAGCCAGGCTAATTTCTATTCCTCAGTGCTGTTCAACAAAGACAAAGTCTTCGATCATGCGCACATTCCTCACGTGGATATGGAATCTTTGTCGTGCTTCAGCCAGTCCTAAGTGTTCTTCACGACGCTGGACTGTTAAATTTCTACAATGACATATGTGATTGGAATGAAGAACTCATTCTTCAATTTTATGCGACGCTGCACATCACAGGAGATTCTGAAGATGTGAATTCATGGGTGCTGGACTGGATGTCTGAAAACACTCACTACAAGGCACCAGCTACTGAATTGCTTTGTGCCTTACCACTCAGTCCTCCCCTTGAAGCTGCTCGTTGCGTCTACAGTGAACCTGAGCTTACAAATCACTACATGAAAGTTCTGATGAAGCCTTTGAAGCCAGGTCAGGCCCCACGAACCAAATTCCTTGTGAAGGAATTACTATATGTGTCTCAGACTGTCTATCGCATTTTGACGAAGACATTGAGTCCAATCGAGGGCCACGACTCGAATGAAGAAGAAGTAGTTGGCATCATGAAGAATATGATTTTCAATATCATTCATGGCATTCCTGTCAAGTTCCATGATTTCTTCATGAGGACTCTGGCCAATATCGCTATGTCACCATTTGAGCTGAAGCCTTATGCACCTTGGATTATGAGATTCATCAGAACAAGGTCTTCACTCAACTATAAATCTGATACACTGAACCATTGCAACTATTTGCCTCTGATTGAAGTCCTCAAACGGACATATTCCTCAGCTGATGACAAGGGCAAGGCCGCTGCTGTTATAGATGAAGGCATTCGTCCATTGGATGGTCAATTTCGCAAGGCTGCATCCTACTCCACCAATGATGACTCTGCCACTCATGACTCTGCCGCCAACACAACCAAGAAAAATCCTCAAGGCACAACACCCAGGGTGATGACTGGTCATGAGCTTATCCCCAGTCTTCATCAGAAGGTTGATCGCAATCATAAATGGGTCAAGCGTCAGTTTGGTTCAATTCTTCACAACATGACTGCTACCCACAATGCAGTGAAGAAAAACCACTACTACCTCCATGAAACCTTCAACCGTACCTGGGCTATTTTGTCTCATGTCTATAGTGCCGACGATCTGAAGAAAATGGGTCTCAAGGAAGACTTTGACTGGTCTGCACCTCCACCAAAGAAATACAAGAAGGTCAAGGTTCCTTCCTTGGTGGCCAGCTCCTATTCTTCATCGCCCGACACCGATGAGCATGAAGACTTGGACGACACTGCGACAGGCCCAACATCAACAACCGACCCCAACAACGCTGGCGCTTCTTCATCAACTTGATATTCTTTAGGGGCGTTAGTCCTCATTTTTTATCCTTTTGATTCTTCGATGACAAAGGGGGAGAAATTTGAGTTAGTCTTCAAGCGGGTCTATTATATGGGCGTTTTTTTTCTAAGTTGCAACTCTCGTTCTTTTGAAGACTTTGCTGGATCAAGTTGTAAACTTAAACTCTATGGTGGCCTGATACTTTTGCTGTGTTCTTCTGCATGCTTATTCCTCGTTAATGTTATTGCACGCATGCTGGATTACATCAGTCACCATATTTCATCATGCATTTCAAATTATTCATAGTATATGTCAAATGCATGTATGAATTATAAGATATAGGGGGAGATCTCCATGATTCAACTCTTCAAGTGTGCTTTGCTTCAAAAGCAAATTCCTCACTATGCACATCTTCAGGGGGAGTTCTTCTATATCTTGCAATCAAATTCCTCAGTATCAGTATTTACACTTCATATGTTTATCCCCGTTGAAAACTTAACCTATATTGTCATCAATCACCAAAAAGGGGGAGATTGTAAGTGCATCTAGTGCCCCTTAGTGATTTTGGTGTATTGAAGACTTATAGGTTAAGGGACTAATGTGTTTATGAATGTACACAGGTCTATAAGTCTATGAGGAGTTTGATATTTACAGAGAAAGTCGACCCCTAAAAATGAGGTTCTTCGACTGAAGACTTTGGATTTCTGAAAACTTTCTGAAGACTTTGAAAGTGAAGAAATTGGTGTGACCTTGAAGACTTGGTATTCAATTGAGGAACATGAAGCATGAAGACTTTTGTTTTCGTAGTTTCATTTTCTCTTTCTTGAGTCATAGGAAACACCGTACTGTTAAAGGGGGTCGAGGAAATACTAAGGAAAAATTTCCATGTGATGCTCAACTCAAAATCCTACACCTACCAATCCCTTCGAGTGAAGCCATTGGAAATCTCATGCAGTTCAGTCAATTTCTTCAGCTAACGGTCATATCATTGAAGGGCATTTATGTCTTATCATGTCGGGCTGCTCCCTAGGCTATAAATAGCCGCCCCCTACAACCACTAGCTGGTTGGCTGGTTCGAGAGAAACTGACACTTGTCATTTGAGAGCATCCCATCCTCCGAGGACTTTGAGCGAAAATCATCAAGTGAGGAAAAACCCAAACCCAAACACCTAAAAACCCAAAGTGATTGAGCATCACTGAAGAGATTGATCCTGCGTGGATCCGACGCTTGTTACCTTTGAAGACTGTGCTTCTTCCAGACGGTTAGGCGTCATGGTTGATATGTCTCCAATGTATCTATAATTTTTGATTGTTCCATGCTATATTACTATGTGTTTTGAATGATTATGGGCTTTATTATACACTTTTATATTAATTTTGGGACTAACCTATTAACTGGAGGCCCAACCCATATTGCTGTTTTATTGCCTGTTTCATTATTTCGAGGAAAAGGAATATCAAACGGAGTCCAAACGGAATGAAACCTTCGGCAGCGTGATTTTTTGGAAGAATATGATCCGGGAGACTTGGAGTTCACGTCAGAAGATCCTCGAGGAGGCCACGAGATAGGAGGGCGCTCCCCCTACTGGGCGCGCCCCCTGTCTCATGGACCCCTCGAGCACCTCCCGACCGACTTCTTTCGCCTATATATCCCTACGTACCCTAAAACCATCGAATATCAAGATAGATCGGGAGTTCCGCCGCAGCAAGCCTCTGTAGCCACCAAAAACCTCTCGGGAGCCCGTTCCGGCACCCTGTCGGAGGGGGAACCCATCACCGGTGGCCATCTTCATCATCCCGAGCTCTCCATGACGAGGAGGGAGTATTTCACCCTCGGGGCTGAGGGTATGTACCAGTAGCTATGTGTTTGATCTCTCTCTCTCTCGTGTTCTCTCTCGTGTTCCCTCTATGGCACAATCTTGATGTATCCCGAGCTTTGTTATTATAGTTGGATCTTATGATGTTTCTCCCCCTCTACTCTCTTGTGATGAATTGAGTTTCCCCTTTGAAGTTATCTTATCGGATTGAGTCTTTTATGAGAACACTTGATGTATGTCTTGCCATGTTTATCTGTGGTGACAATGGGATATCATGTGCCTCTTGATGTATGTTTTGGTGACCAACTTGCGGGTTCCATGAACCTATGCATAGGGGTTGGCACACGTTCTTGACTCTCCGGTAGAAACTTTGGGGCACTCTTTGAAGTACTTTGTGTTGGTTGGATGAATCTGAGATTGTGTGATGCATATCGTATAATCATGCCCACGGATACTTGAGGTGACAATGGAGTATCTAGGTGACATTAGGGTTTTGGTTTATTTGTGTCTTAAGGTGTTATTCTAGTACGAACTCTTTAATAGATCGATTCGAAAGAATAACTTTGAGGTGGTTTCGTACCCTACCATAATCTCTACGTTTGTTCTCCGCTATTAGTGGCTTTGGAGTGACTCTTTGTTGCATGTTGAGGGATTATTATATGATCTATCTATGTTATTATTGTTGAGAGAACTTGCACTAGTGAAAGTATGAACCTTAGGCCTTGTTTCCTATCATTACAATACCGTTTACGCTCACTTTTACCATTAGTTACCTTTCTGGTTTTATTATTTCAGATTACAAATACCTATATCTACCATCCATATTGCACTTGTATCACCATCTCTTCGCCGAACTAGTGCACCTATACAATTTACCATTGTATTGGGTGTGTTGGAGACACAAGAGACTCTTTGTTATTTGGTTGCAGGGTTGCTTGAGAGACACCATCTTCATCCTACGCCTCCCACAGATTGATAAACCTTAGGTTATCCACTTGAGGGAAATTTGCTACTGTCCTACAAACCTGTGCACTTGCAGGCCCAACAACGTCTACAAGAAGAAGGTTGCGTAGTAGACATCAAGCAGTGTCTGGCGCCGTTGCCGGGGAGGTGAGTGCTTGAAGGTATATCTTTAGATATTGCAATCGAATATTTTTGTTTCTTGTTTTATCACTAGTTTATTTTATAAAAGAAAATTACAAAAAAATGGAATTGAGTTTGTCTTATACGCTTCATCTTTTCAATATCTTTCGTGAGTATGATGGAAAAGAAAATTGTGCTCAAGTGCTAGAAGAAGAATGCATTAAAATGCTTGGTACTAAATCTTTGAATTATGAGCATGATTGCAATGTTGTTAGTATGAATTCCTTGAATATCCATTATGCTAATGATATGCAAAGCCACAAGCTTGGGGAAGCTATGTTTGATGAATATGATATTTTTAGTCCCCCAAGCTTTGATGAGCAAATTTACTATGATGAAAGCATGCCTCCTATCTATGATGATTATTGTGATGAAACTTATGCTATAAAAAGTAGTGATGATTATATTTGCAAATCTTGTCATGATTATGATTACCCTTTTTCTGAACATTACTCTTTTAATGTGGAAACAATTTTTAGTGTTCAAGTCTCTTATGATACTCCCACTATTTCGAATGAGAAGAATTTTGCTTATGTTGAGAGTAGTAAATTTTCTATGCTTGTAGATCATGAAAAGAATGCTTTAGGTGCTCGTTATATTGTTGAATTCATTCATGATACTGAAAATTATTATGAGGGAGGAATATATGCTTGTAGGAATTGCAATAATATCAAGTTTCCTCTCTATGTGCTTAAATTTTTGAAGTTAGGCTTGTTTTGTCTTCCTATGCTTGTTGATTATTGTTCCCATAAGTTGTTTTCTCACAAAATCCCTATGCATAGGAAGTGGGTTAGACTTCAATGTGCTAGTCATATTCTTCATGATGCTCTCTTTATGTTTCAATTCTTATCTTTTATGTGAGCATCATTGAAATCATCATGCCTAGCTAGGGGCATTAAACGTTAACGCTTGTTGGGAGGCAACCCAATTTTATTTTAGTTTCTTGATTTTTGGTTCTGTTTAGTATTAAATAATCCATCCATCCTCTGTTTAGATGTGGTTTTATGTTTTAATTAGTGTTTGTGCCAAGTAGAACCTTTGGGAAGACTTGGGTGAAGTCTTTATGATCATGCTGTAAAAAACAGAAACTTTAGCGCTCACGAGATTTCAACTTTTTACTGGAAAGTGCTATTTAGTTTATTATTTTTCCATATGATTACTATACAAAACCCTCAAGTCCACCAATTTATTTTAGAATTTTTGGAGTTCCATAAGTTTGCTTTAGTTACAGATTACTATAGACTGTTCTGTTTTTGACAGATTCTGTTTTCATTGTGTTGTTTGCTTATTTTGATGAATCTGTGGCTAGTAAAATAGTTTATAAACCATAGGGAAGTTGGAATACAGTAGGTTTAACAACAATATAAATAAAGAATGAGTTCATTACAGTACCTTGAAGTGGTGTTTTGTTTTCTTTCGCTAACAGAGCTCACGAGTTTTCTGTTAAGTTTTGTGTTGTGAAGTTTTCAAGTTTTGGGTAAAGATTCGATGAACTATGGAATAAGGAGTGGCAAGAGCCTAAGCTTGGGGATGCCCAAGGCACCCCAAGGTAATATTCAAGGACAACCAAGATCCTAAGCTTGGGGATGCCCCGGATGGCATCCCTCTTTAAATCTTCGTTCATCGGTAACTTTACTTGGAGCTATATTTTTATTCACCACATGATATGTGTTTTGCTTGGAGCGTCATTTTCTCTTGTTAGTATTTGCTTGATGTTATTTAGAATAATGTTTTTCATCTTTAGTTTCAGTAAAAAATTCAAGGATAGCCTTTGCCATGCTTATTTTGCTAGTATTCATATTGCTGTTTGAAAACAGAAAGTTTACCGCTGTTGCAAACATTCCCTAGAAAAGTCAGAGAATGATATAATAATGAAACCTTTTGCATAATGAGCTATGATAAATTTACTACAGTGGGAATTTTATTTCATAATTTTTGGAGTTAGGGAAGTATGATGAATCTTGCATTCTTTACAGACTGTACTGTTTTGACAGATTGCTGTTATGTTTGCGTTGTTTGCATATGTTTGCTTGTTTAATGATTCTATTTGAGGGTAGGAGTACTAAATATGCAGAGGCATTTAGTATTAAATGTTGAATAATAATTTTAGTGATTTGTTACAGTAGAAAATGATAAGGTTTTGCATTGGTTTATACTAACCTATCTCACGAGTTCTTGTTGAGTTTGGTGTGGATGAAGCTTTTGAGAAATAGAGAAACCATGATATGAGAGGAATTAAGGAGACACAAAAGTTCAAGCTTGGGGATGCCCAAGGCACCCCAAGATAATATTTCAAGAAGTCTCAAGCATCTAAGCTTGGGGATGCCCCGGTAGGCATCCCACCTTTCTTCTTCAACAACTATCGGTTAGTATCAGTTGAGCCTAAGTTTTTGCTTCTTCACATGAGTTGTGCTATCCTTGCAATGTCATTTTATTTTGTTTTGCTTGCTGTTTGAATACAATACCAAGATATGAAATCCTTTAATGAGAGAGAGTCTTCGCATAGTTGCATAATTATTTAGCTACTCATTGATCTTCACTTTTATCTTTTTGGAGTAGTTTGTCATTTACTCATGTGCTTCACTTATATTATTTTGAGAGTCTTAAATAGCATGGTAATTTGCTTAAATAATCCTAATATGCTAAGCATACAAGATTTGTAAGAATTCTTATGAGTGCGTTCAATACTAAGAAAATTTTGATGCTTGATAATTGTTTTGAGATATGAAGATGGTGATATTAGAGTCATGCTAGTTGGGTAGTTATGAATTTGAGAAATACTTGTGTTAAAGTTTGTGATTCCCGTAGCATGCACGTATGGTGAACCGTTATGTGATGAAGTCGGAGCATTATTTATTTATTGATTGTCTTCCTTATGAGTGGCGGTCGGGGACGAGCGATGGTCTTTTCCTACCAATCTATCCCCCTAGGAGCATGCGCGTAGTGCTTTGGTTTTTGATGACTTCTAAATTTTTGCAATAAGTATATGAGTTATTTATGACTAATGTTGAGTCCATGGATTATACGCACTCTCATCCTTCCACCATTGCTAGCCTTTCTAATACCGCGCACTTTTCGCCGGTATCATACACCTACCATATACCTTCCTCAAAACAGCCACCATACCTACCTATTATGGCATTTCCATTGCCATTCCGAGATATATTGCCATGCAACTTTCCATCGTTCCGTTTATTATGACACGCATTACTTTTGTCATATTGCTCTTTGCATGATCATGTAGTTGACATTGTATTTGTGGCAAGGCCACCTTCATAATTTTCATACATGTCACTCTTGATTCATTGCATATCCCGGTACACCGCCGAAGGCATTCATATAGAGTCATATTTTGTTCTAAGTATCGAGTTGGAATTTTTGAGTTGTAAGAAAATAAAAGTGTGATGATCATCATTTTTTAGAGCATTGTCCCAGTGAGGAAAGGATGATGGAGACTATGATTCCCCCACAAGTCGGGATGAGACTACGGACGAAAAAAAAGAGAAAAAAAGAGGTCATAAAAAAAGAGAAAATGCCCAAATAAAAAAAACAAAAAAAATGAGAGAAAAAGAGAGAAGGGACAATGCTACTATCCTTTTACCACACTTTTGCTTCAAAGTAGCACCGTGACCTTCATGATAGAGAGTCTCCTATAATATCACTTTCATATACTAGTGGGAATTTTTCATTATAGAACTTGGCTTGTATATTCCAATGATGGGCTTCCTCAAAATGCCCTAGGTCTTAATGAGCAAGCGAGTTGGATGCACGCCCACTTAGTTTCTTTTGTTGAACTTTCATATATTTATAGCTCTAGTGCATCTGTTGCATGGCAATCCCTACTCACTCACATTGATATCTACTGATGGGCATCTCCATAGCCCGTTGATACGCCTAGTTGATGTGAGATTATCTTCTCCCTTTTTGTCTCCTCCACAACCACCCTTCTATTCCACCCATAGTGCTATATCCATGGCTCACGCTCATGTATTGCGTGAAGATTGAAAAATTTGAGAATGTCAAAAGTATGAAACAATTGCTTGGCTTGTCATCGGGGTTGTGCATGATTTAAATACTTTGTGTGGTGAAGATAGAGCATAGCCAGACTATATGATTTTGTAGGGATAACTTTCTTAGGCCATGTTATTTTGAGAAGACATGATTGCTTTGTTAGTATGCTTGAAGTATTATTATTTTTATGTCAAAATGAACTTTTGTCTTGAATCTTACGAATCTGAATATTCATATCACAACTGAGAAGAATTACAATGAAATTACGCCTAGTAGCATTCCACATCAAAAATTCTGTTTTTATCATTTACCTACTCGAGGACGAGCAGGAATTATGCTTGGGGATGCTTGATACGTCTCCAACGTATCTATAATTTTTGAATGTTCCATGCTATATTACTATGTGTTTTGAATGATTATGGGCTTTATTATACACTTTTATATTACTTTTGGGACTAACCTATTAACCGGAGGCCCAGCCCATATTGTTGTTTTATTGTCTGTTTCAGTATTTCGAGGAAAAGGAATATCAAACGGAGTCCAAACGGAATGAAACCTTCGGCAGCGTGATTTTTTGCAAGAATATGATCCGGGAGACTTGGAGTTCACGTCAGAAGATCCTCGAGGAGGCCACGAGATAGGAGGGCACGCCCCCCCTACTGGGCACGCCCCCCTGTCCCATGGACCCCTCGAGCACCTCCCGACCGACTTCTTTCGCCTATATATCCCTACGTACCCTAAAACCATCGAATATCAAGATAGATCGGGAGTTCCGCCGCCGCAAGCCTCTGTAGCCACCAAAAACCTCTCGGGAGCCCGTTCCGGCACCCTGCCGGAGGGGGAACCCATCACCGGTGGCCATCTTCATCATCCCGGCGCTCTCCATGACGAGGAGGGAGTAGTTCACCCTCGGGGCTGAGGGTATGTACCAGTAGCTATGTGTTTGATCTCTCTCTCATGTTCTCTCGTGTTCCCTCTATGGCACGATCTTGATGTATCCCGAGCTTTGTTATTATAGTTGGATCTTATGATGTTTCTCCCCCTCTACTCTCTTGTGATGAATTGAGTTTCCCCTTTGAAGTTATCTTATCGGATTGAGTCTTTTATGAGAACACTTGATGTATGTCTTGCCGTGTTTATCTGTGGTGACAATGGGATATCATGTGCCTCTTGATGTATGTTTTGGTGACCAACTTGCGGGTTCCATGAACCTATGCATAGGGGTTGGCACACGATCTTGACTCTCCGGTAGAAACATTGGGGCACTCTTTGAAGTACTTTGTGTTGGTTGGATGAATCTGAGATTGTGTGATGCATATCGTATAATCATGCCCACGGATACTTGAGGTGACAATGGAGTATCTAGGTGACATTAGGGTTTGGTTGATTTGTGTCTTAAGGTGTTATTCTAGTACGAACTCTTTAATAGATCGATCCGAAAGAATAACTTTGAGGTGGTTTCGTACCCTACCATAATCTATATGTTTGTTCTTCGCTATTAGTGGCTTTGGAGTGACTCTTTGTTGCATGTTGAGGGATTATTATATGATCTATCTATGTTATTATTGTTGAGAGAACTTGCACTAGTGAAAGTATGAACCCTAGGCCTTGTTTCCTATCATTGCAATACCGTTTACGCTCACTTTTACCATTAGTTACCTTGCTGTTTTTATTATTTCAGATTACAAATACCTATATCTACCATACATATTGCACTTGTATCACCATCTCTTCACCGAACTAGTGCACCTATACAATTTACGATTGTATTGGGTGTGTTGGGGACACAAGAGACTCTTTGTTATTTGGTTACAGGGTTGCTTGAGAGATACCATCTTCATCCTACGCCTCCCACGGATTGATAAACCTTAGGTCATCCACTTGAGGCAAATTTGCTACTGTCCTACAAACTTGTGCACTTGCAGGCCCAACAACGTCTACAAGAAGAAGGTTGCGTAGTAGACATCAATGGTCTAGAGTATCCAAGAGGAAATTGTGGATCGCCGAGTGACTGAGTTTGTGAAGGTTTGGAAGTCACCTGAAGACTTACCACGAGTGATTGGGCGAGGTCTGTGTGACCTTAGCTCAAGGGGAATACGGTGAGGACTAAGTGTCCTGGACTGGGTGTTGGGGACTGTGTGTCCTCAGGTTTAAATACCTAGTTGCCCTAACCAGATGTACAACTGAGGCAGCAGTTGGGACTGGTCTACCAAATCATTGTCTTCACCAAGCCAACTGGTTCTATTTCCTCAACTCTTTCATTTCCTCATTATTGTGTTGTGTGCTTGTCATATCTGTGTTTGAAGACTTTGACTGAAGACTTTCTCAATTTCCTCAGTTCAATTTCTTCAGTCTGTTTGTCTTCATCCTGTGCTATCATGTGATTACGCTTTCTGTACTCTGTGCTTGTCCTCATTTCATCATGATGACCATGCATGTATTCTGTTATGTTTACTTTTGAGTACTTATTCTGCTGCAAGTAGTTCTTCGCTAAGGAATTTCCTCACCCACAAATTCCTCAGTGAAGAATTCATAAAAATCGCCTGTTCACCCCCCTCTAGTCGATATAACACACTTTCAGCATAATTATCCATCACTGATCCGTTGCCTATGAGCTTTTCACATATTGTTCTTCGCTTATTTACTTTTCCGTTGCTATTGTTACAATCACTACAAAACCCAAAAATATTACTTTTGCTATCGTTACTTTTATTATCATATTACTTTGCTACTAAATACTTTGCTGCAGATACTAAGTTATCCAGGTGTGGTTGAATTGACAACTTAACTGCTAATACTCAAGAATATTCTTTGGCTCCCCTTGTGTCGAATCAATAAATTTGGGTTGAATACTTTACCCTCGAAAGCTGTTGCGATCCCCTACACTTGTGGGTTATCAATGTTGTTGAATCTGATGATGAGCTTGAAAATGGAACTCCTGAGATACCTGCTAGAACTAACCTTCCTAGATATGAATTGCCTAAGGTACCGGAAGGTTATGTCATGAATGAGGAGATATTCTTGCTTGTAGGGATAGAGATGATCTAGAGAAATTGTTGTGCAAGTATAAAGAAAAATCTCTGAATGCTAGGATGAAATGTGATCCTAAGTTTGCTACTTCACCTATCTTTATTGATGACAAGGATTATGAATTCTCTGTCGACCCGGAGTTAATTACTTTGGTTGAATCTGATCATTTCCATGGTTATGAAACTGAAATTGTTGTGGCACATCTTACTAAGTTGAATGACATAGACACCCTTTTTACTCATGATGAGAAGACTCGCTATTACTTTATTCTCAAATTATTTCCTTTCTCATTAAAGGGTGATGCTAAATCTTGGTACAATACTCTTACTCCTGGTTGTGTGCGTAGTCCCCAAGATATGATTTATTACTTCTCTGAAAAATATTTTCCTGCTCACAAGAAACAAGCTGCCTTACAGGAAATATTTAACTTTGTTCAAACTAAAGAAGAGAGTCTCCCACAAGCTTGGGGGAGGCTTTGCCAATTACTTAATGCTTTGCCTGATCATCCTCTTAAGAAAAATTATATACTTGATATCTTCTATAATGGACTAACCGATGCTTCTAGGGACTTCCTAGATAGTTGTGCTGGTTGTGTTTTCAGGGAACGAACTATTGCTCAAGCTGAAGAATTATTGAATAATATATTGAAAAATCATGATGATTGGACTCTTCCTGAAACACCGGCTAAACCCACTCTGAAGAAGAGGGGTATATTATATCTTAGTCTTGAAGATATGAAAGAGGCAAATAAATCTATGAAGGAAAAAGGTATTAAAGCCGAGGATGTTAAAAATTTACCTCCTATTGAATAAATACACGGGCTTAATACACCACCGCTGCCTAAGGTGGTAGAGGTAAATTCTCTAATGAAGTTCAATGAAAATGATAATCCTCACAATATGCATCCTAGTCAATGCCTTTATGAGTTTGAAAACTACATTAGAAAACAAGATCACTTCAATGCAAATGTGATGAAACAGTTGAAATATAATTCTGATATGATTGCTTGCTTGAGTGACTTGTTATTTAGAATATCAAATGATATTAGAGGTGTTGGAAAACATGCTTCTATGGTTCAAACTCAGTTAGAACAAGTTGCTAAATCACAAAGAGAATTACTTGATGAAATGAATAATAATATGCATGACTTTGCTGTTAGAGTTGCAACTAGAGGAGGTAAAATGACTCAGGAACCACTTTATCCCGAGGGACATCCAAAAAGAATTGAACAAGACTCACAAAGAAACAACACCACTACACCTAGTCCTTCTAGAAAGAAAAAGAAAAAGAAAAATGATAGGACTTTGCATGCTTCTAGTGAACCTGAAATAGAAAAACCTCCTGATAATGAAAATGAAACTTCTAACTCTGATGCTGAAACTCAATCTGGTAATGAACATCCACCCAGTGATGCTGATGTTCATGAAGATGTTCAACCAAATAATGAAGAAGAACCAGATAATGATGTTGAGATAGTACCACCCGTTGATCTTGATAACCCACAACCTACGAATAAAAAGTATGATAAAAGATACTTCATTGCTAGAAAACACGGTAGAGAAAGAGAACTGTGGGTTAAAAAACCTATGCCTTTTCCACCCAAGTCAATTAAAAAGAATGATGATGAAGAATTTGAATGCTTTGCTGAAATGCTGAGGCCAGTCTTTTTGCGTACTCGCTTGACTGATATCTTGAAAAAGCCTCCTTATGCAAAGTATATGAAAGACATCATCATTAATAAGAGAAAAATACCGGAAGCTGAAATCTCCACTATGCTTGCTAATTATACTTTCAAAGATGGAGTACCTAAAAAACTTGGAGATCTAGGAATACCAACCATACCTTGCTCCATCAAAAATAATTATGTGAAAACTGCTTTGTGTGATTTAGGAGCCGGTGTTAGTGTTATGCTTTTATCTTTATATAAAGACTTGACTTGAATAGACTCACACCTACTGAAATATCTTTGCAAATGGCTAACAAGTCAACTGCCATACCTATCGGTATCTGTGAGGATGTGCCCGTTGTTGTTGCTAATGTTACTATTTTGACTGACTTCGTTATACTTGAGATGCCCGAGGACGACAACATGTCGATTATCCTTGGTAGACCCTTCTTGAATACTGCAGGGGCTGTTATTGATTGCAATAAAAGCAAGGTCACTTTTCATATTAATGGTAATGAGCATACGGTGCACTTTCTGAAGAAACAATTCCAAGTGAATGGTATTAATGTTATTGAAAAATCTCTGACAATCACTATTGGAAGTTTTCAAATACCTCTACCTACTGTCAAAAAGAAATATGAAATGCTTATTGTTGGGGAAATTCATATCCCCATTGAGGTAACTTAGTGATTTACAAAAGTTCTTCGGTTTGATGCTAATAGAAAGTGGTTGTTAATAAGACCTGATCAACCTTATTAATGAATCATTTTTGAGCGGTCTGAATTTGATGAATTTAGTAAGCACTACTTTCTGTCCCTACTTTTTGTTTTCTATTTTTATTAGTTGAATAAAATAAAATGCCATGTTTTGTCTGTTTTCTGAATTTCCCATGCAATAAGAAAATGACCCAAAAATAAAAGTTCTCAGAATGCCCTGGAAATTTTATACGATTTTTTTCTGAATATTTAAGAATTTTTGGTGCAAATAATACCAGAGGGAGGTGCACCAGGAGGGCACAACTCACCTGGGCGCGCCAGGACCCCCAGGCGCGCCCTGGTGGGTTGTGGTCCCCACGTGGGCCTTCTCACTTATCTTTTCATCCCACATCATCACTTACCTCCAGAAAAAAATCCCCATTACTCTCTCTCCCGTGTTCTTGAGCTCAAACCCGCGGATTTCGATCTCTTTGCTCGAAGCTCCGTTTTCAAAACTGTTTTGGGGGATTGTTGCTTGGTATGTGACTCCACCATTTGTCCAATTACTTTTTGTTTTAGTGGTTTATACTTTGAATAATTAGCTCCTCTTGGTGCTGCTGTAGATGTGCTTGCATGTTCATTTCTTAGTGTTCTAAGTAGTTTGAATGCTTGCTATGGCCTCTATGTATCCCTATGAGTAGTTGCTATCAATTTTGTGAACTAAAAATTCAGATTTTTGTTCATAGGAAAAATTGTACGCGGACATGATGAACCTATTTGGAAGGAGTTCTTCGAGGAGACGATCCTCGGGGGCATCCTCTAGTAACAGTTCTGCTCGCCGGTCTTATGTTGAACCAAGTGAAAGTTCCATGCGAGATGACGCAACCAAAACATGCTTATGGCCTTGCGATGAATATATGGTGCAAGTGGGCATCAAGGAGGAATTTGAGCAATATGTTCACAATGCCAGTCTTGGTACCTACCTTTCAGATAAGTGCGAACAACGTCATCTTCTCACTGAATCATTTGTCAAAGGATTTAAATATTTTCCACGTGAGTCTAGGGTATCTTTCATGCTTTATGATAATCCATTTACTATTCCACTAGAGAACTTTGCTTACCATTGCAAACTTCCATTTTGGAGTTCGCTTGATGAGCCACCAAAGGCTGAGTATGAGTACTTCTTGACTAGCCTTTGTTACGGTGAAAATAGAGGAGTGAGACAAGGAAGAATAAAGAGCATTCACTTTCCCGCAATTCAGTATTTTGCATTATTTAACGGGAAGTGCATAGTAGGCAAGCAAGACTGTAGCATACTTTGTGCGCCAGACTTGAGCCTCGTTCACACCGCTCTCACTGGTGAAAGGAATTATAACCTTGGAGCGATTGTTGCACGTAGACTTCAGCATAATGCCAAAAGTGGCTGGTTCTATGGTGGAATTTACGCCACACAGTGTTTCGCCTTTACCCTTTATCTTATCCTACCCACTCAATATTTAGATTTTGAGACCTTAAAAGATCATAAGATTCTCAAGGGAAGGGCTGATAACTTCACTTATAATCTGTTGTTTAACCAATCACATGTTGTGGACACATATTTGCCTGCGCCTGCTCTCTTTGATTATAATAGCAGGGAAAGATATTTTTTCTTAAGAGCGAGGCTCGAGCTCATAACACAACAGTGGCGGCGGCACGGCGTGCCGATGCATCCGCACCGAGAGCCTCGGTGAGCTACCACGCCGACTACTACCCTCAGGCTACTGATCGACTACCAACTTAGGCCAAAAGCCTAAGCTTGGGGGAGTACGTGTTTCTCACCGACATTATATTCATGCTCACATACCATTCTACTTGTCGGTGCTCTCACTTTTTCATTGTATCATCCATGCTTAGATTTATTTTCTTGATTTCTTCTTGTGTGTTTGAAAATCTTTAGAAAAACCAAAAAAATTAGTTGTAGTAATTTCCTTTCTATGCATGCTTAGTAGTAGAACTAAAAAGAGAATCCAAAAAGATTTCCTTGTTCTTCTTTTGCTTGTTGGGAGCTTTCCCGTGTAAATAGTTTTTTTGTTTTTGTTTTTCAATTTTATTTGCTTGCTCAAGAAAACCAAAAACTCCAAAAATATTTTAGTGTGTTTCTCTGAATTTCTTTTCCTTTTATTCGAGTTGTATCGAGGAGAAGACCATGATGATAATGTTGAGTGGCTCTCATATGAATAATTGTTGAACTAATAAGAGCCCATTTTACCTTGTCTTCTCCTGTTGGATAAAATGTTTGTAGTTCCAGCTTAGTCCACGACATTCTTGCACTATTATTATTTTCATATCATTCGGTCGTGCAAGTGAAGGGCAATAATGATGATATTCGATGAACTGGCCATGGCAGAGAGAGACTGGTATGAACTCGACTTGTTCTGTTTGTGTAAATATGTTTAACCTAGTATCCATGATTCATCCCATTATGATTAAACATGTTTGCAATGACAATTAGAGATTATAGTTTCTCATGCCATGCATACGTAGCTGGGAGTTGATAATGATTTATCTTGGATATCAAAGCATTAAAATGATTGTGATGAAGTATGATGATATGTATCCTCCTCTGAATGTTCGAGTGGCTTGACTTGGTACATGTTCATGCATGAAGTTGAATCAAAACCAACATAGCCTCTATAATATTTATGTTCATGGTGTTCATATCCTACTCATGCTAGTGTCCAATGTTACTTATGCATAATGCCTAGTTATGATTGTTGTTGCTCTCTAGCTGGCCGCTTCTCAATCTTAATTGCTAGCCTTCGCCTGTATTAAGTGGGAATTCTGCTTGTACACCAAAAACCTTGAACCAAAAGTTATTCCAGATGAGTCCACCATACCTACCTATATGCGGTATTACCCTGCCATCCTAAGTAAATTTGCATGTGCCACCTCTAAAAACTTCTAAAAATTATCGGTTTTGTGTGCCTGGATCGTTCATGGAATGACAGGAGGTGGTCGATATCTTCCGTGCTAAGCGGGTTATTCTCAGTCGAGTGTTTATTCACTCGCCATCGCACGAGAAAATGGGCGGCAATAGGGATGCCCAGTCCCAAACTGCTGACATGAAAAAGAGTTCATCTCTGAAATAATCAAACAAAAACTCCCAATGGAGTCAAAACCTTTACTTTTATCGCTTGGGAACCGCCACTAGCGTGCTTAGCATGGAAGATGTTGATAATTGATGGTCGTGAAGTGAATGAGAAGGGTGCATGTCTCAAAATATAATTTATCTCTGTTTTAAAAATTGAGCTCTGGCTCCTCTGCAAATCACTGCTTCCCTCTGCGAAGGGACTTCTTATTTACTTTTATGTTGTGTCATCACCTTCTAAAACAAAGCTAGAAACATGAGAGAGCACAGCGGTCATGATTTATGCATTGTGTATAGCTAATGTTGGGTGCATCATGACTGGATCTTTTCTACCATGAATTACAATGTTTAGTTGCTGCTTGAACTTTGGAGGTGCTCTGCATTTATGTTTTGCGGTCTCAGAAAGGGCTAGCGAGATACCATTATTGTCATATTATATCATGGTTGTTTTGACAACGTGTTGTTGTTTGAGATATCGTATTATTGCTCGCTAGCTGATTATGTCATTGATATGAGTCGTTATAATCTTTAAATGTTGTTGTTGACATGGTTAGTTATAATGTTGGCTGAAAACCTGGGTGTTGTTTAAGCTTACTTATGCAAACACGAGCAAAAGAGTTCGTAAAAGTTTTTCTTTCTCACTTTCAGTTTATCAACTGAATTGCTTGAGGACAAGCAAAGGTTTAAGCTTGGGGGAGTTGATACGTCTCCAACGTATCTACTTTTTCTCACGCTTTTCCTCTTGTTTTGGACTCCAATTTGCATGATTTGCATGAAACTAACCCCGGACTGACGCTGTTTTCAGCAGAACTATCATGGTGTTGTTTTTGTGCAGAAATAAAAGTTCTCGGAATGAAACAAAACTTTGCGAGGATTTATTATGGAATAAATGAGGATTTTTGGAGCCAACAACCACCAGAGAGGGGCCCCTGGGTGGGCACAACCCACCAGGGCGCGTCCCCTCTCCTGGCGCGCCCAGGTGGGTTGTACCCACCTGGTGGCCCCGCTGACGATCCCCCTGATATTATAAATTCACATATTTCCAGAAAAAATAGGGAAAAAGAATTATCGCGATCCACGAGACGGAGCCGCCGCCAGGCCATGTTCTTCCTCGGGAGGGTAGATCTGGAGTCCGTTTGGGGCTCCGGAGAGGGGGATCTTCGTTCTTCATCATCACCAACCAATCTCCATCGCCAACTCCATGATGCTCCCCACTGGGAGTGAGTAATTCCTTCGCAGGCTCGCTGGTCGGTGAGGAGTTGGATGAAATTCATCATGTAATCGAGTTAGTTTTGTTAGGGCCTGATCCCTAGCATCCACTATGTTCTTAGATTGATGTTGCTATGACTTTGCTATGCTTAATGCTTGTCACTTTGGGCCCGGGTGCCATGAACTCAGATCTGAACCATTTATGAATTCATAATTATATCCATGTTTTAGATCCGATCTTGCAAGTTATAGTCATCTACTACATGTTATGATCCGGCAACCCCGGAGTGACAACAACCGGACCCACTCCCGGTGATGACCGTAGTTTGAGGAGTTCATGTATTCACTATGTGTTAATGCTTTTTTCCGGTTCTCTATTAAAAGGAGGCCTTTATATCCCTTAGTTTCCAATATGGACCCCGCTGCCACGGGAGGGTAGGACAAAAGATGTCATGCAAGTTCTTTTAATAAAGCACGTATGACTATTTACGAAATACATGCCTACATTATATCGATGAACTGGAGCTAGTGCCGTATCGCCCTAGGTTATAACTGTCACATGATGAGTATCATCCAACAAGTCACCGATCCAATGCCTATGAATTTATTTATATTGATCTTGTTGCGTTACTACTGCTATCATCACTGTTACACTTGCTACTGGACTCATCGCTATCATTCTATTATTACGTTCTCTTGTCACTACTATCAAAACTATCAAACTACTGTGCTACTGATCACTCTGCTACAGATAATTAATCTCCAGGTGTGGATGAATTGACAACTCAGCTGCTAATACCTTCAAATATTCTTTGGCTCCCCTTGTGTCGAATCTATAAATTTGGGTTGAATACTCTACCCTCGAAAACTGTTGTGATCCCCTATACTTGTGGGTTATCAAGACGTATCAAGCATCACCAAGCTTAATTCCTGCTCCTCCTCGAGTAGGTAAATGATAAAAACAGAATTTTTGATGTGTAATGCTACCTAAAATGTTTATCATGCAATCTTTCTTATTGTGGCATGAATATTTAGATCCATAAGATTCAAAACAAAAGTTTTATATTGGCATAAAAACAATAATACTTCAAGCACACTAATAAAGCAATCATGTCTTCTCAAAATATCATGGCTAAAGAAAGTTATCCCTACAAAATCATATAATCTTGTCATGCTCTATCTTCATAACACAAAGTATTTATCATGCACAACCCCGATGACAAGTCAAGCAATTGGTTCATAATTTTAACGTTCTTAAATTTTTTCAACTCTCGCGCAATACATGAGCATGAGCCATGGATATGGCACTATAGGTGAAATAGAATATGATAGTGGAGGTTGTGTGGGGAAGACAAAAAAGGAGAAAGTCTCACATCAACGGGGATAATCAATGGGCTATGAAGATGCCCATCAATTGATATCAATGCAAGGAGTAGGGATTGCCATGCAACAGATGCACTAGAGCTATAAGTGTATGAAAGCTCAAAAAGAAAACTAAGTGGGTGTGCATCCAACTCGCTTGCTCACGAAGATCTAGGGCAATTTGAGGAAGCCCATCATTGGAATATATAAGAAATTCCCGCTAGTAATATATGAAAGTGACAAAATAGGAGACTCTCTATTATGAAGAACATGGTGCTATTTGAAGCATAAGTGTGAAAAAAAGATAGTATCATTGTCCCTTCTCTCTTTTTCTCTCATTTTTTTTCTTTTGGGCTCTTTGGGCTCTTTTTTTATTTCTCATCCGGAGTCTCATCCCAACTTGTGGGGGAATCACAGACTCCATCATCCTTTCCTCACATGGGACAATGCTCTAATAATGATGATCAGCACACTTTATTTACTTACAACCCAAGAATTACAATTCGATACTAGAACAAAAATATGACTCTATATGATTGCCTCCGGTGGTGTACCGGGATGTGCAATGATCTAGCGTGACATGTACAAAAAATACAAATGGTGGCCAAGCCACAAATACTATGTCAGCTATATGATCATGCAAAGCAATATGACAATGATGGTATGTGTCATAATAAAACGTAACGGTGGTAGTTGCATGGCAATATATCTCGGAATGGCTATGGAAATGCCATAATAGGTAGGTATGGTGGCTGTTTGAGGAAGATATAAGGCGGCTTATGTGTGAAAGAGTGTATCATATCACGGGGTTTGGATGCACCGGCGAAGTTTGTTGTCTGCTAGAACTACGTCGGTATTTCCCCAAAGAGGAAGGGATAATGCAGCACAGCGGTGGTAGGTATTTCCCTCAGTGATGAGACCAAGGTTATCGAATCAGTAGGAGAACCACGCAACACTACGTGAACAACACCTACACACAAATAACAAATACTTGCAACCCGACGTGTTAAAGGGGTTGTCAATCCCTTTCGGGTAACGGCGCCAGAAATTGGCAAACAGACGTGAGAAAGTTGTAATAATTTGATAGATCGGACGCCAAATAAAATAAAGTGCAGCAAGGTATTTTTGTATTTTTGGTTTAATAGATTTGAAAATAAAAGCAAAGGAAAATGGATCGCAATGGAAAATATAATAAAGAAGAGAACTGGGGGCCGTAGATTTCACTAGTGGCTTCTCTCGAGAAAAATAGCAAACGTTGGGTGAACAAATTACTGTTGGGCAATTGATAGAACTTCAAATAATCATGACGATGATCATTATATAGGCATCACGTCCAAGATTAGTAGACCGACTCCTGCCTGCATCTACTACTATTACTCCACACATCGACCGCTATCCAGCATGCATCTAGTGTATTAAGTTCACGGAGAAACGGAGTAATGCAATAAGAATGATGACATGATGTAGACAAAATCTATTTATGTAGAAATAGACCCCATCTTGTTATCCTTAATAGCAACGATACATGCGTGTCGTTTCCCTTTCTGTCACTGGGATCAAGCACCATAAGATCGAACCCATTACAAAGCACCTCTTTCCATTGCAAGATAAATAGATCAAGTTGGCCAAACAAACCCAAATATCGGAGAAGAAATATGAGGCTATAAGTAATCATGCATATAAGAGATCAAAGAAGACTCAAATAACTTTCATGGATAAAAACATAGATCTGATCATAAACTCAAAGTTCATCGCATCCCAACAAACACACCGCAAAAAGAGTTACATCATATGGATCTCCAAGAGACCATTGTATTGAGAATCAAACGAGAGAGAGGAAGCCATCTAGCTACTAACTACGGACCCGTAGGTCTACAAAGAACTACTCACGCATCATCGGAGAGGCACCAATGGACATGATGAACCCCTCTGTGATGGTGTCTAGATTGGATCTGTGGTTTCTGGAACTTGCGGCGGCTGGAATTGATTTTTGTCGACTCCCCTAGGGTTTCTGGAATATTGGGGTATTTATTGAGCAAAGAGGCAATTCGGGAGGCATCCGAGGTGGGCACAACCCACCGAGCGCGCTGGGCCTCCAGCGCGCCTGTGTGGTAGTCTCCCTCGAGAGCACCCCCAGCGCTTCTTATTCGGATGTCTTCTGCTCCAAAAAAATCCATAAAAAGTTCCGCTGCGTTTGGACTCCGTTTGGTATTGATTTCCTGCGATGTAAAAAACATGCAGAAAACAACAGCTGGCGGTTGGCACTATGTCAATAGGTTAGTACCAAAAAATTATATAAAATGACTATAAAATGATTGTAAAACATCCAAGAATGATAATATAACAGCATGGAACAATCAAAAACTATTGATACGTTGGAGATGTATCAGCATCCCCAAGCTTAATTCCTGCTCGTCCTCGAGTAGGTAAATGATAAAAACAGAATTTTTGATGTGGAATGCTGCCTAACATGTCATCTCATATTCTTTTCTTTATAGCATGGACATTTGGATTTTTTATGGTTCAAAGCGATAGTCCAGTTTTGACATGAGACTTAAATACTCAAGTATATCAACAAGCAACCATGTCTTCCAAAATATCAATGCTAAAATAAGTTATCCCTAGCCCATCATGCTCAATCATTGATCCATTCATGAAACACACTCGCATACACTACTGTAGGATGCTGCTAACACGACACTGCAATCAGAGACCCTTCGAGAAACTGTGTGCGATGCCATAATCGCAAACGGTGGTGTATGAAAACCGTCAGAAATGTATAAAACGTTTGCGATGACAGATGCATCAAACACGGTTCAGGTTTTAGTTGTGTGTGCGATGAAGGGCATACAGTTCAGTTCAATTAACTATTTGCGATGAGGAGGAACAAAAGAAACGGGCAGCCAGATGAAGGCGTGCAATACACAGCATATGGTTCACTCGTATGAACTGTTTGTCATTAGGCAACACAAAAGAAACGGGTAGCCAGATGGAGGTGTGTGCGATATACAGCATACAGTTCACTCGGATGAACTGTTTGTGATTAGGCAAGAGAACAGAAACAGTTCAATATAACAAGATGTGTGTGATACGCGGCAAACATGTCTGTACTCAGAAATGTGTGCGAAGACCGATAATAACGCGGACGATTGCTTCTAATAAGACATATGTGATATGCTCTGTCTACACAACATCTATTGGCCATTGTGGGATGGGCGATCATCCGGATACGCCATAAGGATGTGAAGAGGCATTCCTATTAGCAAGGACTAGCTGTTCCACCAGTAGCTCTTGTAAGAAAACTATCAAGTTTAGTGTGCTCAGGCTGGAGCAACCATCGGATGGGTGACTGCATGGGAAGTTGTGTCGATGTTAAATTAGCTGATGGGAAGGGTCATTTCGGTCAAAGGATCGAAATGCCCCATTCCCTCAGCTAATTTAACCTCGAGGTCCTTGTTTTTTATTTTTTTAACACATGTTAGTTAAAGAAGGTCTACCGCATTACTTTTTGACAATGTGCGATACGTGGCATACAATTGATCCATCCGACCTATTTGTGATGGAATTGGCCGTGTGTGTTGTGGGAAAACGCTTGCTAGTTTTCAGCCGTTTGGGATTGGTGAATTCATCACCGACGGGTTCCCTAGTGTGGTCCATGTTCATCTGATCATCATCTGTAACTTGTGCTAGCTCGATGCTAAGTTTCCATTAATTGCTGGCGTTTTATGAACACGCCACCGTTTCCTGCCATTTCCTCACCTACTTCCCGCCACCCTGCTATATTGCGCATAGGGGGCGCGTGACGCACGGAGGCGACAAGCGCAGCCTGTAGCACATCCACCTTTTCCAAGCATGTCAACCCACCAAAGCGCCGCCTCTGCCATCAACCTCGTCGACGAGGAAAACGAGCAGGCTCCATGGCCCGTCGAGGCCGAGGCGCTCCCCGGCAACATGATGGATGACGCCGTGATGCGCGTCATCGCCAGGGTTGAGCAGACCTTTGGCGTATGGCGCTTGAGCGCCGCGGATCAACATAGGCATGTCAGTGCCGACAGGCTGCAGCTCGCCGCGCAACATGATCGATGGCGCGCCACAGAGCAAGCTAGGCGCGTCCGCGCCGATAGGCTGCGGCTCGCCGCACGACGAGACCGTTGGAGCGCCGCAGAGCGAGAGGCGCGGCTCGCCGCGCAGCAACAACGGGTCCATCGGCGCTTGCCTGCTGTCGACACGGCGTGCAGCTGGGTACACGTCCCGTCAGTACCCCCATTCCTTGCCAGGAGTGGGCAGAGGCCCTCAGCGCCGTACTTGCACCAGAGGCCGGCCGCGCCATACTTGCACCGGACGCCCACCGAGCCGTTCGCGTGGGTGCCGCCGTTCACCTTGTCCACGGCCCGCTGGATGCCAACGCGCTGGTCCGTAGGCTCGACCGCCTCCTTGGCCCAGGTGTCCACCTGGGCGCAGTAGAGGAACATGGCCGTCGCATCCTCGAGCCGGTGATCTCCGATGAAATAGCCAACTTGGAGCTCGAGATCGCGCTCCAGATGTATCGTGAGCGTGTCGACCACTTGGACGAACGCCTGCACGAGTTCAGGCAGAGCCAAGAGCTAACCTAGGCAAGGGCTGCTGGTCATGGTCTCATGGACGTGTTTTATTTTGGAAAATCATTTCGATGTGGATAGCTATGTATTCACAGCAAAAATAGTATTGCTCTGTTTCAATATGTGTACTCTGTTTTCCATTCCTATATGTTCCGTTTCAATGTGTGTATATATACGCTTTCCATTATGTATATGTGGATGATAACAACTAGATTCCAAGTAGTATACAAAATAGATAGAAAATAGAATTCATTATATATATATATATATATATATATATATATATATATATATATATATATATATAAATAATATCATCACATATACGTGATGATACTTAACTACTAGGTATAATGCATAAAATTGAAAACGAACAATACAAAAACTAATAATCCCTCACGGGCCAGATTCCAGCAGCTCCACAGTGCGCTGGCGTCTTCAAAGTCGGAGGCAGTACTCCGACTCCTCCGCCTCGCAGCGCTTGATGTACCGATCTGCCTCTTGCGGCGGACGTGCGCGGCCGATCTTGCCATTTTGTTGGGCGCCCACCGGAGCTCCTCGTCGGTGGCACGCTAGAGCTTATCGGCCCCCCTCCACGCAGCGACGAGGCGCCTAGCTTCTATGACCTTCCTCGCAAAGTGCCCGTCTTCGTACACCTCCTCAGCACGACGACGCACCCGCCCCCAAAGCTCCGCCGCCTCCTTTTTCCATGCGGCATCACGGGCTTCACAGGTCGCCTGGTACCTGGCTTCCTCCTCCGCCATCTCCTTCTTGAACGCCACTTGCCTGGCTTTCTCGGCTGGCGGCAGTGACTTCCACAGACAAAGATTGTACTGGCCCCAAAACCAATCCAAAGTTGGGGGGTCCGGCGCAACATCGTCAGGCGATGCGTAGGGGTCCTCGTCGCTGCTAATCGAGTGAGCATCCTCAGGGGGCGGCGACTCCTCGTCAGCGCATGGGCAGACCGGCGGCGCCATGGCAGAGATTTGAGAGAGAGAGAGAGAGAGGGCGAGCGAGGCGAGGATGTAGATGAGAATGCAGGTGGGACAACGTGAGCAAGGTAGTATTTATTGGTGGCCAGAATCTAGATCGACGGGGACAGTACACATGCTGGTCGCCGGAATTTATGAGTACTATAGTTTGAATTACACACAATTCCCGTGTGTGAACATAATAGCTGACGGTTTCCAATATAGAACCGTGTCTGATTAAAAATCCCCGCCAATCACCTACCAAACCTCGAGCCGCGAGATAGATTGCCAATCGTGTGGGGGCCGGTTGTCTTGCCAAATCTTTACATTTTCTTTTTTGAACACCAGATATTTACATCGTCTGATGATTTTTTAACTCGCATACAAGTACACAAAAATATGATTTTTCAAACCGTTTTGGTTAGGCGTTGCATGTAGATGTAGTTCAAATTTGAATTATGGTCATTAAATGGTTAGAAAATTGCTTAAATGTCTTTAAAAGGTCAAATGACCCCTAAAAATTTCCAAAATTTCACATGACAGTTGTATTAGTGCACGTTAAACATAGGAAACAATTTTGAAGGCCGTAAGAGGAAGCTATCTCCCGTTCGTCAGCAAACATGCATTGTTCCCTCTCGGAACCACGAACCTTCTAGTGAGTTGCTCCGGTATGTGAGGGGCGTGTGTCCAAACGTTCGTCAAATATGCCAATTTCTTTACCACATCATCTTGGTGGCATGACATGACATCAACCAAGGTTTCATGTGTTTCTAATCATTTTTCTAATTTATTTGAATTAAAATGCCATGTCACTCCATGCATACGTATGCATGTGCCCATGTCATGAGACCAATATGTTTGAAAATTCCTTATAATTTACTGCACATGGAATTAAGTCGCACACAAATACACATATATGATTTTTCAAACCGTTTTGGTTAGGCGTTGCATGTAGATGTAGTTCAATTTGAATTACGGTCATTAAATGGTTAGAAAATCACTTAAATGTGTTTGAAAGGTCAAATGACCCCTAGAATTTTCCAAAATTTCACATTACAGTTGTAGTAGTGCACGTTAGACGTCGAAAAAATTTCAAGGCCGTAAGAGGAAGCTATCTCCCGTTCGTCATCAAACATGCATTGTTCCCTCTCGGAACCACGAACCTTCTAGCGAGTTGTTCCGGTTTGTGAGGGGTGTGTGTCCAAACTTTCATCAAACATGCCAATTTCTTTACCACATCATCTTGGTGGCATGACATTAAATCAAGCAAGGCTTCATGTTTTTTTGATCATTTTTTAACTTTTTGGAATTAAAATGCCATGGCATGCACTCCAAGCATGTGCCCATGCCTTGACACCAATATGTTTTAAAATTCCTTCTAATTTACTGCACATGGAATTAACTCGCACACAAGTACACAAAAATATTATTTTTCAAACCGTTAATGTTAGGCATTGCATGTAGATGTAGTTCAAATTTGAATTACAGTCATTAAATAGTTAGAAAATCACTTATATGTCTTTAAAAGGTCAAATGACCCTTGAAATTTACCAATTTTTCACATGACAGTTATATTAGTGCACGTTAAACGTAGGAAAAAATTTGAAGGCCGTAAGAGGAAGCTATCTCCCGTTCGTCATCAAACATGCATTATTCCCTCTCAGAACCACAGACCTTCTAGCGAGTTGCTCCGGTTTGTGAGGGGTGTGTGTCCAAACGTTTGTCAAACATGCAAATTTCTTTACCACATCATCTTGGTGGCATGACATTACATTAACCAAGGTTTCATGTGTTTTGATCATTTTTCTATTTTTTTGAAATAAAATGCCATGTCACTCCATGAATACATATGCATGTGTCCATATCGTGAGACCAATATGTTTGAAAATTCCTTCTAATTTACTGCACATGGAATTAACTCGCACACAAGTACACAGATATGATTTTTCAAACCGTTTTGGTTAGGCGTTGCTTGTAGATGTAGTTAAAATTTGAATTATGGCCATTAAATGGTTAGAAAATCACTTAAATGTCTTTAAAAGGTCAAATGACCCCTGAAAATTTCCAAAATTTCACATGACAGTTGTATTAGTGCACGTTAAATGTAAGAAAAAAAATTTGAAGGCCGTAAGAGGAAGCTATCTCCCGTCCTTCAGCAAACATGCATTGTTCCCTCTCAGAACCACGAACCTTCTAGTGAGTTGCTCCGGTTTGTGAGGAGCGTGTGTCCAAACGTTCATCAAACATGTCAATTTCTTTACCACATCATCTTGGTGGCGTGACATTACATCAACCAATGTTTAATGTGTTTCTAATCATTTTTCTATTTTTTTGAATTAAAATGCCATGTCGCTCCATGCATACGTATGCATGTGTCCATGTCGTGAGACCAATATGTTTGAAAATTCCTTCTAATTTACTGCAAATGGAATTAACTCGCACACAAGTACACAGATATGATTTTTCAAACCGTTTTGGATAGGCATTGCATGTAGATGTAGTTCAAATTTGCATTACGGTCATTAAATGGTTAGAAAATCACTTAAATGTCTTTGAAAGGTCAAATGACCCCTATAATTTTCCAAAATTTCACATTACAGTTGTAGTAGTGCACATTAGACGTAGAAAAAATTGCAAGGCCGTAAGAGGAAGCTATCTCCCGTTCGTCATCAAACATGCATTGTTCCCTCTCGGAACCACGAAACTTCTAGGGAGTTGTTCTGGTTTGTGAGGGATGTGTGTCCAAACTTTCATCAAACATGCCAATTTCTTTACCACATCATCTTGCTGGCATGACATTAAATCAAGCAAGGTTTCATGTTTTTCTGATCATTTTTTAATTTTTTGGAATTAAAATGCCATGGCATGCACTCCAAGCATGTGCCCATGCCTTGACACCAATATGTTTGAAAATTCCTTCTAATTTACTGCACATGGAATTAACTCGCACACAAGTACACAAAAATATTACTTTTCAAACCTTTAATGTTAGGCGTTGCATGTAGATGTAGTTCAAATTTGAATTACGGTCATTAAATGGTTAGAAAATCACTTATATGTCTTTAAAAGGTCAAATGACCCCTGAAATTTACCAAATTTTCACATGACAGTTGTATTAGTGCACGTTAAACGTAGGAAAAAATTTGAAGGCCGTAAGAGGAAGCTATCTCCCGTTCGTCATCAAACATGCATTGTTCCCTCTCGGAGCCATGAACCTTCTAGCGAGTTGCTCTGGTTTGTGAGGGGTGTGTGTCCAAACGTTCGTCAAACATGCCAATTTCTTTACCACGTCATCTTGGTGGCATGACATTACATTAACCATGGTTTCATGTGTTTCTGATCATTTTTCTATTTTTTCAATTAAAATGCCATGTCACTCCATGCATACGTATGCATGTGTCCATGTCATGAGACCAATATGTTTAAAACTTCCTTCTAATTTACTGCACATGGAATTAACTCGCACACAAGTACACATATATGATTTTTCAAACCGTTTTGGTTAGGCGTTGCATGTAGATGTAGTTCAAATTTGAATTACTGTCATTAAATGGTTAGAAAATCACTTAAATGTCTTTAGAAGGTCAAATAACCCCTAGAATTTTCGAAGTTTTCAAATCACAGTTGTAGTAGTGCACGTTAGACGTAGAAAAAATTTAAAGGCCGTAAGAGGAAGCCATCTCCCGTTCGTCATCAAGCATGCATTGTTCCCTCTCGGAACCACGAACCTTCTAGCGAGTTGCTCCGGTTTGTGAGGGGTGTGTGCCCAAACTTTCGTCAAACATGCCAATTTCTTTACCACATCATCTTGGTGGCATGACATTACATCAACCAAGGTTTCATGTGTTTCTGAATTTTTGTTGGAATTAAAATGCCATGCCACTCCATGCATATGTATTCATGCATATGTGTCCATGTCGTGATACAAATATGTTTGAAAATTCCTTATAGTTTACTGCACAAGAAATTAACTCGCACACAAGTACATAAATATGATTTTTCAAACCGTTTTGGTTACGTGTTGCATGTAATGTAGTTCAAATTTTAATTACGGTCATTAAATGGCTAGAAAATCACTTAAATGTCTTTAAAAGGTCAAATGACCCCTAGAACTTTCAAATTTTTTGCATTACAGCTGTAGTAGTGCACGTTAGACGTAGAAAAAAAATTGAAGGCCGTAAGAGGAAGCTATCTCCCGTTCGTCATCAAACATGCTTTGTTCCCTCTCGAAACCACGAGCCTTCTAGTGAGTTGCTCCGGTTTGTGAGGGGTGTGTGTCCAAACTTTGGTCAAACATGCCAATTTTTTTACCACATCATCTTGGTGGCATGACATTACATCAACCAAGGTTTCATGTGTTTCATATTTTTTTATTTTTTTGGAATTAAAATGCCATGTCACCCAATGCTTAATTGTGTCATAGCCGTTAGACCAATATGTTTGAAAATTCCTTCCAATTTACTGCACATGGAATTAAATCACACACAAGTACACTAAATATGAGTTTTCAAACCGCTATGGTTAGCTGTTGCATGTACATGTAGTTCAAATTTCAATTACGGTCATTAAATGGCTAGAAAATCACTTAAATGTCTTAGAAGGTCAAATGACCCCTGAAATTTTCCAAATTTTGACATGACAGTTGTATTAGTACTACAAAATTTGTCGTTCATTTAAAACACCATCCATTGGCACTTTATTCCAAATTCGTCTTTCACAGCTAATAAAAAATATCTACAACGTCACACACAGTTGTTTCCTAGGAACCGTTTGCGATGAAAATATCTGGGTCTATTTAACTCTCCGCCCTTAAGCTTCGCCGGCTTGTCTGCTCTAGTGCCGGCAACCCCCGAATCCACGAATCTGGATCCCCATTCCTGCACCCCCTTCTTGCAAAGATGACGCCGTGGAAACGCTTTGAGAAAGCCCGTGCGATGGCCGCGTCCCCCCCGAGCGCCGATGCCTGCGCCGAGAGCGCGGCGGCCTATGCCGAGAGTGCCACCGCATCCGCATTGAGCGCGGCCGCCCGCCGAGAGGGCGTCTGCGGCAGCCGACAGGGCAGCTGCAGCAGCCGAGATGGCTGCAGCTGCTGCTGCGACGGCGGCTGCAAACGCCAAGAGCGCTCGAGCTGCCGTTCGTGCTGCTGATGTCGCCCTGGCCCGGGTCGAGGCCATCCACATGAAGATCGAGGATGCACACACCAAGATATTCCAGGCCACCTCGGACTCCAGCATGCAACCCACGTATGAAAAGGCGGTGGTGGCCATGGAGCACCTGCTTCCTCATGAGGTCGCTGAGCGGGAGCTGGAGATGCAGGAGGCGGCGGAGATCGAGGAGTGCCGGGAGGAGGTGTTGCGCGTGGCTGAGGTCGAGGTAGAGAAGAGTCTGTCCGTCGAGGAATTGGCGGTGGAGTACCAACGCGAGCTCTGGCTCAGCCACTACTACGAGTACTACAACCTTGAGGGCGGCGCCAAGGATGAGGACGAGGACGCGGTCGAATTCGGCAGGGGGGACGCGGAGTCCACCAACGGCGGCATGTCGCCAGGACAAGTCATCGACGTCTCATGTCACACCGGTGATGCATAGGCCGGCGCGGTGTCGGGGAAGCTGATCGGACCCACGAACACCTATGGGACCGGCGGACCGAGCCCCTTTCGGTTCGGCGGGGGGCGGAGATCGCACAAAGAGCAGATCGAGGCGAAGCACACGAGCAGTTTACCCAGCTTCGGAGCTCTCCGGAGAGATAATACTCCTACTGCTGCATGTCTGATTGTATTGTGTTCTTGCTAGGGAGTGCTGAGAGCTACAAGACCTAGCGTGAGTGTTCTCTGGTTTCGAATGAACTGAACCCCTCTCTACGTTGCGCATGGGCCTCCTTTTATATGCTCAAGGGGTCACCGACAGGTGGCAATGTAGACAAGGGCAAAAAGGGAAAATGAGTTGCGGTTGGTACAGCTACTTGTACAGTGTATCCTACCTAACCCTGACGGCAGGGGACAAAGGCATTAAATGCCCGTCTAAGTCGACTAAACAGTGTAGAAAAAGACCGTCAGGGGCGCCACCGTTCGCCACGATGGCAATCTTGTCAGCACCGCTTGCCACCGCGCCCCGCTGGCTGCACAGCCTCTTGCCACGCGCGCCTGGAAAGGTCCCATGGCGACACGTTGGTGGATGAGATGGAGCGGAGGAACGGAGTGGTAATCTGCCGTGGCAAGCACCTTGCCGTGGTTGTTGCCTTGTCGCGTCCGGAAGCTTGTCACTCACCGGGCCTTCCCGGCAAGCTCCTCTTGCCGGGGTATTGTCTTCTAGGTGCCTTGAGTAGCCTTCCCGGCAAGCTCCTCTTGCCGGGGTCTTGTCTCTTTGACTTAAATACTTTGTTCTTGAATGGCTCCAATGGAGCCGCGGAGGACCTTGGCGGTCACCAGGCAAGCCTTGCTGCGGGGTGCTGCAACTGCCCGTGCACGAGTTCGGGATACTAGGGGACCCCTACTCTAGTACACCGACAGAGCCCCGGGCTGGGCCACCTGGTGTGAAGCGCTGTTGGGCCAGGCCCAAACCAGTGCACGGACACGCGGCCTAGGTCACACCGTAACTTGCTCCGGACCCACCACGTCCCCCACGAACAGCACGCGTCGAACGCGGCGTCGTGGGAGAGATCGTGGGGGGTTTCTTTATTTGGAAAAGTGGAACGTCCACCCCCTCTCCCTCCTTATAAACAAGGGAAACAGGGGCAGTACGCCCACCTCGCTAGTTGCTGTCCAATCTTGAGAAAACCACCGCTGCTCCCCCCTTCTTCCCGAGTCTGAAGAGAGCAGCGCTTCGCCCCCCATCGCCGCCAGTACCACCAACGCCGTCGGTCTCCCCCACCGCCCCGCCATGGCTCAAAGCCGACAAGGGAAGGGCGTGAAGTCAGCCGAGGCGCAGCTGCTCTCATGGCCATGAAAGGAGCGGGTTATCTTCCCCCCAGCTCGCCGCAAGGGAGCTGAGGGAGAAATACTACCTCTTCTGGTCGACGGAGACGCGAGCGCATCCGCGCACGAAGGTACTCCCAGCCGCTGCTTCTGAACTAGCCCCAACTGGGTACCCTTTCTGAAGGAAATATGCCCTAGAGGCAATAATAAAGTTATTATTTATTTCCTTATATCATGATAAATGTTTATTATTCATGCTAGAAATGTATTAACCGGAAACATAATACATGTGTGAATACATAGACAAACAGATAGTCACTAGTATGCCTCTACTAGACTAGCTCATTAATCGAAGATGGTTGTGTTTCCTAACCATAGACATGTGTTGTCATTTGATTAATGGGATCACATCATTAGGAGAATGATGTGATTGACATGACCCATTTCATTAGCTTAGCACTTGATCGTTTAGTATGTTGCTTATGCTATCTTCATAACTTATACAAAGTTCCTGCAACTATGAGATTATGCAACTCCGTTTACGGAGGAACACTTTGTGTGCTACCAAACGTCACAACGAATCGGGTGATTATAAAGGTACTCTACAAGTGTCTCCGAAAGTATATGTTGAGTTGGCATGAATCAAGATTAGGATTTGTCACTCCGATTGTCGGAGAGGTATCTCTGGGCCTTCTCGGTAATACACATCACATAAGCCTTGCAAGCATTGCAACTAATGAGTTAGTTGTGAGATGATGTATTACGGAACGAGTAAAGAGACTTTCCGGTAACGAGATTAAACTAGGTATTGGATACCGACGATCGAATCTCGGGTAAGTAACATACCGATGACAAAGGGAACAACGTATGTTGTTATGCGGTTTGACCGATAAAGATCTTCGTAGAATATGTAGGAACCAATATGGGCATCCAGGTTCCGCTATTGGTTATTGACCGAGAATGGTTCTAGGTCATGTCTACATAGTTCTCGAACCGTAGGGTCCGCACGCTTAAGGTTTCAATGACGGTTATATTATGAGTTTATGTATTTTGATGTACCAAGGAGTTCGGAGTCCGGATGTGATCACGGACATGACGAGGAGTCTCGAAATGGTCGAGACATAAAGATTGATATATTGGATGGTTATATTCGGACACCGGAAAGGTTCCGGAAGTTTCGGAGAAAACGGAGTGCCGGAGGGGTTACGGAACCCCGGGAAGTTATGGGCCTTATTGGGCCAAGAGGGGAGAGAGGGCTGCACCAGGAGGTGGCGCGCCCCCATGGGGAGTCCGACTGGACTAGGAGGGGGCGCGCCCCCTTCCCTCTCCCTCTCACTCTCTTTCCTTCCCCTTCCCTCTTCCTAGTAGGACTAGGAAAGGGAGTCCTACTCCTACTAGGAGGAGGACTCCCCTCCCTTAGTGCGCCCCAAGGGCGGGCCGCCCTCCCCTTGCTCCTTTATATACGGGGCGGGGGCACCCTAGAACACTGAAGTTGATCTTCGTGATCGTTCCTTAGCCGCAGCGGTGCCCCCTCCACCATATTCCACCTCGGTCATATTGTAGCGGTGCTTAGGCGAAGCCCGCGACGGTAGAACATCAAGATCGCCACCACGCTGTCGTCTCGACGGAACTCCTCCCGACGCTTTGCTGGATCGGAGCCCGGGATCGCCATCGAGCTGAACGTGTGCTAAGAACTCGGAGGTGCCGGAGTAACGGTGCTTGGATCGGTCGGATCGTGAAGACGTACGACTACATCAACCGCGTTGATATAACGCTTCCGCTTTCGGTCTACGAGGGTACGTGGACGGACACTCTCCCCTCTCGTTACTATGCCATCACCATGGTCTTGCGTGTTCGTAGGAATTTTTTTGAAATTACTACGTTACCCATCAGTGGCATCCGAGCCTGGTTTTATGCATTGATGTCATATGCACGAGTAGAACACAAGTGAGTTGTGGGCGATATAAGTCATACTGCTTACCAGCATGTCATACTTTGGTTCGGGCGGTATTGTGAGATGAAGCGCCCGGACCGACATTACGCAGACGCTTACGCGAGACTGGTTTCACCGCCACGAGCACTAGTTGCTTAAAGGTGGTGGCGGGTGTCTGTCTCTCTCACTTTAGTTGAACTGAGTGTGGCTACGCCCGGTCCTTGCGAAGGTTAAAACAGCACCAACTTGACAAACTATCGCTGTGGTTTTGATGCGAGGTAAGAACGGTTCTTGCTCAGCCTGTAGCAGCCACGTAAAACTTGCAACAACAAAGTAGAGGACGTCTAACTTGTTTTTGCTGGGCATGTTGTGATGTGATATGGTCAAGACGTGATGCTATATTTTATTGTATGAGATGATCATGTTTTGTAACCGAAGTTATCGGCAACTGGCAGGAGCCATATGGTTGTCGCTTATTGTATGAAATGCGAACGCCATGTAATTGCTTTACTTTATCACTAAGCGGTAGCGATAGTCGAGAAGCAATAGTTGGCGAGACGACAACGATGCTACGATGGAGATCAAGGTGTCGCTACCGGTGACGATGGTGATCATGACGGTGCTTCGAGATGGAGATCACAAGCACAAGATGATGATGGCCATATCATATCACTTATATTGATTGCATGTGATGTTTATCCTTTATGCATCTTATCTTGCTTTGATTGACGGTAGCATTATAAGATGATCTCTCACTAAAATTATCAAGTAGTGTTCTCCCGAGTATGCACCGCTGCCAAAGTTAAATCGTGTCGAGACACCACGTGATGATCGGTGTGATAAGCTCTCACGTCCATCTACAACGGGTGTAAGCCAGTTTTGCACACGCAGAATACTCAAGTTATACTTGACGAGCCTAGCATATGCAGATATGGCCTCGAACACGGAGACCGAAAGGTCGGCGTGAATCATATAGTAGATATGATCAACATAAGATGTTCACCATTGAAAACTACTCCATCTCACGTGATGATCGGTTATGGTTTAGTTGATTTGGATCACGTGATCACTTAGATGACTAGAGAGATGTCTGTCTAAGTGGGAGTTCTTAAGTAATATGATTAATTGAACTTAAATTTATCATGAACTTAGTACCGATAGTATTTTGCTTGTCTATGTTTACTGTAGATAGATGGCTCGTCTTTGTTGTTCCGTTGAATTTTAATGCGTTCCTTGAGAAAGCAAAGTTGAAAGATGATGGTAGCAATTACACGGACTGGGTCCGTAACTCGAGGATTATCCTCATTGCTGCACGTAAGAGTTACGCCTGGATGCACCGCTAGGTGCCGTGCTCTTCTTGATGTAACCGACGACGTTAAGAACGTCTCGCGAGCAAAGCTGATGACTACTCTATAGTTCAGTGTGTCATGCTTTACGGCTTAGAACTGGTCTTCAACGACGTTTTGAACGTCATGGAGCATATGAGATGTTCCAGGAGTTGAAGTTGATATTTCAACAGTAATGCCCGGATTGAGAGATATGAAGTCTCCAATAAGTTCTATAGCTGCAAGATGGAGGAGAATAGTTACACAAGTGAGCACATACTCAAAATGTCTGGGTATTACAATCACTTGAATCAACTGGGAGTTAATCTTCCGGATGATTGTGTCATTGATGAATTCTTCAATCACCGCCACCAAGCTACAAAGGCTTCGTGATGAACTATAATATGCAAGGGTTAGTAAAGACTATGCTCGAGCTCTTCGCAATGCTAAAGGCTGCGGAGGTAGAAATCAAGAAGGAGCATCAAGTGTTGATGGTCAATAAGACCACTAGTTTCAAGAAGAAAGGCAAAGGGAAGAAGAAGGGAACTTCAAGAAGAACAGCAAACAAGTTGCTGATCAGAGAAGAAACCCAAGTCTGGACCTAAACCTGGCGAGTGCTTCTACCGCAAGCGACTGGTCCTTGGAAGCGGAACTGCCCCAAGTATTTGGCGGATAAGAAGGATGGCAAGGTGAACAAAGGTATATGTGATATACATGTTATTGATGTGTACCTTACTAGAGCTCGCAGTAGTACCAGGTATTTGATCTCGGTTCATTGCTAATATTTGCAACTCAAACAGGACTACGGATTGCTTAACACCGCAAAGGACGAGGTGACGATGCGCGCGGGAAATGGTTCCAAAGTCGATGTGATCGCAATCGGCACGCTACCTCTACATCTACCTTCGGGATTAGTTTTAGACCTGAATAATTGTTATTTGGTGCCAGCGTTGAGCATGAACATTATATCTGGATCTTGTTTGATGCGAGACGGTTATTCATTTAAATCAGAGAATAATGGTTGTTCTATTTATATGAATAATATCTTTTATGGTCATGCACCCTTGAAGAGTGGTCTATTTTTAATGAATCTCGATAGTAGTGATACACATATTCATAATGTTGAAACCAAAAGATGCAGAGTTGATAATGATAGTGCAACTTATTTGTGGCACTGCCGTTTAGGTCATATCGGTATAAAGCGCATGAAGAAACTCCATGCTGATGGACTTTTGGAGTCACTTGATTATGAATCACTTGGCACTTGCGAACCGTGCCTCATGGGCAAGATGACTAAAACCCCGTTCTCCGGTACTATGGAGAGAGCAACAGATTTGTTGGAAATCATACATACAGATGTATGTGGTCCGATGAATGTTGAAGCTCGTGGCGGATATCGTTATTTTCTCACCTTCACAGATGACTTGAGCAGATATGGGTATATCTACTTAATGAAACATAAGTCTGAAACATTTGAAAAGTTCAAAGAATTTCAGAGTGAAGTTGAAAATCATCGTAATAAGAAAATAAAGTTTCTACGATCTGATCGTGGAGGCGAATATTTGAGTTACGAGTTTGGTCTACATTTGAAACAATGCGGAATAGTTTCGCAACTCACGCCACCCGGAACACCACAGCGCAATGGTGTGTCCGAACGTCGTAATCGCACTTTACTGGATATGGTGTGATCTATGATGTCTCTTACAGATTTACCGCTATCATTTTGGGGTTATGCTCTTGAGACGGCCGCATTCACGTTAAATAGGACACCGTCAAAATCCGCTGAGACGACGCCTTATGAACTATGGTTTAGCAAGAAACCAAAGTTGTCGCTTCGAAAGTTTGGGGTTGCGATGCTTATGTGAAGAAACTTCAACCTGATAAGCTTGAACCCAAATCAGAAAAATGTGTCTTCATAGGATACCCAAAGGAGACAATTGGGTATACCTTCTATCACAGATCCGAAGGCAAGACATTCGTTGTTAAAATGGATCCTTTCTAGAGAAGGAGTTTCTCTCGAAAGAAGTGAGTGGGAGGAAAGTGGAACTTGATGAGGTAATAGTACCAGCTCCCTTATTGAAAGTAGTTCGTCACGTAAATCAGTTTACGTAACACCTACACCAGTTAGTGAGGAAGATAATGATGAAGATCATGAAACTTCAGATCAAGTTGTCACCGAATCAGAGATCAACCAGAATAAAATCCGCACTGTGAGTGGTACGGTAATCCTATTCGGAAGTCATGCTACTAGATCATGGTGAACCTACGAACTATGAAGAAGCGATGGTGAGCCCAGATTCCATAAAATGGCTTGAAGCCATGAAATCTGAGATGGGATCCATGTATGAGAACAAAGTATGGACTTTGGTAGACTTGCCCGATGATCGGCAAGCTATTGAGAATAAATGGATCTTTAAGAAGAAGACCGACGCTGATGGTAATGTAGCTGTCTACAAAGCTCGACTTGTTGCAAAAGGTTTTCGACAAGTTCAAGGGGTTGACTACGATGAGACTTTCTCACCCAGAGCGATGCTTAAGTCCGTCCGAATCATGTTAGCAATTGCCGCATTTTATGATTATGAAATTTGGCAAATGGATGTAAAAACTGCATTCTTGAATGGATTTCTAGAAGAAGAGTTGTATATGATGCAACCAGAAGGTTTTGTTGATCCAAAGGGTACTAACAAAGTGTGCAAGCTCCAACGATCAATTTATGGTCGGTGCAAGCCTCTCGGAGTTGGAATAAACGCTTTGATAGTGTGATCAAAGCATATGGTTTTATCTGAGACTTTTGGAGAAGCCTGATTTACAAGAAAGTGAGTGGGAGCTCTGAGCATTTCGATATTATATGTGGACGACATATTGTTGATTGGAAATGATATAGAATTTCTGGATAGCATAAAAGGATACTTGAATAAAAGTTTTCAATGAAAGACCTCGGTGAAGCTGCTTACATATTGGGCATCAAGATCTATAGAGATAGATCAAGACGCTTAATAGGACTTTCACAAAGCACATACCTTGATAAAGTTTTGAAGAAGTTCAAATTGGATCGTGCAAAGAAAGGTTTTTACCTGTAGTACAAGGTGTAAGATTGAGTCGACTCAATGCCCGACCACAGCAGAAGATAGAGAGAAAATGAAAATGTTCCTATGCTTCAGCCATAGGCTCTATCATGTATGCAATGCTGTGTACCAGACTGACGATGCTTAGCTGTAAGCTTGGCAGGAAGGTACCAAAGTAATCCAGAGTGGATCATGGACAGCGGTCAAGAACATCCTGAAATACGAAAAGGACTAAGGATATGTTTCTCGATATGGAGGTGACAAAGAGCTAGTCGTAAATGGTTACGCCGATGCAAGCTTTGACACTCGATCCGGACGATTCTAAATCGCAAACCGGATACGTATTTTTATTAAACGGTGGAGCTGTCGGTTGGTGCAGTTCTAAACAAAGCGCCGTGGCGGGATCTACATGTGAAGCGGAGTACATAGCTGCTTCGAAGCAGCAAATGAAGGAGTCTGGATGAAAGAGTTCATTTCGATCTAGGTGTCATACCTAGTGCATCGGGACCAATGAAGATCTTCTGTGACAATCTTGGTGCAATTGCCTTGGCAAAGGAATCCAGATTTCACAAGAGGAGCAAGCATATCAAAAGACGCTTCAATTCCATTGGGACCAAGTCCAAGTGGGAGACATAGAGATTTGCAAAATACATACGGATCTGAATGTTACAGCACCGCTGACTAAGCCTCTTCCACGAGCAAAACATGATCAGCACCAAGACTCCATGGGTGTTAGAATCATTCTTGTGTAATCTAGATTATTGACTCTAGTGCAAGTGGGAGATCAAGGAAATATGCCCTAGAGGCAATAATAAAGTTATTATTTATTTCCTTATATCATGATAAATGTTTATTATTCATGCTAGAAATGTATTAACGGAAACATAATACATGTGTGAATACATAGACAAGCAGATAGTCACTAGTATGCCTCTACTAGACTAGCTCATTAATCAAGATGGTTGTGTTTCCTAACCATAGACATGTGTTGTCATTTGATTAATGGGATCACATCATTAGGAGAATGATGTGATTGACATGACCCATTTCATTAGCTTAGCACTTGATCGCTTAGTATGTTGCTTATGCTATCTTCATAACTTATACAAAGTTCCGCAACTATGAGATTATGCAACTCCGTTTACGGAGGAACACTTTGTGTGCTACCAAACGTCACAACGAATCGGGTGATTATAAAGGTACTCTACAAGTGTCTCCGAAAGTATATGTTGAGTTGGCATGAATCAAGATTAGGATTTGTCACTCCGATTGTCGGAGAGGTATCTCTGGCCTTCTCGGTAATACACATCACATAAGCCTTGCAAGCATTGCAACTAATGAGTTAGTTGTGAGATGATGTATTACGGAACGAGTAAAGAGACTTTCCGATAACGAGATTAAACTAGGTATTGGATACCGACGATCGAATCTCGGGTAAGTAACATACCGATGACAAAGGGAACAACGATGTTGTTATGCGGTTTGACCGATAAAGATCTTCAGTAGAATATGTAGGAACCAATATGGGCATCCAGGTTCCGCTATTGGTTATTGACCGAGAATGGTTCTAGGTCATGTCTACATAGTTCTCGAACCGTAGGGTCCATGCGCTTAAGGTTTCAATGACGGTTATATTATGAGTTTATGTATTTTGATGTACCGAAGGAGTTCGAGTCCCGGATGTGATCACGGACATGACGAGGAGTCTCAAATGGTCGAGACATAAAGATTGATATATTGGATGGTTATATTCGGACACCGGAAAGGTTCCGGAAGTTTCGGAGAAAACGGAGTGCCGGAGGGGTTACGGAACCCCGGGAAGTTATGGGCCTTATTGGGCCAAGAGGGAGAGAGAGGGCTGCACCAGGAGGTGGCGCGCCCCATGGGGAGTCCGACTGACTAGAGGGGGCGCGCCCCCCCTCTCCCTCTCCTCTCTTCCTTCCCCTTCCCTCTTCCTAGTAGGACTAGGAAAGGGAGTCCTACTCCTACTAGGAGGAGGACTCCCCCTCCTTGAGTGCGCCCAAGGGCCGGCCGCCCTCCCCTTGCTCCTTTATATACGGGGCAGGGGGCACCCTAGAACACAAGTTGATCTTCGCCATCGTTCCTTAGCTGTGGCGGTGCCCCCTCCACCATATTCCACCTCGGTCATATTGTAGCGGTGCTTAGGCGAAGCCTCGCGACGGTAGAACATCAAGATCGTCCACCACGCTGTCGTCCGACGGAACTCCTCCCGGACGCTTTGCTGGATCGGAGCCCGGGATCGCCATCGAGCTGAACGTGTGCTAAGAACTCGGAGGTGCCGGAGTAACGGTGCTTGGATCGGTCGGATCGTGAAGACGTCGACTACATCAACCGCGTTGATATAACGCTTCGCTTTCGGTCTCACGAGGGCGTGGACGGACTCTCCCCTCGTTGCTATGCCATCACCATGGTCTTGCGTGTTCGTAGGAAAATTTTTGAAATTACTACGTTACCCAACACTTTCTTCGCACTGTTCTTCTATTGCGGGCTCTGCCCGCCCTTCTCTGAATTTTTCTGCAATATGATGAACACGTACGGGTTCCGCCTCCTTGACTTCACCCCCAATGCTGTCCTGACCCTGGCAGTTTTCGCACATCTTTGCGAAAACTTTGTCGGAGTCCACCCAAACGTAGCCCTCTTCCGCCACTTCTTCATGCCCCGAGTCGAGAGAGGAGAGCCACTTTCCGGAGGGATCGCTTGGATCTCAAGGATCGGCAAGAAGGAAGCCTATCTGGAAGGAGAGCTCCGCAGCTAGTGGGAGGAGTGGATGGCAGATTGGTGTTGGATTGTAGAGGAGAACCCGCAGCCCTTTACCGCCCAGCGCCTAACCCCAATAGTGCGCGGCAACAATTGGAGCAACTTGGCGCCGGAAGATGCTAGATTGAAGATTGCCGTCACCCGGATCCTGCGCCTCAGGCTTGCCAGACTTCACCGTAGGCGTCGTTGGCGAGATTTTTTGCCGCCAGACGCCCCTTTGCAGGAGAGGAGGAGACCTGCTTGGGAGTTCCAGAACGCGGCGGATATCATGAGGCTGCGCCCGGGCCTCAACTTCAATTTCACCGTCTTGGAGTTGGATGCGATGCTCCTGGAGCTGTTCAAGCACGACCCTGATCATCCCGAATGGTTTAGGTTGCCGAGGGGAGTCGTTCCATTGTGCAACAATTCCTCGCTCGACCGCATCCGTGCAATGATGCCGTTGTGCGACTCGCATGGAATTGTTCCAACCTGGCAAGAGCCTGCAGACGACGTCGTGCGGGTGTTCTTCGACAGCTTGGAAGAAGTGCCGATCCGCCCCGATGAGCAGAAGGGCCTCACCCGCGACACCACTGACGACGAGATGCAGCGCATCGCCACCAGGCTGGAAGAGGCGGCAGCAGCTGCTGCCGCTGGCGAATTCGGGTTCACCGTGGAGGAGGCAGAGGCAGCAGAGGCGGCAAGCCTTGTCGAGCGAAGGGAGTTTGCCGGCGAGGAGGAGCTTGCCGAACCTGAAGCCGAGTCGAGCGAACCCGCCGAGGGCGCCTCCTCCCCACCATCTAGTAGCTTGCCGCAAACGGAGCCCCCAGCCCCACCAAGAAGGCGTCTTCACAAGGCTGGAGACGAAACGGGGCGGCAGATGGGCCAACATCCGTCAGGCCGCGCGACGCGCTCCATCGCGGCAAGCACTGTTGCCGCGGGAGCACTTCACGCCGCTGCAACAACTGGGGCGGGGCCCTCCCAGGCCACCGCTGCTACCCCCGCCAAGCGGTCAAGGGAACCCACTCCTCCGCCTCGTCGCACCGGAGGCGAGCCAGAATTTGATCTCTCCGCGCTGAGCTCCGACGAGGAAGAAGAAGGGTAAGCTTCTGTGTTGTATTTGTATTTATTCAATTTTGTTGCTTTGTCTTGTATCTGATTTGCTTCATTCTGAACTCTTTCCTTTTTAGGACGCTGGCCCAGAGAGCGTCGAAGAGAGCCAAGACCCCGGTGGTTGTCATCGAGGACGATCCCCCCGTGGCAACAGGAGGCGCGTCCGAGACCCCCTTGCCGGACCCGGCAACCCTTCCTCAAAGCAGCCCCCAGCGCAGCCCCCATCGTAAGTATATGGTTTACTTCTTGCTGTTAGGCGCGCATGGGTGCTCTTTCTTTGCTGATATCTGACTGTTGGTTTGTGTAGGAGCAGAGCAGCCTCACCAAGAGTGCCCGAAAGCCGCTCCCGAAATGCCATCTGCTTCGACTACACCGCTAAGGGAGGATTCCCCGGCAAGGGAGCGTTATCCGGCAAGGGAGACTTCTCCGGCAAGGGACAGTTCTCCGGCAAGGGATAGCACCAGCGACTCTCCGGTGGTTGAGACCACGACTGCAGATCCTAGTACAGGTAACCCTCTCGCTTGAAAACTTCCCTTGTGTTCTTCTTCTCCTGATTTTCTTTTTGAACATTTGCTTGACTGTTCTTTCTTTGTCTGGTCGTCAGATCCGTCCGCCGCAGAGCCGATGGAGACTGAGGTCGCCGGCGAGGAAGACGTGCGCGGCAATACTGACGACGCCGCCGCCATTGAAGAAGAGGCTGGCGCCGATGAGTCCGCCGGCGAAAGGGCCGCCAAGGCTGCTGCTGCAGAGGCTGGCGAGGAGTCCGGCGATCGCACTGACGGCCCTGAGGCCGCAGGAGCGCCAGGCGCTACGCCGACCGCCGATCCCTCCGCCACCGCTGCATCGTCAGGCTCCGAAGAGCCCCAGCCCAGCGCATATCTGAGGGCCGGCGATGGCGTCTTCATCAAGCTCCCCTGGGCGTCGAGCTCCAGGGCGCCGGTTGAAGGAGAGACCTTCGACGAAGAGCTGCTCGCCTCCGCGGGGCTGACATTGGTCGACGCGCCAAGCAGCAGCAGCGGCGAGTCTGAGGAGGAGCAGCTGTTGCGGAAGCTGCTGTCGCTCTACCGCACCCGACAAGCCAAGCTGGAATCCCGGGAAGCGCTTGTCGCGAAGGCGGGAGCAGACATAAAGAAACGCGCGGAGGAGCTCCAAGGCATCAATCAGGAAGCTCTCCGGTCCTTGGCAGAGGAGCGGGAGCAAATCGTCGAGGCGCGCAAAGCCTTCATCCTCGAGAAGGCTGAGGTTGAAGAGCAACAAAGGCTTGCCGCCGAGAGGCTATCTACGCAGGAAGGCGAGCTGGCGCAGCGGAAGATCAATCTTGACAGCCATGAGGAGGAGCTTGCCGTGCGCGAGGAAACACTTGGCGGAGCCCTCAAGGAAGCAAAGGACGCCGCCGCAGCTGCCGAGGCCGCCAAGAAGGAGTTGGAGACGAAGGTGACGCAACTGGAGGCTAGTCTGAAGAAGGGCGGTGAAGAGCTTGCTGCACTCAAGCATGAGCGAGAGAAGGAAGCCTACACTCTTGGCGAGCTGCAGGGCCGTCTCGCTGAGAGGAGCAAGGAGCTCAGCGCCGCCAAGGACTCCAAAGCAGATCTCGAGTTGAAGCTGACCACCTCGATGCAGACGCTGGACGGCGCCAAGGAGCGGGAGGTGGCCTTGTTGGAGAAGATCAAGGCCGACGAGGTGCTGCTGGCGAGCGCTACTGCCGCCCAGAGCACCTTCAGGGAAAACGTGGAGCACTGGACCGAGGGTCTCGTGAACGTTGCCGCCGCCATCGAAAAGGAGCTGACGGAGCTGGGGATGGTGGATCTCGGGTACTCCTCCGACGAGCACCTCCAACCCAGCGCCAAGCTCAGCTTGTTCTTCAAGCGCGTGGTGACGGCTCTCCAGCGACTCCGGGAAGAGATCCCAAAGCAGCTGGCCGAGGAATCGCGCCAGATCTGTGCGGGAGCTCTCCAGAAGGTGTTGATGAAGGTGGCCTTCCGCAATCCAGGCCTCAACCTCACCGGCGTCCTCAAGTCCTTGCCGCCGGATGCTGATGTGGAGGCACTCAAGGCCCTTGTCGCACCCATTGTGGACAAGGTGGGCAAGATCAAGAGGGTTGATGGCGACCGCGTAGATTAGGCCGCCAATTTTATCTTTTCCTTGTCGCTGCTGGTCATGTTAGGAGAACAATCTATTAGAGCTGCGACAAGCAATTTTGTAATATGACTCTATCTCGTGCAATGATTGCAATGTTATTTCCTTTACTTGATTCCTTCCTTTGTACGTTTTTGCCCTACGCTTTTAGGGAACTTGTCGTCACAGAGCACCTTTGTCATGAAGCGCTGAGTCTTGAACGTCAAGCCTCTTTGGCGGTGCCGCTTCCGACAAGCAACCTTGTCGCAACTAGTTGCAGCTCACTTAAGTTGTTGAGCGGACTCGAAACAAAGTAAGGGCGCAACTAGCTAGGAGTTGGTTCCTCCGCGCACAGGTTTTCCATACAAAGTATGGTCGTTCGAGGAAGATAACTTAAAAATTTAAAAATTGATTGCTCAAACTTTGGCAACTTAGCTTTTCTGTCGTTTGCTTCCCGGTAAGGCGAAATTTCCTCGAGCGACGCTTGGTCCAGACCATTATCTTCTCTTTCCCCCCCTGGCTAACTTGTGTGCGAGGGAACCTTCCTTTCTTTGAAAAAGAGAAAGAAGAGAAAATAAAGTCATGGAGCCTTGCGGCTCTTTATTGCTTACCGGGTGTAGGTGCTGCACAAAGTGTCAGACAACACATGCAATAAAATGATGAAAGCGTGAAATTGACAAGTTGTGCGAAACACATGAACTTTACTTATGCATGGGATCTCGCGCCAGCTTTTACAAAGGATTACATGCAACATCGGCAAGACTTGTATAAAGGTGGTTGCGGAACAGGATCCGCAACCGCGCCTTACGGGTAAAACTTACGAAGATGTTCGATGTTCCAGGAGTTGCTCACCGGAATGCCATCCTCGGTCTCAAGGCGGACGCGCCAGTGCCTAGTGACTTGTTTCACCCGATAAGGGCCTTCCCACTTCAAGGCCAACTTGTTGGAATTCGTGGCGGACTGAAAGCGCCAAGAACAAGGTCGCCTTCCTCGAGACTTCGGCATTAACTGCGGTTATGGTAGCGCGCAAAGCTTGCTGATGTCGAGCAGCTCAGATAGCAGCCTCAAGACGGTCCTCCTCAAGGAGCAGCGCGTCATCTTGTCGCAGCTGCTCTTGCTCAAGCTCATCATAAGCGAGCACTCGAGGTGACCCGTATACGAAGTTCCGTGGGGAGAACTGCCTCGCTCCATAGACTAGAGCGAAAGGTGTCCGCTAGTGGCTCGATTTGGCGTCGTCTCGGATCGACCAAAGAACCACCGCAGCTCCTCAATCCAGCTTTCTTCCGCACTTGTGCAGCCACGTCGAAAGTTCGGTCTTGAGCCCACGCAGCACTTCAGCATTTGCCCTCTCCGCTTGACCGCTACTTCTCGGATGAGCAATGAATAAAGCAGACCTTGGCGCCAAGATCTTGGACGATCGCATGAAGGTGCGGCTCGTGAATTGTGTGCCGTTGTCGGTGATGATCCTATTAGGAATCCCAAAACGGCAAACAATCGACCAAGAACTTGATCGCCGACCGGCTGTCACCTTCCTCATCGCTTCCACTTCCGCCACTTCGTGAACTTGTCGATTGCAACGCATAAGTACTCAAAGCCCCGACAACTCGGGAAAGGGGCCGAGGATGTCGAGCCCCTGCACTGAAAATGGCCAGGATAAAGGGATCGTCCGAGAGCTTGAGCTGGCTGGTGTATCTCGCTTGGAATGGAACCGAACGCTTCACACTTGGTTACTTGTGCAGTTGATCTCGAGGCTGTTATTAAAGAAACCTTGCCGGAAAGCTTTGCCGGCAAGTGCTCTTGCGCCAATGTGGTGACCACATATGCCTCCATGTATCTCTGCTAACAGCTTCTGTCCATCTTCCCGATGAATACACTTCAATTTCAAACCGTTGAGTCTTCTTCTATACAGTGTGCTGTCGACAAACTGGTACATACTTGACTGCCGGGCTACTTTTTCCGCTTCTTCTTGCTCTTCGGGAAGTTCTCCTGTCTGAAGGAAATGGACAATCTGTTGTACCCATGCTGGAGCTTGCGGCTCGACAACAAGGACTAAAGGCATATCTGCTGCTGCAGGAACATCCGCTTTACGGCAAGAACTCGCTCACAAGAGCCGAGCTTGATGTTCCTCGGCAAGCTTGCTGGAGCAAAACTTGTCGGGAGCATCTGCTTCAACGAAACAAACCCTAGGGCTTGTCGGAGCAGACTGCTCCTCAGCACTCTTGGTGTTGATCTTGGGGACCTTCTTGGCGGCGGCTTCGGGAAGCTCTGCCGGAAAATAATCACCAGAAATCAACTTTCTCTTCTTGTTCTGTCCAGTTGATGGCGTTACAGTCGGCTGAGTTAGCTTGAGCACAAAAATCCCTGGTTCCACAGGTAACTTGAGTGCGGCGCACTTTGACAGGCCATCAGCAATATCGTTCTGAGCTCTTGGAACATGTTCCATTTGCAGGCCGTCAAAGTGTTCTTCTAGCTTTCTCACTTCATCAACATAGGCTTCCATCAATGGACGCTGATAATCCTTGTTCACTTGGCGGACGACAAGCTGCGAGTCACCCCTGACAATGAGCTTCTTTATCCCAAGGTCCACTGCGATCCTGAGACCGGCAAGCAAACCTTCATACTCTGCAGTATTGTTTGTTGCTTGCTCCTTGGGAAAATGCATCTGGATTATGTACTTGAGGTGCTCTCCGGTGGGCGCTACAAGAAGCACGCCAGCACCGGCGCCTTGCAGCGAGAAGGCACCATCAAAGTACATCAGCCACTCTTTGCTTGCTTCCTTGACGGGGATGCTCGTTTCTGGAATTTCTTCATCTTATGCTGGCGCCCATTCTGCTATGAACTCGCCAATGCTCGCTTTGGATAGTTGAAGTGCTTTCAAACTTGAGGCCAAAGCAGCAGTTCCAAAGGCCCACTCGACAATCCTGCCTGTTGCCTCTGGATTTTGCAATATCCTCTTCAGCGGAAAGCGAGTGACGACTGTTATCTCATGTGCTTGGAAGTAATGGCACAGCTTTCTCGAGGCCGTGAGGAGGCTGAAAAGCAATTTCTGCACACCAGAGTACCTTGACCTAGCCCCCTGCAGAAGGGAACTGACAAAGTAAACTGGGCGCTGCACCATCCTTTTCTGCATCTTCTCGCACGTCTGTGCAGATCTATCCTTGTCGGGACCAGAGCTTGCTGGTGAAGTCCCTTGCTTGTTGCTGGATGTCTCTGCCGTGGTTGCTAGCTCATCATCCGCCTCCCTCTCCGCTACTAACGAGCACTAACCACTTGATTGGTTGCTGCTATATATAGCAGCAATTTCTCTTGTGGCCTAGGTGCGACAAGTATTGGAGTGGAGGACAGGTATCTCTTTAAATCCTGCAGCGCAGCCTCCGCTTCGGGAGTCCATTTCATTGGACCTGCCTTTTTCAATATTTTGAAAAATGGCAGGGCGCGCTCAGCAGACTTAGAGATAAACCTGCTGAGAGCAGCTACGCAACCGGCAAGTCTTCGTACATCCTTGATGCGCTTTGGTGCTCCAATCTGCTCAATGGCCTTGATCTTGTCGGGATTGGCTTCAATTCCCCGCTGAGACACGAAGAACCCGAGAAGCTTGCCGGAGGGGACTCCAAACACACACTTCTCGGGGTTGAGCTTGAGGTTGATCTTGCGCAGATTTGCAAAGGTCTCGTCTAAATCTTGAACCAGAGTTGCCCTGTCCCCCGCCCCCCTTCCCCACCCCCTTTTCTCCCCGACCACAAGTCACATTTCCCCTGTTTCCTCCTTCCTTGGTAAGCTATATCCGCTTCCTCACTCTCGTCGTCTCGCATCCTACCGCCGGGGTCGCCATGGTCTTCTTCAAAGACATCTCCAGCGGTTCCTCCTCCGACGACTACTCCTTCACCACCCGGGCATGCCTCTCTTCTCTCTCTCTCGGGCTATGACTTGGAATAAAGGATTTTTACCCGGAGGTCGATTTGAGTCATTTCTTCCTCTTGTAGCTCCCTATGACCATCAGTGACAACGAATGGAGCAAGGTGGCTGAAGATCTATCTTCTCGTTATCACCATCAATCTCCATGCGTGAAGCTACTTGCGTTTGATTCTATGGACACTTGGAGGAAGTTTCTGGCATGTGTAGAGAAGGTTAGACCCTCTTCCGTTGTTACAAATCATTTGTTAGATGTGATTCAGACACTGTCACGGTCCCAACCCATTCAGACCACACCTTCAACCAAACGCATCCTAAGATAGTGTCACAGTTTGTACCTAGTATCTTAAATTGTTGCCATCTCATCAGCGGTGCCATTAGAAAATTATTTGGCACCGCTTCAGAAGTTTGTGCAGCCAACTTTGGTCTACACATCCGAGCAGACAAGCAGTAAAATACTAAATCTTTATGGCACGAAGGAACTGGGCATCGGAGCAACTACGCGCTCTGGAGTCCTGGTCCCTGATTTTTTTTCCACTGCATCGGCTCGCCAGCTCAGGGTACCGGTGCGAGATGTAGCAACAGTTGTCTTTACACCAGATTTGGCATACATAGTGGATGGCCTTAGTTCTATTAGTTCTATGTTACTAAATTTGTGCATGTACACACATGTTAGTATCAATTTGCTGTCATCCAAACACTATCGCTATGCTATTGCAGTTATATTTACCTTCCTCATAAAATGTTCAATTTGTTATTATTGTACATGAGTAAGAACTTTTAGCGTCGTTGTAGTTAATTATAGCTTTTGATGTTCCAGAATTTGGTTGTTGTCTCAGTACCAATTATTTCATTTGCACATTGATCTTTTTGAGAAGATATGTCGTAATTAATATGTTTCTTCATTTTTTCAAAATAAGCATTGGTGATTTTCTATGTTGCTATAAACCCATTTCACCTACAATTGTTACTGATCTAGTTTTAAATATTGTAGGATGAATGGAAGTGTTCTTACTTGGAGTGGGTTGTGTTGGGGAACGTAGTAATTTCAAAAAAATTCCTACGAACACGCAAGACCATGGTGATGGCATAGCAACGAGAGGGGAGAGTGTCCGTCCACGTACCCTCGTAGACCGAAAGCGGAAGCGTTATAACAACACGGTTGATGTAGTCGTACGTCTTCACGATCCGACCGATCCAAGCACCGAGCGACGGCACCTCCGAGTTACGCACACGTTCAGCTCGATGGCGATCCCGGACTCCGATCCAGCAAAGTGTCGGGATGAGTTCCGTCAAGACCGACGGCGTGGTAGCGATGTTGATGCTCCACCGACGAGGGCTTCGCCTAAGCTCCATGACGATATGACTTCTCCGCGCAGGCTTCGCCTAAGCTCTCACGACGATATGACCGAAGTGGAATATGGTGGAGGGGGCACCGCACACGGCTAAGGCGATCCGTAGATCAACTTGTGTGTTCTAGGGTGCCCCTGCCCCGTATATAAAGGAGCCAAGGGGAGGTGGCCGCCAAGGGAGGAGGCGCACCAAGGAGTCCTACTCCTCCGGGAGTAGGATTCCCCTCAATCCTAGTTGGATTAGGATTCCGGAGGGGAGAGAGAGAGGGGGGCCGGCCCACCTTTCCTAGTCCTAATAGGACTAGGGGAAGGGGGGGGGGGCGCGGCCACCTAGGGCTGGCCCTTTCTCCTTTCCACCAAGGCCCACTATGGCCCATGTAGTTCCCGGGGGGTTCCGGTAACCTCCCGGTACTCCGGTAAATTCCCGATTTCACTCGGAACACTTCCGATGTCCAAATGTAGGCTTCCAATATATCAATCTTTATGTCTCGACCATTTCGAGACTCCTCGTCATGTCCGTGATCACATCCGGGACTCCGAACAACCTTGGTGCATCAATACTTATAAACTCATAATGAACTGTCATCGAAACGTTAAGCGTGCGGACCCTACGGGTTCGAGAACTATGTAGACATGACCTAGAACCATTCTCGGTCAATAACCAATAGCGGAACCTGGATGCCCATATTGGTTCCTACATATTCTACGAAGATCTTTATCGGTCAAACCGCATAACGACATCGTTGTTCCCTTTGTCATCGGTATGTTACTTACCCGAGATTCGATCGTCGGTATCCAATACCTAGTTCAATCTCGTTACGGTAAGTCTCTTTACTCGTTCCGTAATACATCATCTCACAACTAACTCATTAGTTGTAATGCTTGCAAGGCTTAAGTGATGTGTATTACCGAGAAGGCCTAGAGATACCTCTCCGACAATCGGAGTGACAAAACCTAATCTCAAATCGCCAACCCAACAAGTACCTTTGGAGACACCTGTAGTACTCCTTTATAATCACCCGATTCGTTGTGACGTTTGGTAGTACCAAAGTGTTCCTCCGTAAACGGAGTTGCATAATCTCATAGTTACAGGAACATGTATGGTCATGAAGAAAGCATTAACAACATACTAAGCGATCAAGTGTTAAGCTAACGGAATGGGTCATGTCAATCACATCATTCTCCTAATGATGTGATCTCATTAATCAAATGACAACACATGTCTATGGTTAGGAAACATAACCATCTTTGATTAATGAGCTAGTCTTGTAGAGGCATACTAGTGACTATCTGTTTGTCTATGTATTCACACATGTATTATGTTTCCGGTTAATACAATTCTAGCATGAATAATAAACATTTATCATGATATAAGGAAATAAATAATAACTTTATTATTGCCTCTAGGGCATATTTCCTTGATCTCCCACTTGCACTAGAGTCAATAATCTAGATTACACAGTAATGATTCTAACACCCATGGAGTCTTGGTGTTGATCATGTTTTGCTCGTGGAAGAGGCTTAGTCAGCGGGTGCGCAACATTCAGATCCGTATGTATTTTGCAAATCTCTATGTCTCCCACTTGGACTTGGTCCCGAATGGAATTGAAGCGTCTCTTGATATGCTTGGTCCTCTTGTGAAATCTGGATTCCTTTGCCAAGGCAATTGCACCATATTGTCACGAAGATCTTCATCGGTCCCGATGCACTAGGTATGACACCTAGATCGGAAATGAACTCTTTCATCCAGACTCCTTCATTTGCTGCTTCAAGCAGCTATGTACTCCGCTTCACATGTAGATCCCGCCACGACGCTTTGTTTAGAACTGCACCAACCGACAGCTCCACCGTTTAATAAAAACATGTATCCGGTTTGCGATTTAGAATCGTCCGGATCAGTGTCAAAGCTTGCATCGGCGTAACCATTTACGACTAGCTCTTTGTCACCTCCATATCGAGAAACATATCCTTAGTCCTTTTCGGTATTTCAGGATGTTCTTGACCGCTGTCCGATGATCCACTCTGGATTACTTTGGTACCTTCCTGCCAAGCTTACAGCTAAGCATCGTCAGTCTGGTACACAGCATTGCATACATGATAGAGCCTATGGCTGAAGCATAGGAACATCTTTCATTTCTCTCTATCTTCTGCTGTGGTCGGGCATTGAGTCGACTCAATCTTACACCTTGTAATACAGGTAAAAACCTTTCTTTGCTCGATCCATTTTGAACTTTTTCAAAACTTTATCAAGGTATGTGCTTTGTGAAAGTCAATTAAGCGTCTTGATCTATCTCTATAGATCTTGATGCCCAATATGTAAGCAGCTTCACCGAGGTCTTTCATTGAAAACTTTTATTCAAGTATCCTTTTATGCTATCCAGAAATTCTATATCATTTCCAATCAATAATATATCGTCCACATATAATATTAGAAATGCCACAGAGCTCCCACTCACTTTCTTGTAAATACTGAGGCTTCTCCAAAAGTCTCATATAAACCCATATCTTTGATCACACTATCAAAGCGTTTATTCCAACTCGAGAGGCTTGCACCGGACCATAAATTGATCGTTGGAGCTTGCACACTTTGTTAGTACCCTTTGGATCGACAAAACCTTCTGGTTGCATCATATACAACTCTTCTTCTAGAAATCCATTCAAGAATGCAGTTTTACATCCATTTGCCAAATTTCATAATCATAAAATGCGGCAATTGCTAACATGATTCGGACAGACTTAAGCATCGCTCTGGTGAGAAAGTCTCATCGTAGTCAACCCCTTGAACTTGTCGAAAACCTTTCGCAACAAGTCGAGCTTTGTAGACAGTTATATTACCATCAGCGTCAGTCTTCTTCTTAAAGATCCATTTATTTTCAATGGCTTGCCGATCATCGGGCAAGTCAACCAAAGTCCATACTTTGTTCTCATACATGGATCCCATCTCAGATTTCATGGCTTCCAGCCATTTTATGGAATCTGGGCTCACCATCGCTTCTTCATAGTTTGTAGGTTCGCCATGGTCAAGTAACATGACTTCCAGAATAAGATTACCGTACCACTCTGTGCGTATTTTACTCTAGATGACCTCACGGTTCAGTAGTAACTTGATCTGAAGCTTCATGATCATCATCATTAGTTTCCTCACTAATTGGTGTAGTTATCACAGAACCATTTCTTGTGATGAACTACTTCCAATAAGGGAGCAGATACTGATTATCTCATCAAGTTCTACTTTCCTCCCACTCACTTCTTTCGAGAGAAACTCCTTCTCTAGAAAGGATCCGAATTTAGCAACGAAAATCTTGCCTTCAGATCTGTGATAGAAGGTGTACCCAACAGTCTCCTTTGGGTATCCTATGAAGACACATTTTTCCGATTTGGGTTCGAGCTTATCTGGTTGAAGTTTCTTTACATAAGCATCGCAGCCCCAAACTTTAAGAAACGACAACTTTGGTTTCTTGCCAAACCACAGTTCATAAGGCGTCGTCTCAGCGGATTTTGACGGTGTCCTATTTAACGTGAATGCGGCCGTCTCTAAAGCATAACCCCAAAACGATAGCGGTAAATCGAAATAGACATCATAGATCGCACCATATCTAGTAAAATACGATTCGACGTTCGGACACACCATTTTTCTGTGGTGTTCGGGTGGCGTGAGTTGCGAAACTATTCCACATTGTTTCAAATGTAAACCAAACTCGTAACTCAAATATTCTCCTCCACGATCAGATCGTAGAAACTTTATTTTCTTGTTACGATGATTTTCCACTTCACTCTGAAATTCTTTGAACTTTTCAAATGTTTCAGATTTGTGTTTCATTAAGTAGATATACCCATATCTGCTCAAATCATCTGTGAAGGTGAGAAAATAACGATACCACGCGTGCCTCAACATTCATTGGACCACAAACATCAGTATGTATGATTTCCAACAAATCAGTTGCTCGCTCCATAGTTCCGGAGAACGGCGTTTTGGTCATCTTGCCCATGAGGCACGGTTCGCAAGTACCAAGTGATTCATAATCAAGTGATTCCAGAAGCCCATCAGTATGGAGTTTCTTCATGCGTTTTACACCGATATGACCTAAGCGGCGGTGCCACAAATAAGTTGCACTATCATTATCAACTCTGCATCTTTTGGCTTCAACATTATGAATATGTGTATCACTACCGTCGAGATTCAACAAGAATAGACCATTCTTCAAGGGTGCATGACCATAAAAGATATTACTCATATAAATAGAACAACCATTATTCTCTGATTTAAATGAATAACCGTCTCGCATTAAACAAGATCCAGATATAATGTTCATGCTCAACGCGGCACCAAATAACAATTATTTAGGTCTAAAACTAATCCCGAAGGTAGATGTAGAGGTAGCGTGCCGACCGCGATCACATTGACTTTGGAACCATTTCCCACGCGCATCGTCACCTCATCCTTTGCGGTGCTCGTCTATTCCGTAGTCCCTGTTTGAGTTGCAAATATTAGCAAGCAGAACCAGTATCAAATACCCCAGTGCTACTACGAGCTCTAGTAAGGTACACATCAATAACATGTATATCACATATACCTTTGTTCACCTTGCCATCCTTCTTATCCGCCAAATACTTGGGGCAGTTCCGCTTCGATGTCGATCGCTTGCAGTAAAACACTCAGTTTCAGGCTTAGGTCCAGACTTGGGTTTCTTCTCTTGATCAACAACTTTCTTGCTGTTCTTTTGAAGTTTCCTTCTTCTTCCCTTTGCCCTTTTCTTGAAACTAGTGGTCTTGTTGACCATCAACACTTGATGCTCTTTCTTGATTTCTACCTCCATGCTTTTAGCATTGCGAAGAGCTCAGGAATTGTTTTAGTCATCCCTTGCATATTATAGTTCATCACGAAGCTCTTGTAGCTTGGTGGCGTGATTGGAGAATTCATCAATGACACTATCATCCGGAAGATTAACTCCCAGCTGAATTAAGTGATTATTATACCCGGACATTTTGAGTATGTGCTCCTTGACGAACTATTCTCCTCCATCTTGCAGCTATAGAACTTATTGGAGACTTCATATCTCTCAATCCGGGCATTTGCTTGAAATATTAACTTCAACTCTGGAACATCTCATATGCTCCATGACGTTCAAAACGTCGTTGAAGACCGGTTCTAAGCCGTAAAGCATGGCACACTGAACTATTGAGTAGTCATCGCTTTGCTTTGCCAGACGTTCACAACTTACGGCTCAGCTCCTGCAGCAGGCTGTCACCCAGCGGTGCTTCGGGGCGTAATTTTTCTCGTGCAGCAATGAGGATAATCCTCGTTACGGACCCAGTCCGTGTAATTGCTACCATCATCTTTCAACTTTGCTTTCTCAAGGAACGCATTAAAATTCAACGGAACAACAGCACGAGCCATCTATCTACAGTAAACATAGACAAGCAAAATACTATCGGTACTAAGTTCATGATAAATTTAAGTTTAATTAATCATATTAAAAACTCCCACTTAGCAGACATCTCTCTAGTCATCTAAGTGATCACGTGATCCAAATCAACTAAACCATGTCCGATCATCACGTGAGATGGAGTAGTTTCAATGGTGAACATCACTATGTTGATCATATCTACTATATGATTCACGTTCGACCTTCGGTCTCCGTGTTCGAGGCCATATCTGTTATATGCTAGGCTCGTCAAGTTTAACTTTGAGTATTCTGCGCGTGCAACTGTTTTGCACCGTTGTAGATGGACGTAGAACTTATCACACCCGATCATCACGTGGTGTCCGGGTACTCTGAACTTTGGCAGCGGTGCATACTCAGGAGAACACTTCTTGATAATTTTAGTGAGAGATCATCTTATAATGCTACCGTCAATCAAAGCAAGATAAGATGCATAAAGGATAAACATCACATGCAATCAATATAAGTGATATGATATGGTCATCATCATCTTGTGCTTGTGATCTCCATCGCGAAGCACCGTCATGATCACCATCGTCACCGGCGCGACACCTTGATCTCCATCGTAGCATCGTTGTCGTCTCGCCAACTATTGCTTCTCGACTATCGCTACTCCTTAGTGATAAAGTAAAGCAATTACATGGCGTTGCATTTCATACAATAAGCGACAACCATATGGCTCCTGCCGATTGCCGATAACTTCGGTTACAAAACATGATCATCTCATACAATAAAATATAGCATCACGTCTTGACCATATCACATCACAACATGCCCTGCAAAAACAAGTTAGGCGTCCTCTACTTTGTTGTTGCAAGTTTTACGTGGCTGCTACGGGCTGAGCAAGAACCGTTCTTACCTCGCATCAAAACCACAGCGATAGTTTGTCAAATAGACTCCGTTTTAACCTTCTCAAGGACCGGGCGTAGTCATACTCGGTTCAACTAAAGTGAGAGAGCAGACACCCGCCGGTCACCTTTAAGCAACGAGTGCTCGGGCGGTGAAACCAGTCTCGCGTAAGCGTCGCGTAATGTCGGTCCGGGCGCTTCATCTCACAATACCGCTGAACCAAAGTATGACATGCTGGTAGGCAGTATGACTTATATCGCCCACAACTCACTTGTGTTCTACTCGTGCATATGACATCAACGCATAAAACCAGGCTCGATGCCCTTTGTTGGGGAGCGTAGTAATTTCAAAAATTTCCTACGAACACGCAAGACCATGGTGATGGCATAGCAACGAGAGGGAGAGTGTCCGTCCACGTACCCTCGAGACCGAAAGCGAAGCGTTATAACAACGCGGTTGATGTAGTCGTGCGTCTTCACGATCCGACCGATCCAAGCACCGAGCGCACGGCACCTCCGAGTTCTGCACACGTTCAGCTCGATGGCGATCCCGGACTCCGATCCAGCAAAGTGTCGGGGATGAGTTCCGTCAAGACGACGGCGTGGTGGCGATGTTGATGCTCCACCGGCGCAGGGCTTCGCCTAAGCTCATGACGATATGACTTCTCCGCGCGAGGCTTCGCCTAAGCTCTACGACGATATGACCGAAGTGGAATATGGTGGAGGGGCACCGCACACGGCTAAGGAGCGATCCGTAGATCAACTTGTGTGTTCTAGGGTGCCCCCTGCCCCGTATATAAAGGAGCCAAGGGGAGGTGGCGGCCAAGGAGGAGGCGCACAAGGAGTCCTACTCCTCCGGGAGTAGGATTCCCCTCAATCCTAGTTGGATTAGGATTCGGAGGGGAAAGAGAGAGGGGCGGCCCACCTTTCCTAGTCCTAATAGGACTAGGGGAAGGGGGCGCAGCCACCTAGGGCTGGCCCTTTCTCCTTTCCACCAAGGCCCACTATGGCCCATGTAGTTCGGGGGTTCGGTAACCTCCGGTACTCGATAAATTCGATTTCACTCGGAACACTTCCGATGTCAAATGTAGGCTTCAATATATCAATCTTTATGTCTCGACCATTTGAGACTCCTCGTCATGTCCGTGATCACATCCGGGACTCGAACAACCTTGGTGCATCAATACTTATAAACTCATAATGAGCTGTCATCGAAGCGTTAAGCGTGCGGACCCTACGGGTTCGAGAACTATGTAGACATGACCTAGAACCATTCTCGGTCAATAACCAATAGCGGAACCTGGATGCCCATATTGGTTCCTACATATTCTCGAAGATCTTTATCGGTCAAACCGCATAACGACATCGTTGTTCCCTTTGTCATCGGTATGTTACTTACCCGAGATTCGATCGTCGGTATCAATACCTAGTTCAATCTCGTTACGGTAAGTCTCTTTACTCGTTCCGTAATACATCATCTCACAACTAACTCATTAGTTGTAATGCTTGCAAGGCTTAAGTGATGTGTATTACCGAGAAGGCCTAGAGATACCTCTCCAGGCAATCGGAGTGACAAAACCTAATCTCGAAATCGCCAACCCAACAAGTACCTTTGGAGACACCTGTAGTACTCCTTTATAATCACCCGATTACGTTGTGACGTTTGGTAGTACCAAAGTGTTCCTCCGTGTAGCGGAGTTGCATAATCTCATAGTTACAGGAACATGTATGGGTCATGAAGAAAGCATTAACAACATACTAAGCGATCAAGTGTTAAGCTAACGGAATGGGTCATGTCAATCACATCATTCTCCTAATGATGTGATCTCATTAATCAAATGACAACACATGTCTATGGTTAGGAAACATAACCATCTTCGATTAATGAGCTAGTCTTGTAGAGGCATACTAGTGACTATCTGTTTGTCTATGTATTCACACATGTATTATGTTTCCGGTTAATACAATTCTAGCATCAATAATAAACATTTATCATGATATAAGGAAATAAATAATAACTTTATTATTGCTTCTAGGGCATATTTCCTTCAGGTTGATCAAGAGTGGCCACAGTCTTTGATGATGTGCCTAACGAAGCTCTGGAGCATGTATGAGGAAGTGAACACACGTAGGCTTAGAGAAAGTCTTGTCAACACTGAAGCATACTTCAAGATGCGGGATAAAAAGTTGAAGGTGGAGAATGAGCTCAGATTTTTTAAATCAGACTTTGCTAAGATGGTGTTGGCGAAGGAGGAGGCACTTTCCCAGTTGGCCCGCGCAAAATGGGTTCTTACTGAACTGAAAGCAGAGGTGGATAAGACGAGCTTGGATGATCTCGATTAGGGAAATGAATATATTGTTCTTATGAAGTTGAACTAGCTATACACTACTAGGGAAAAGCCTAGCAGCAGCTGGTTCTAGGTGTATCAAGATGGCTGGGACCAGCGCTACTAATAAGCGCTTCTGACTAACTCGTAGCAACATCGCGGCGCTCAGGCCATTGATATACAAGTGTAGCAGCAGCGTTCTTACAGGAGCTCACATCGCTAATAGCTATAGCGGCGCTTCTCTGTCAGGCGCGCATCTGCTACTACCGCGCTGCTGCTAACTTTTCTCCACTTGCTACTGCTAATTTTAGTAGTTTTTTTTGGCATATTTGTTTTGTATTTGAACATGCTTTATAGAAGAATCTTTAGCACATACAAATCTCATCATGATACACATACAAATGCCTGCGAGACCACAAATGTAATCATAGCATATACATACAAATAGTCTCATCATAATCATCATCCAACACAAAGTGGTATCTTGTCATCATCTCAAAAATAGCGATACATGCAAGTCTCGAATACTTGCAACTACAACGTCATCCATCTAAACAAAGGTATACGCGAGAAGAGCTATCACTATGAGTAAGAGAGGAACTATGCAAGTACATGAGGTGGCGATTACGAGTCCCTCTCTCGCTTAGCGTGAACCTCAAGTAACTAGCTTCTCCTTCTTATCGCTTTTGAAGTTTTTATGGCTGGCGCCGAGAACCCATTCACTTGCGCCGACACTCATGCCACTCGTTGTACACCCCGGAACCTTCCCTTTGTACACGACATAGCACTTCCATCTCGCCATCAAGAAACTAGGTACCTGTTAGAGATGCATGTTCATGAAGAGGATGTACAATCATATATATGCAAAAAAATATACTAGAGCAACACCGAAAAAGAAAGGATTAGCAACTAGATGCAACATACAGTACGCAAACTAATTAACTAGAGGTACGCAGGTCATCGTACGCAAACTAACAAAGTAGCGTTACGGAAGTTCGGCAGGGACCGTGGACATCACAAAGTTTCATCGCTACAAAAAGCATACAAGTTCAACCGACACATATCATCATCATCGGCATCATAAATCACTAGAAGTTTCATCCTTCCATATCATCAAGGATGGACCCTAGCTTCTTGAACGGCGTGAGGTCTAGACGTTGCATGCCTATGCGAGTACGGACGTCAGCTCGCGATATAGGGCCATGGTGGAACATCCCCTTCTCATCGACGACTTCTTTCATGATGATCGTTGCAATGTCCCTTTGGATGCGAAAGAAGTCATCTCTAAGTTTATAATTCGCTTCTCCATGAGATTCTAGCCACTTGTGGATATGATCATCATTTCTACTTCTCATGCGAAGCTTTTGGTGATCCGTGTTGAACTGAATCACGAGATGGACGATGTAGAATCCATCCTTCTTGCTTGGTTTTGGGACATGGATGCAGGAGAAGTTAGTTTTATGCGCAAAACCCATCTTCTTGTTCCTTTGTTTCCTGATCTGCATGTGGCCACCTCTAATGCTGAAGCCTTGGAGAGCATCATCTAGAATATTCATTATGTGGGTGTAGTCTTTTTTCTCGTAGTCGCTGGAAGGGTCAAAATACACGGCGTGGGAGACTTGCGGGTAAAGAACGATAAGGACGGCACGCCCGTTGCTGTGGGGAAAAGACACCTCAAATTATTCCCCATAGAGAGAGAAGGAATGATTGAAATGTACGAAAGGGTTGTCTGGAACTGACTTACTTTGGATGATAAGGCACGAGGACAATTTCCCGGTCCTTATTCAGTACCATGAAGTTTTGGAGGTACTGCCTATCAGTTTCACGCTCAAAGTCGCCGAGACTCAAGAAAGACTCGTGCATGTAGTACGGATCCGCCACACAGATTTGCGAGACTTCTTCACTCTTCATGACGGAGCTCATATGTAGCGCAAAAATGCGGACAATTGTAAAATCGAGCTGCCTTGTCAGAAACATCTCAAAGATATGGTCAAACCGCAGGAAGAACACCTTCGCGGGCCATGTCTCGACGTAGCACTTCCCCTCAGGCACACGAGCCGCGTATGTCGGATATCCTGGATCCTTTGAGGCTAGTAGGCTTTTCTCAGTCGACAGCACATGGTCGTGCAGTCTCCTGAGATCCCCTGATAGTGCCTCTAGCGGTTTCGGCGGTAGCATCGTCTCGCCCGTGAGATGGAACATGGCTGCACCTTTCACGGGTACACGCTCTTCAGAATGCATCATCTGGCTGCTTTGTGCTCTGGCTTGTTTGGAGGCAGTTATCTTCCCCGATCTCTTCCTCTCCTTTTTCTTGGGCACACCTTCCATACCCTTCCTTAACCCCTGCCCCAGGGTTCCCGGGCTAAGCACTGTACGGCCCCCGGCTAGTTGAGCCTGTGTTAAGGCGACATCTTCAGGCGTGTCCTATGAGGAATTCATGAAGAGAGACTTTTTGCAATCCTTCCAACGACCCTCCTGCCCGGGCATATCATCCATATCCTCATTAGCATGCTGATAGCCCGATTCATCATATGGTTGACTCATCATATCTATGTCACAGTCATGCGCGTTTTTATTGAGGAAACCATAGGGTCGATGTCGGTGTCAAAACCGGCGGATCTCGGGTAGGGGGTCCCGAACTGTGCGTCTAGGCGGATGGTAACAGGAGACAAGGGACACGATGTTTACCCAGGTTCGGGCCCTCTTGATGGAGGTAAAACCCTACGTCCTGCTTGATTGATATTGATATTGTGGATGTTTACAAGAGTAGATCTACCACGAGATCAAGGAGGCTAAACCCTAGAAGCTAGCCTATGGTATGATTGTAAGGGTTGTTGTCATTGTTGTCCTACGGACTAGAGCCATCCGGTTTATATAGACACCGGAGAGGGCTAGGGTTACATAGAGTCGGTTACAATGGTAGGAGATCTACATATCCGTATCGCCAAGCTTGCCTTCCACGCCAAGGAAAGTCCCATCCGGACACGGGGGGAAGTCTTCAATCTTGTATCTTCATAGTCTTGGAGTCCGGTCGATGATGATAGTCCGCAAATGATAGTTCGCTGATGATGATAGTCCGCCATCCGGACACCCCTAATCCGGGACTCCTTCAAGAGCCCTCAACCAGGCTTCAATGACGATAAGTCCGGCGTGTATATTGCTTGGCATTGCAAGGCGGGTTCCTCCTCCAAATGATAGAAGATTGGGAACACCAGGATAGTGTCCGGCTCTGCAAAATAAATTCCACATTCCACCGTAGAGAGAATAATAATATGTACACAAGTTCAATCTGCTGACATTTTCCGTGGCATGACGTCACACCACTACCAAGCCATTACTCGAATTGTTTTTACTTTACCACCTCAGCGCATTTAGCGAAGCGGTTTCCTTGGCACGTCTTGTCGAAGCAGAGATCGTGTTTCCCCTTAATCCGGGATTCTCATCAATACGGGCGTGGGTAACCCAACGCGTCATTGATGGTGGCGCTTGGGAGATAAGCGAGTTTTACCAGGCGGTGGGGACGCGTAAGACTTCGCCCGCCCATATAAGGGATAAGGATTCACCTTCTCACCTCGCCTTCTTCCTCCTTTGCTTATCCATCTCGCGCAAGACTCGAGCTCCAGCGCCCAAGTTCGCGCATCTCGTCTCAACCTTCTCCGACCATGTCCGGGCGGGAGGTAAATGGTTGGCCTCCACCATTAAGGAGGAGCAAATCGCCAAACTGCGTGGCGCGGATACCTCTCCGGTGACATCGCAGACCGGCTGCCCGACGAGGGCAGCTCATCCCCACCCCAGGCCCCATGAGAGGGTTGTCTTTCTCTCCCACTTCCTCCGCTGGACTGGGCTTTCCACTTCACCCCTTTGTCCGGGGCTCATGTTCTACTACGGCCTGGATTTCCATGATCCGGCGCCGAACTTCATCCTCAACATCTCGGCGTTTATCTTCGTGGTGCGAGGCCTTCCTCTCGCATCCAGCCCCACTTGACTTAGGCTCAAGACCTTCAATGTCAAGTGAAGGTAGTGAAGGGCATTCAAAAGCGGAGTGCGGAGGCGCCATGTTGGGCAAGATGCCCAACGTCCTTTGGTTGAAGGGCCTTCGTGGAATCCGTCAAGGGTGGCAATCGGGTGGTTCTACATCACCGAGCCGCGCGACCCTAAATGGGTGGCGGCCCCGAGTTTAGATCTAGTATCCCCACGCAGCTCACCTCCGGAAAGAGAAGGGCTTGTGGGGCAGTTTGAAACAGTGGCGGGACTCAGACCTGTATCAAGAAGCTGGTGAAGAAGCTCGGGCTGGTTAACGTGGTCCAAGTCATGCTCGTCGCGGATTCTCCCATGCCAAGAGCGGGCATTCAATCTATGGGAGTTCGATCCGAACAGCACCAGCGCTGAACAAGCTTTTGACACAACGTCTGAAAGGCGCTCGAAGGTGCTGTTCAAGGGCGCCGAAGCCCCCGCATCCGCGACGGAAGATCGCGGAATTCGCTCGCAGCGCCAGGCTGACGAGGTAAGTGATTCTACCCCTTTACGGGACACTTTTTTTCATAGTTTGACTCTATGCGGGTTTTAATTTCCCCCTTTTCCTTTGACAGGACTGGATGAAGAAGGCGGAGCAGATTACCTGTCCGGCTCCTATGCCAGAAAATCCAGAGACGCCTTCGTCTAGCGAGGTTGCTGGTTCCGCACCGCACGTGGTGCCGGAGAAGAAGGCCAAGAAGAAGGCCACGGGTGCTCGAAAGAGTGCTCGTTTTCAGGTGTCCGACGACTCCAGGGCTGACTCCTCCCCTGAAAATGAGGAGGAGGAAGAGGACTCTCTCCCAGAGGAGGGAGAGAGGAAGAGGAAGGCTTCCCCAAGCTGGGGAGGCCGGAGGGTCAAGAGGGAAGGACTATTCCCGGACAGCTCTGCCAACATCAACGTTGGCGAGGAAGAATGGCCTTCAAGGGCCAGGCCTCGGCGAGATCGTAAGTATCCGGATTCCTGAATGATTTATAATTTCTTTTTCTGCATCACATAGTGTCATTCTAACACCGCATGCTACCTGTAGTCCGGCCAGTGATGATCTCCCCGCTTCATCGAGCGGGTCGTTGGCTTCGTCGGATGTAGACTCCATCCCGACCGCCTCCACCCCTCGCGACGCTGAAGACGTCGAGGTGGGATCCCGAAGGACCCACCAGGGGAGGCTCGGGCGCCACAAGGCGCCCTCCGGACTTCGCGCCGGACTCACAACGGAACCCGCAGTGGTTCCGAGTCCGGCAGCGGCCCTTCGATCGAAGGGCAAGACCGTGACGCCGGCGGCTTCCGTCCAACCGGAGGCACCGGGCAATTTGTTGGAGGTGCTGCAGAGCGCTTCCATCGAGGAAGAACACCGCACTATTATGAGTGCGGTGATTCAAAAGGTGCAGCTCGCCAAAGGCGGGCTGACCGAAGCCTGCAATAGCCTTCTATCAGGCTTTGAGGTAAGAAGTTAAAAATATGCAAAGTAATACCGCATAGACAATAGCCCCTGATGCTCAGTTTGTTGTTCGGAAAGAAAAGCCGGACTGAGGATCTTAAAAAGGATATACGCAGGGTTGCTAAAAAATTATGTCAATATGGGTTGCAGGCTGCGCTGCTGACCTCTGTCGCACTGACTACGGAGGTCGATGCATTGAAGCAGGAGCTTGAGCGGTCCGGGCAAGAGCTCGGCCGCGCCAGGAAGCAGCTCCAAGACAAAGAAGGTGAGTAACACCACTTTGAATTTGTACCTTATAGAAAAGGATTTAGGTTGCGACAAAAAATAACAAGGATAACATGGGTACTGCAGGGGCCACGAACGAGGTGGCGGCCCTGAAGGAGGCCGTGTCATGACGAGCATAATCATGCGCCACGGAGGCGGGCAGAGCGAGAAAAGCAAGAGGCGAGGGTGGCGGTGGTTCAGCAAGAGCTCCAGGCTCTCATGGAAAAGCATGAGAGTTTGGGCGTGACTCAAAGACTTCGAGAGCGAGCTTGCCTCGGCTCTCGAAAGTGCAAAACCGCCAAGGCCGAGGCCCATAAGTCCCTTCAGAGGTTGAATTGATGAAGAAGATAGCGGCGGGTAAGGCATTTTTCATGCAAAGCAAGCATGTGAATGTAAATTACGTGATACTTACCCAATCGGAGCTCTCGAGGCGTTTGCAGATCTGCCTCGCAGCGTGTCTCGATGCCGCCGCATTCTACCGAGCCGAGGAGGGAGCTCAGCGGAGAAGGTCTTCGGTCTCGATATCTTTGAGGCGGCCATCAGTGCCCCTAGCGACCAGGTGAAGCAGCTGGTCGAGCTTCCTAAGGTGGCGAGCAGGCCATGAAGGGCTCATAATCCGGTGTGGCCGGAGAGGCCATGCACAGGAGCTACCGGCCTCGTCGGCGGCTGGTGGATCGTGCCCACAGGTGGAGGTTATCAGCGCTCCGCCTGTATTGAAGGTGCTTTCGTCGGGCCCTTGCCAGCGCAAAAGGTGCATTGGGGCAAGCTGGATGCGGAGAAGCTAATCAGCGACACGCCACCAGCGGGCAAGGAGCATCGTCGCCCGAACTTTACTATAAGGCTGTCTGAAGGGTGCCCGCAAAATTGCGGATGAGTGCCCCGGGGATGTAATTATTGAGTGAATTCGCAATGTGTTATCACGTGCGCTGAAAACTTTGTTCATATCGCTAAGCAACGCTTGTTTAATTTAAAATATTACCTTCATGCGGCCGTTTATTAAATCGAGAGATGGCAAGTCGCGGCTTCAGCCCCCATGCCACAGTGCTGGGGTGTTGGGATAAACTTGAGCACTCTTGTTCCCATTTTGGGTCCATCTAGGAGGCGCTCAACACAACGAACCAGGCAACCGGACTTATAGTGCTTGAACATTCTCACTTAGCCATAGAATTCTATAATTTTAAATTTGGTGAAGCCCCTAGTATTCGGAAGACCGAATTGGGGCGCTATCACGCCTTCATCGGACATAATCCGAACTTCGCTCAAGCGGCGAGGTCTTTAAGGACCGAAAGGACCTCTCGAACAGCGACCAGTCTCACGCCTTATCATGCCGGTCAGTTTTAGCTTTCTCCGAGGCGTTAACCCGGCTCAACCGGGCGCAATCGTAGTGGTTCTCCAGTGCTACCTTAGCCGATAGAACGGAAGCGTAAGGTGCCAAACATGGGGCCGGGCAAACCCAACTATTGACCCAAGACATGATTGAGCCGATTCAGATAATGCTATAAGTTAAAGGTGCCGCACTTGTGAAAGTGTGCGGACTTTATCACACCATAAAGTGGAGGACATAAGCCCTGGTGTGTTTGGCGTACCAAGATGCAGGTGCAACATGTAAATAAATGAACATATATATATATATATATATATATATATATATATATATATATATATATATATATATATATATATATATATATATAAAGTAATGCAATTAAAGGCAAAAGGTGATGCATTTTATTCGAGAAGATACGCTATCGGTGCGGAATGATACAAATAGTGCGGAAAGCAAGGATTGGATGATTTAAAGGCGTCTCCTCCGAGGGGTAGGCAGCGGAATGTTGTATTATAACAAATTTAATGCTCGTGATGGAGACCACTGAGTGTTAAATCGCGCCTTTGTCCTTCCTGGCTGTTGCATCATGAGTTCGGCGGTTCGCGCCGGACTGAGTTCTGTATAAAAAAGAAAAATAAAACAAAAAAGCGATACACTTGGGAGCCCCTGGTGTGGTCGAACCGCACTCTGGGTCTGTTGTGGTGGTGCCCTTCCCCCTATGCCCATGGTATCTCCAGGGCGTAATTGTGTACGCGGAGAGTTTGTCTTGCAATTTTGCGAGGGCTGGGGTTGGGGCCGCATTACTCTGGCGTGCGGAATGTGCCGGTGGTCTTGGTTGATGTTGCTCCGGCGCGTTTGGTCGTGTCCGGTCGTTTAACGGCCGGACTCGAGAATTGCCTTAAAAGGCTGCTCCGTACTTCTGCCGCGAGAGCCGTTGTATGTTCCTCCGTTCGGAGGGAGCGTTCCGTGTTTCCATTGACCGTGATGACTCCACGAGGGCCTGGCATCTTGAGCTTAAGGTATGCATAATGCGGCACCGCGTTGAACTTTGCAAACGCGGTTCGTCTGAGCAGAGCGTGATAGCCGCATGAGCGGGACTATGTGGAAGATTAACTCCTCGCCGGAAATTATCCGGGATCCGAAGACCACTTCGATGTGGCGAGCTGTACAATTGGCCTCGACACCTGGTATGACACCTTTGAAGGTCGCTGTTGTAGGTTTAATCCTTGAAGGGTCTATGCCCATCTTGCGCGACCGTATCCGATAAAGCAGGTTCGAGACTCTTGCCGCCGTCCATAAGGACTCTCGTGAGGTGAAATCCATCAGCGATTGGGTCTAAAACCAATGCGGCGAATCCGCCATGGCGGATGCTGGTCGGATGGTCTCTTCGATCGAAAGTGATCGGGCAAGAGGACCATGGGTTGAATTTTGGGGCGTGGCTCCATCGCATATCGTCCCTTAGTGCGCTTCCGCTCCCTCTTGGGAATATCGTTGCGTATATCATGTTTACCGTCCGAACTTGAGGGGGAATCCTTTTGTCCTCTGTTGTTCGGTGGTCGGGTCTCTTCCTCGTCATCGCTGTGTAGCCCCTTGTCACTGTTTTGGCGATTAATTTGCTGCTGCTTGAATACCCAACAATCTCTGTTGGTGTGGTTAGCTGGCTTTTCGGGGTTCCATGTATCGACAAGAGCGGTCGAGTATTCGGTCCAGATTGGGCGGGCCGGAGTGGTTCTTTTGAATGGCTTCTTCCGTTGACGGGTTTGGAGCCTCGGAATCGGCGTTAACTGCCATATCTCTCATTGTCGCCGTTAATGCGGCGTTGTTTTGTTTCGACGCAACCTGCCATTGCGGTCCTTAGTATCCGGACTGCCAGCATTTTCTTGAGGTTGTTATCGCGAGCGAGCCAGCTATCCTCTCCCGCATGAAGCGGGTCATGAGGGATGTAAGGGCTGCCATAGATTTGGCTTCTCTGTCCTAGGTGCCGGGCCAGCCACTCGTCGCGGATGTTATGTTTGAAGGCAGCGAGTGCCTCGCATCCGGACGGTCGGCGATTTGATTTTTCTTTGTTAAGAACCGTGTCCGAATTGCACGCCAATTCGTCGGCTGCTGGATTATGTGGCTTAGGTCATCTGCGTCCGTGGTCGCACATCGCGCCACGGAAGTTGTCGAGGAATGCGGCTTCCGTGTTTCCAACATCAATTGACTCTGCGGGCAGGCTGTTAAGCCAATGCCGAGCTGGTCCTTTAAGCTTGAGCGGGAGATATTTGATGGCGTGAAGATCGTCGCCGCGGGCCATGTGTATATGGAGGAGATAATCCTCAATCCAGACCGTGGGGTCTGTTGTGCCATCGTAGGATTCGATATTAACGGGTTTGAACCCTTCAGGGATTTGATGATCCATTACTTCGTCAGTGAAGCATAGTGGGTGTGCGGCGCCTCTGTATTGAGCAATATCGCGACGTAGCTCGAGAGAGCGTTGTCTGCTGTGTTCGGCCCGGCCGGAGTAGTTGTATCCGTGCGACGGTATTCGCGTGGGTCGTGGGGCGTCCACGTGATCCATAGATAGATCTAGATTGTCTTGCCTTGTCCTCCAATATATCTCGCAAGTCTGGCGCGTTCCCCGTGCTTCTTGCTTTTAGAGCGATGCCGGGGTACGGTTTTGGTGGAGGGCTTACACGCCTCTCTATCGCGGCCACGAGGTGGTCGGTCTGCCGTATTGTGCGCTGGTGATGCTGCCTCCTCTAATCAGGGGAGCAACTTGCGTTTTGGGTAACTTTTGAGGGCGTCGAGTTCATACTCTTGACGCGAGGACCTCGGTCCATCTGTCGGCCGATGGAGGTCTTGATCAGCTTGAAGCTGTTGTTGCTTTTTCTTTAGGCTGTTTGCCATGGCCATTAGCCTGCGTCTAACACGCTCTTGTTCGACGGGATCCTCAGGCACGACGAATTCGTTGTCGCCGAGGCTTGCCTCATCTCCGGAGGAGGTAAGTAATTGTCATCCTCGACCTCTTAAATGCCGCCCTCTCACGAGGGCTTGCTTCGCTTCCTCCCGCGCTGGATCGTCTTTGGAGGAGTTGTCTTCGGCACTTTCGGGGTGTTATTATCTCTGTGCGGAATCTCCATTCTTGCCGTGGCGGGATATAAGCGGCGCCACGACGTCGGCGCTTGGGCTGTTCTTTAAGGAATCGGCCTCGCTGCTTCTTCGCCGTCCCCATCTTTTGGGGTGTCCACCATGTATATGTCGTATGACGAGGTGGTCTTCCGGTGTCCTGTAGGCTTTGGTTCTTAGTAGTCTCCGGCATCGTCGTCCATACCGTCGATGTCTTGAGTCGTAGTCGAGTATGTCGGTTAAATAAATCGGCGGTGGCTACGAAATGGGTGGTGGTGGGATCTGAATTTCTTCGTCATCCGCATCCCAACCGCCCCTGGCCGTAGTTGGCCAGGCTCTCGGATAGCGAGATGCTTCAATGAATTGATGATATCGCCAAAGGGCGAGTCTTGAAAGATGTCCGCAGCGGTGAATTCCATGATCGGCGCCCAATCGGATTCGATTGGCGGGCGCAGGAGGTTGAGTCCGGCACCTCGAGTCATGGGCTTTACGTGGGACAAGGTAAGTGTTCGGCTCCATCGCCCGAGGAATTGCGGCTCCCGAGGCGTCCAGCCATCCGTCCTCGATTGACGATCGGCTCCGGACTATGAGTCGGAGCGGATCCGGTGCTGCGACCTCAAGGTGCTGTCCGGCGGCAGAGTTAGGTCATGCCCATCGTGACAGTAGCTGCACGCTTCGGCTGCGGCTCGAGATCCATCGAGATCAAGTCCCCGCGGATATCGGCCGTGAAGTTTAGGCTTCAAACCTGACACGACGGCTAGGCGTAGCTTCGATCTGCTCCAGATGGCCAAGAGAGTTAGCCCGCGATCTTGAAGTCGCTTTATCACAGACCCAGATCAGCCACAGAGCTTGCTTGTAACTAGTAGCATTGCATCCATGCATCATGTTAATTTTCATGAAAATTTGAAATGGGGATGATCAAGCCCTAGCACTAAAGCAATTCAAATAGGTTCAAATTCAAAATATTTTCAAAAACCCAAATTGGTTTGCAAAAATATTCATGATTAATGGAAAAGGTGAAACCCATATCCGGAGATGATGGATATTTTTCCAAGGCATTTTGGATTTTGAATAAACCATATTGTATTTGAATTGGGGCATTTAAATACTATTAATATTTTTAAATGCTCCAACAATTCTGAAAATTAGCTAAGGGCCTCTGTAATAATTCAGTTAATGCCCACAATTATTTTCAGGATTTATTTAAATGGTTTAGTATTTTACTAAACTAAAACAAAACAGAAAATAGAAAACAGAAATAAAGAAAGAGAGAGAGAAGGTTTACCTGGCTTACCTCTCAGCCCACCCGCCCAGCCCCCCCTCTCGCTCATTGGCCCGGTTGGTGGCCCAGCCCACCAACCGCCACGCCGCTCGTCGCCTACCTCTGCCGAGAGGCGAGAGGAGGACACGGCGATCGCGCCGAGCTCGCCACCTCCTCCCTGCTCGCTGCTGGCTACCCCTCGGCCTTGGGAGGCGCCACGCGCCTCCCGAACCCCTCGTCCTCTTTCCTCTCTCCTGGACCCCATTTCCTCCTCTGCTTCTCTCTTGCACGACACCACCAGCGCCGCCGTCGCCGCCGATCGCCGTGCCATGACCACCGCCACCCCTCTCCTCCCGGCATGCCCCGAGCTCCATGAGCCCCTCTCCCCTCCTCACCGAGCCTCCCGACACGGGCGCCCGGCGCCGCCCGCCACTTTCCCCTTCTCGGACCCGCGGACTTCATCGACAATTCGTCGGCTCGGTGCCTCCCGAGCTCGCCGATGCCATCGTCGCACTCACGGTGAGCCCAGTCGTTTCCCCTCTTCCCGACTCATTCTCCCCTCTAGCCACCATTCCCATCGTGGATCAAACACGCGCCGCCTATGACCGCCCGCCGGCGTGCCTCCGGCCACCTAGTGGCCCGGCTGTCGTGCTCAACCTTCTCCCCGCGCTGCATAGATCACGTAGGTGCCTCGCACGAGCCTCCCCGGCCACCGTAGCGTCGACCCCGAGCTCGCCCGAGCTCCGGCGACCACCACGGTCGACGCCGGTGGCGACTCCGCCATCTTAGGCCCAGCCGCTTCCACTACTCGACGCAGACGGCGCCCGCGTCACATAGACGCCCTCCGTCGGCCATTTGGTCGCGGAGGAGGGCTCCGCACCCTCCGCTGTCTCGGCTCCGCCCGGCGACGAGCCGCTGGTCAACTCGGTGAGCTGGCCGGGTTTGACCATGGGTTGACCTCCCGTCGTCAGCGATGTGTGGGCCTCTCCCGACATCTTAATTAGTATTAGCTTAACACTAATTAACCTAGGTTAGTTAGCTAGTTAGTCGTGACTAGTGGGCCCCGCCCCCAAAAAACAACTTAGTTAAAATTAACTTAAGGCTAAATAAGCTGGGTTAAATAGTTGTGCCATCGACACGCGGGACCCACAGGTCAGGTTTGACCTGGGCGCCCAGATTGACCTGCTGACGTCACCTCGGCGTGGTCTTGACGCCATAATCATTTTCGGATTTAATTTAATTCAGGAAATTTGAGAAAATGCCCTAAACTTCAATAAATCATAGAAATTCAACCGTAACTCGGATGGAAATAATTTATATATGAAAATGATCAGAAAAATATGAAGAATCTGTTTATGCCATGATCATGCATGTTTGAACAAGTTAACATCACTGAATAGGATGAATCATGATTAGGGTAATTTATGAAATAGCATTTGGAGTTGGAGTTCAACCTTGTTTGAATTCCACTTCAACTAACTTGGATTATTATTGCATTAGGTGAATTCAGTACCTTAATATGACATGTCATTCATGTGAATGTGCATTGCATTGATTGTGTTCTCTCTTGTTTGCGGTAATTGTCCCTCTCAATGAGCGATGTTCCGACGATTGTTCGATGACACCGATGAAGAACTATATTATCTTGAAGTGCTGCAAGCAAAACCCCTTGTTCATTCGATACAATCCCACTCTCTCGCTCCTGCTCTATTTTATTGCATTAGGACAACAACGATTCATGTGTTACTTGCTGCGGTAGCTGAACCCTTGATCCTTTGCATGACCTGTCATTCCACAAGAATTAGATGAAACCCACTAGCATGAGTAGGAGTTGTTTGAGCCATGTTGTGCCTACTCATTTATGCTTGTTGTCATGCCTGCTATTGCTTAGAGTTGAGTCAGGTCGATTCATCGGGAATGAATTGGAATTGTTATGAACATGTCCTATTGTGTGTGAGCTAAGTGTGTGAACACGATTTGGTAAAGGTAGCGGTGAGAGGCCATGTAGGAGTACATGGTGGGTTGTCTCATTGAAACCGTCCTCGAGAACTGAGTTACGTGTTTGTGATCCATGAAACAGTTACTACCACGCATTGGGATCCTTAATTGACCCTCTCGGCTTCTTAACCACCCTTGTCCTCGGTCCGGGAGTTGCAAGTAGTTTCGTGTTTGTAGCATGTTGGGGCACGCAACGCTGACCTTAGGGGTGGGTTGTGTTGCGGTAGGCACCGTGGCCCGTGTACCAGTGCCCGTTTGGTATCTCGGGAACCCTGCACACATCGTTCGGGCTGTATGGGAAACCTCGGCGGACTCCTGCGGATGGAACCGAATAGGCGATAAACCTGGACTAGGGACTTGAGTGTTTAGGTAGGCGTGGCCGACACCCACGTTGGGCTTCCGCTTGAAGGTTGCCGAGTACATGTCGTGTAAACGGCGGTAAGTGGTGAGAGCGTGTGTGAAGAAGTACACCCCTGCAGGGTTTAATATGATCTATTCGAATAGCCGTGTCCGCGGAAAAGGACTTCTGGGTTGCCTATATCAGTTCATAGACAAGTGAAAGTGGATACTCTAAAATGCGCAAGATAAGCGTGAGTGCTATGGATGGCGTTCTCGTAGGGAGACGGGAGCGGGTCCATAGTGGTGTATTGATATGGTGAATATGTGGACTCGTGTGCGCCACCTCAAAAGAGTTACTTGCAATCGTAGTTCAGGATAGCCACCGAGTCAAAGCTGGCTTGCTGCGGTCAAACTCCACCACCCCTTTGATAATGATGCATATGTAGTTAGTTACGATGTAAGTCTTGCTGAGTACAATTGTACTCACGTTTGCTTATTTTATGTTTTGCGAGAGACGTCGGTCTCGCTAGTAGTTCCGTGGACTTGACGTTTAGCTTGTTACCTCAGCTACGATCTTGTGCCTCGGCAGATTTGGTAGATAGTCGGGCTTCTCAGCCTTTTTCATTTATAGTTATGCGTACTCGGACATGTTTAGCTTCGCTTGTGCTTTGACTTGTATGTTTCGAGTGTTGGGTCATGAGACCCATGTTTGTAATATCTCGCTCTTGGAGCCTAATGAATAATATTTTGAGTCATAGAGTTATGTTGTGATGCCATGTTGTATCTACGCATATTGAGCATAATGTGTGTATGTTTGAAATGCTTGGTATGTGTGGGATCCGACAAACTAGTTGTTTATCCTTGGCAGCCTCTCATATGGGGAAATGTAGTCTCGTGATTACGGCGATAGTAGTCCGCTTCTGCCGGTTCACGAGTCCTGCTAGCCCAAAGACTACTGCTTGGACACTTGACTGGCGGCATGTGTTTCATTTCGTTCCTATATACGTCCCTTCGGGAAATGTCACGCGGTGGTATTCGAGTCCTGCCTAGCTGCTACAGCCGGGATACCGAGTCCTGTTAGCCAGTGCTACAGCCCGAATACATCGTTGATGACCGACATGCTCGATGTGATTCATGTATGCCTGTCCCCATGGGTTAGTGCCGCTTTGGGTTCACGACTAGCCATGTCGGCCCGGTTCTTTGTCATATGGATGCTAGCGACACTATCATATCGTGAGCCAAAAGACATAAGCGGTCCGGGCCATGGTAAGGCGACACCGTGGGAATACTGCGTGAGGCCGCAAAGTGATATGATGTGTTACATGCTAGATCGGTGTGACTTAGGATCGGGGTCCGACAGCGTTGGTATCGAGCTTTGATTGCTCAGAGGATTACCAAGCCAAACTGGTGAAGTTGTGTCTAGAAATGCTTTAGTTATGTAAGGGAATTGATTGTGGGAGGAGCGTAAGGCTCTTTTACTCCTTATACCTCATGGCCTTCGATCCGAGTCATCCTCTTCTCTTCTATGGGGTTTAAGAACTAGGCTTCTCATCTATCTATTAGGATGACGTGTTACTAATCCATAGACTTATAAGATTGTTGGTTTTAATCCCCAGTTCAGTTCCTACTATTTCTGTATGATAACTGTTGATCTCAGAATCTTGTTATGATGTTGTTGAGTGGTTATGCCACCATTTTTGCATGATGTCTCAAATCTTTTTGAGCATTACAGCCGTTATGCTGTCCGAGTCATCCCAGGTCTCTAAATAGTCTGATGCATTTGCAAATCCTTTCTTTCTGTTCCCGATGTCCTTTTGGTCAGAATAAGCACACTAACCGGTGCGTTGGGGTAATTTATTGCCTTGACATATATGTTGGAACTATTATTATGACCCTAGATGTTTAGGAAGTCACCTAGCAATTTAGCAATGCTTTTGTATCCCTAGTGTGATGATTCTGGCCATTATTCTTGAAAGCATCCCGTGATGCCATTTAGTAGTAGGTAATCTACTCCTGAGTTTCTGCATCCGAGATTCATCCTACTTCATGTCGTTAGTATTTGCTAGTGCCTTTAGGATATTAGTAACCTTTGCGATAGTCCTCGAGGTCCGTGGTATTTCCTTCTTCCAAATACTACAAACCGCTTATGGCAGAAGTTCCTTGTTGAACCAAAACATCACAATAAGAGTGCTCTTGAGGAGTACCCCATTCATAATGGTGAATCTGCCAATTCTACCTTTCTGCATGGGTTATCCGGAAGAAATGTTGAGCTTGCTCGACATACTAATCTGTGCATCCACAACTCAGAAAATTATATGTTCCTTTGAGTTGTTCTCTTAGATGCCTTCTGACCTTCATCTATCAATTGATAGCCAAGGGTATGTGTGCATTGGTGTTCATCGATGCATTTTATCCTTGTGGTCCGTCAAGCCATTCTATTCCGGAATGACTAGGAGAAACAAACTCCAGTACCTCATCCATTTCTAGGATTGGGTCAAAGCAGTTGTATTCCGCAGATCAAAATGCCAATTCAGCTTTTGTTCTGTTCTACCTTGGAGTGTTACCATCTTTATGTCAAGAGTGTCATGAGGATTGCACTAACTCTCATGAATTTTTGACGTAGTGATACTTCTCACCACCATCATTCATTCCTCGGTCCCGTGTTATTGTAACCGGAATGCCGACAAGTGAGTTGTGATGTGTGAAATTAATACTCCGAGCAACTCGTTGCTTGGTAGTAAATGGACAATATTCTCATTCTTGGCGTGTTGGTTATTAAACCATCATCCTAAGATTGATCGTGCTACCTAGTCCTTATTTCGGTGCACACTTCGATTGATGAGTTAGGATTGTGTCAAGTCCTCACTCATTTGATCATTCGTCTTGCCCTGAAAAGCAAGATTGTTCTCGAGCTTAGTAACATACGGTGGGTCGTGACTTTCCAAATATCTTCTTGGAAGTGTTACGGGTTGTTCACGACTGTTATGTTGAGCTCGTGATCAAGTTGGTTCCTGTGGACCACCCTTTCTCCAAGAATCTGTGTTGGATATCCACGAGCTAGTTGGTTAAGCTAGACAATAACTTGGAGAGTTGGAAGATAAAAGCTTGCCTAACTTAGTTCGTTCAAAGGGATATTCTTGTGTAGTGTGTGTTGAAGAAAGATGATATCTTCATCGATTGGTCCTCGTGATCGTTCTTGGATCTATTGTCATATCAACCCTTTGACTTGAGTGTGGGCCATTGTCAAGTCAAATCAGAACCAACGATATGCGTGATGTTGTCTTACTCGTGGTTGATCCCTCGAGCATACACCATTACATCTTTGGTCCGACCAATGCTATCAACGTGTTCACATGATGGTGGAAGTCGGTGATATGGAAATTCCGATGAGTTGCTGTTGAGCCCATCAGTAGCATTTTGTCTCCCCCATGAGTCATGTTGAACATCAACCTAGTGTTGGAAACTTGTGTAAGCATTTCTTCGTGTTTTGTTCATGAAGCATATGTTTGGATGAAAGTAGTGACTTCCTCTAGTTCATGTGCATCTGATGTAAGTTGTCGCCATGAACTTGAGAAAGGTTTGTTTTGCCTCCTGTGGAATCATCCCAAGTCCGTCATGCAGGTGCAAAGTATTCTATGGTTTGATAGACTGATCATCTCCATTCCGTATGTATCCCTAGCACACCAAGCCACTGATTGATTTGTTCCAGGAAAGGAAGTTCCTTCTTAAGAGCATGCCTTATGCAAGGACTTCAATATCCTCGATTATGGTTCCCACCGAACTTCGGTAGTGTTTTATTATAAGACTACTATGTGGTCATGCTTGTCTAGGACAACGTGTTCACATGTTTGTAGCAAAACCAGCTCATGTCTTGGAGCTTGCTATCGTAGTTCTTATCCCGAGAATCTCATAGCGTCATCTCGTCGAATTGTGTTGCAACCTTTCCTTTTCAGGCATGCTGAGTCTGAAGTATCCCATCACCAATCGGATCTGAATCTCAGGCAGATATGATGGTTGGAACCTTCGAACAGTTGCATTTCGTTCCCAGCTTGCACCGTCCTTGTGCTATCTCGCTATAGACTGTCTTCTTAGCAATTCTTGTCCAGGTTTATCTTCAAAAGTGGACTTACCATGGGTCCCCCCCACCTTCGATGATAAGCAAAATCATCCATTGCGTTGTCTTCAACAAGGTAGTCCACATCATCCATTCTAGTCCGGGTGTACCACTCCTTTGCATTCCACCACATGATCGCTTGTGATTGCCTTTGGCTGGTATAAAGAGTTCCAATGATCTATGGATCAAAAGTAATTCTTTTTGCCACTTAAGGGAATAGTTCCTTGCGCCACCTTTCTCGAGGTGTCCCGTTACGGGATCATGATAAATATTTCCTCGCCACCTTGACACCATCCACCATCTCCCTAAGCGTGGAATTGTTGCCACCAATCAAACCCGTTGTTGTTCTTCCATCCTCTCGATGCATTTTGTGTCTCAACTCGAGATGTGTCACCGTCTCAGTCCGTGAGTTGATCATGTTTACTTGATCTTCGTGAAGGTCGAATCATGTAGGGTTTTCCCCTTCTTTCTGTTGTCGTGTCGAGTGAAGACCTCGAAAGCAAGGACGTCAAGACTAAGATGATGGAATGAATCAACATCTTCGAGAAAGGCAAATGGATCATGAAGATTGTGATAGTTTGTGACTTCCCTTTTCCTCCTACCTCACGTCTTGAATCTCGGGGCGAGATTCTTGTTTAGTGGGGTGAGGTATCTGACCCAGATCAGCCCTGGAGCTTGCTTGTAACTAGTAGCATTGCATCCATGCATCATGTTAATTTTCATGAAAATTTGAAATGGGGATGATCAAGCCCTAGCACTAAAGCAATTCAAATAGGTTCAAATTCAAAAATATTTTCAAAAACCCAAATTGGTTTGCAAAAATATTCATGATTAATGGAAAAGGTGAAACCCATATCCGAGATGATGGATATTTTTCCAAGGCATTTTGGATTTTGAATAAACCATATTGTATTTGAATTGGGGCATTTAAATACTATTAATATTTTAAATGCTCCAACAATTCTGAAAATTAGCTAAGGGCCTCTGTAATAATTCAGTTAATGCCCACAATTATTTTCAGGATTTATTTAAATGGTTTAGTATTTTACTAAACTAAAACAAAACAGAAAATAGAAAACAGAAATAAAGAAAGAGAGAGAGAAGGTTTACAGCTTACCTCTCAGCCCACCCCGCCTTCCCTTCCCTCTCGCTCGCTGGCCGGGTTGGTGGCCCCCACCAACCGCCACGCCGCTCGTCGCCTACCTCTGCCAAGTGGCGAGGAGGGACTGGCGATCAGCGCCGAGCTCGCCACCTCCTCCTCTTTGCTGGCTACCCCTCGACGCCGGAGACGCACGCGCCTCCCGAACCCCTCGTCCTCTTTCCTCTCTCCTGGACCCCATTTCCTCCTCTGCTTCTCTCTTGCACACCACCGAAGCCCGCCCGCCGCCGATCGCTGCACCAGCCACCGCCACCCCTCTCCTCCCGGCATGCCCCGAGCTCCATGAGCCTCTCTCCCCTCCTCACCGAGCCTCCCGACACCGGGCGCCCGGCGCCGCCCGCCACTTTCCCCTTCTCGGACCCGCGGACTTCATCGACAATCTGTCGGCTCCGGTGCCTCCCGAGCTTCGCCGATGCCATCGTCGCACTCACGGTGAGCCCCAGTCGTTCCCCCTCTTCCCGACTCGTTCTCCCCTCTAGCCACCATTCCCATCGTGGATCAAACACGCCGCCGCCTATGACCCGCCGGCGTGCCTCCGGCCACCTAGTGGCCCGGCTGTCGTGCTCAACCTTCTCCCAGCTGCATAGATCACGAGGTGCTCGCGACGAGCCTCCCCGCCACCGTGGCGTCGACCCGAGCTCGCCCGAGCTCCGGCGACCACCACGGTCGGCGCCGGTGACGACTCCGGCCATCTTAGGCCCAGCCGCTGCCACTACTCGACGCAGACGGCGCCCGCGTCACATAGACGCCCTCCGCCCGGCCATTTGGTGCGGAGGAGGAAACCGCACCCTCCGCCGTCTCGGCTCCCGGCGGCGGCGAGCCGCTGGTCAACTCCGCGAGCTGGCCGGGTTTGACCATGGGTTGACCTCCCGTGCGTCAGCGATGTGTGGGTCACTCCACGACATCTTAATTAGTATTAGCTTAACACTAATTAACCTAGGTTAGTTAGCTAGTTAGTATTGACTAGTGGGCCCCTGCCCCAAGCAACTTAGTTAAAATTAACTTAAGGCTAAATAACTGGGTTAAATAGTTGTGCCATCGACACGCTGGGACCCACAGTCAGGTTTGACCTGGGCGCCTAGATTGACCTTCCGCGTCACCACGGCGTGGTGTTGACGCCATAATCATTTTCTGGACTTAATTTAATTCAGGAAATTTCAGAAAATGCCCTAAACTTCCATAAATCATAGAAATTCAACCGTAACTCGGATGGGAATAATTTATATATGAAAAATGATCAGAAAAATATGAAGAATCTGTTTATGCCATGATCATGCATGTTTGAACAAGTTAACATTACTGAATAGGATGAATCATGATTAGGGTAATTTATGAAATAGCATTTGGAGTTGGAGTTCAACCTTGTTTGAATTCCACTTCAACTAACTTGGATTATTATTGCATTAGGTGAATTCAGTACCTTAATATGACATGTCATTCATGTGAATGTGCATTGCATTGATTGTGTTCTCTCTTGTTTGCGGTAATTGTCCCTCTCGGTGAGCGATGTTCCGACGATTGTTCGATGACACCGATGAAGAACTATATTATCTTCAGAAGTGCCAGGCAAGCAAAACCCCCTTGTTCATTCCGATACAATCCCACTCTCTCGCTCCTGCTCTATTTTATTGCATTAGGACAACATCGATTTAACTATTACTTGCTGCGGTAGCTGAACCCCTTGATCCTTTGCATGACCTGTCATTCCACAGTAATTAGATGAAACCCACTAGCATGAGTAGGAGTTGTTTGAGCCATGTTGTGCCTACTCATTTATGCTTGTTGTCATGCCTGCTACTGCTTAGAGTTGAGTCGGGTCTGATTCATCGGGAATGAATTGGAATTGTTATGAACATGTCCTATTGTGTGTGAGCTAAGTGTGTGAACACGATTTGGTAAAGGTAGCGGTGAGAGGCCATGTAGGAGTACATGGTGGGTTGTCTCATTGAAACCGTCCTCAGGAACTGAGTTCTGTGTTTGTGATCCATGAAACAGTTACTACCACGCATTGGGATCCTTAATTGACCCTCTCGGCTTCTTAACCACCCTTGTCCTCGGTCAGGGAGTTGCAAGTAGTTTACGGTGTTTGTAGCATCTTTGGGGCCGCCGCAACGCTGACCTTAGGGGTGGGTTGTGTTGCGGTAGGCACCGTGGCCCGTGTGTACCGAGTGCCCGTTTGGTATCTCGGGAACCCTGCACACATCGTTCGGGCTGTATGGGAAACCTCGGCGGACTCCTGCGGATGGAACCCGAATAGGCGATAAACCTGGACTAGGGACTTGAGTGTTTAGGTAGGCCGTGGCCGACACCCACGTTGGGCTTCCGCTTGAAGGTTGCCGAGTACATGTCGTAATGCGGCGGTAAGTGGTGAGCGTGTGTGAAGAAGTACACCCTGCAGGGTTTAATATGATCTATTGAATAGCCGTGTCCGCGGAAAAGGACTTCAGGTTGCCTATATCAGTTCATAGACAAGTGAAAGTGGATACTCTAAAATCGCAAGATAAGCGTGAGTGCTATGGATGGCGTTCTCGTGAGGGAGGCGGGGCGGGTCCATAGTGGTGTATTGATATGGTGAATATGTGGACTCGTAGCGCCACCTCAAAAGAGTTACTTGCGATCGTAGTTCAGGATAGCCACCGAGTCAAAGCTGGCTTGCTGCGGTCAAACTCCACCACCCCTTTGATAATGATGCATATGTAGTTAGTTACGATGTAAGTCTTGCTGAGTACAATTGTACTCACGTTTGCTTATTTTATGTTTTGCGAGAGGCGTCGGTCTCGCTAGTAGTTCCACGTGGACTTGACGTTTAGCTTGTTACCTCAGCTACGATCTTGTGCCTCGGCAGGATTTGGTAGATAGTCGGGCTTCTCGGCCTTTTTCATTTATAGTTATGCGTACTCGAGACATGTTTAGCTTCGCTTGTGCTTTGACTTGTATGCTTTCGAGTGTTGGGTCATGAGACCCATGTTTGTAATATCTCGCTCTTGAGCCTAATGAATAATATTTTGAGTCATAGAGTTATGTTGTGATGCCATGTTGTATCTCGCATATTGAGCATAATGTGTGTATGTTTGAAATGCTTGGTATGTGTGGGATCCGACAAACTAGTTGTTTATCCTTGGCAGCCTCTCATATGGGGAAATGTAGTCTCGTGATTACGGCGATAGTAGTCCGCTACTGCCGGTTCACGGAGTCCTGCTAGCCCAGACTACTGCTTGGACACTTGGTGGCGGCATGTGATTCATTTCGTTCCTATGTCTATCCTTCGGGAAATGTCACGCGGTGGTATTGAGTCCTGCCTAGCCTGCTACAGCCGGGATACCGAGTCCTGTTAGCCAGTGCTACAGCCCGAATACATCGTTGATGACCGACATGCTTGATGTGATTCATGTATGCCTGTCCCCATGGGTTAGTGCCGCTTTGGGTTCACGACTAGCCATGTCGGCCGGGTTCTTCGTCATATGGATGCTAGCGACACTATCATATCGTGAGCCAAAAGACGCAAAGCGGTCCGGGCCATGGTAAGGCGACACCGTGGGAATACCGTGCGTGAGGCCGCAAAGTGATATGATGTGTTACATGCTAGATCGGTGTGACTTAGGATCGGGGTCCTGACACCGCCGAATACGAAGATCTGTCCGGGGAGAAAGGTCTCACCCAGGACTGCGTCATTGTTGATTGAAGAGGCCATCAAGCCTATCAGTGACGACACAGAGGAACTCTCAATGAAAGCACCAATGTCGGTGTCAAAACGGCGGATCTCGGGTAGGGGGTCCCGAATCTGTGCGTCTAGGCGGATGGTAACAGGAGACAAGGGACACGATGTTTACCTGTGTTCGGGCCCTCTTGATGGAGGTAAAACCCTACGTCCTTCTTGATTGATATTGATATTGTGGATGTTTACAAGAGTAGATCTACCACGAGATCAAGGAGGCTAAACCCTAGAAGCTAGCCTATGGTATGATTGTAAGGGTTGTTGTCATTGTTGTCCTACGGACTAGAGCCATCCGGTTTATATAGACACCAGAGAGGGCTAGGGTTACATAGAGTCGGTTACAATGGTAGGAGATCTACATATCCGTATCGCCAAGCTTGCCTTCCACGCCAAGGAAAGTCCCATCCGGACACGGGGGGAAGTCTTCAATCTTGTATCTTCATAGTCTTGGAGTCCGGTCGATGATGATAGTCCGGCAAATGATAGTTCGGCTGATGATGATAGTCCGGCCATCCGGACACCCCCTAATCCAGGACTCCCTCGGTCGACCTCCGTCTCATCATCCATTCTCTGTTCTAAAGGACCGATTACATTAGCCAGTACTATTGCACCCCCTTCATCACGTCGTCCGCCGCTCTCACTTGGCACTATAGGAGCTGGTAATTGCGTAGGCGGGGTGGTGGTCTCCGCGCATGCTTGTTGATGTGTGGTTATTGGTGTGCTCTCGGCCGGCTCCAGACGAATAAGATTCTTCAGCCATAGCAGCACCCAACCCTTGCAGCTTCCAATCCACGGCGGGGTATCGTCGTCCTCTCCCACATGTTGTACTGGAGGAGGCAACGCCTCGTGCCCCAATTTCACACTGGACAAGCTAACCCTGAAGTGCCCAGTGAGATCGGCTGGTTGTGGGCGTGGGTTTCAAGGGTTCAATATCATCCCTTTCCCACGTCGACCTTTCGGCCTTTTATCAAGTAGAGTATGGTGCACGGGTTTCTTCGCCTTCAAACACATATGTGCGTGGCGTAAAACATCCGAAAGGCAACGAAAATGGAATATTCTATATATATATATATATATATATATATATATATATATATATATATATATATATATATATATATATATATATATATATATATGTTGGTGCGACATGTAATTACCGTAACGACGTCGAGCTCAGCCAAAGACGAAGGCCCACCTAGCGCGCTAGAGACTGAGGACGGGCTGCTATGAGAGGGAGCGACCGCGAGAGGAGGCCCGGTTGCGTAAGCAAGTGATGGTGGGGTGTTGTTATTGTTCATGGAGTTGCTCTCGACAAAATTGGGCATCGGGAAATCATGTTCCGTCTTGTCTGGATTTTCCTTCGTCCAATTGATGATAGCTGGAAACAAGTTAGTAGCAAAATCATTTCTGCAGGCAGTTACAGCTGCATTGACTGCCTGTTGTAGCAACTCATTTTTCTCCTCGGCTGTTTTTTCGCGAAGGGGTCTGGGAGACCCGTGGCTTCACGTTCCGCGTCCTCCTTATCCCGTATGGGCCTTTTACCGAGGTAGCCACGGCTTCCGTGGCGATGCTTCCCCGTGTTCCTTTCTTTGAAGGCTCTTGAATTTCGCAGCCTTAGACTTGGCTGCCTCGGTAGCATAAGTGTCCTTGAACTTTTGAACTCCTCTTCCGTAAGTGTCGGATTTTCCTCGAGAATCTTGGACGGGGTTCCTCAGCCTCAATAGCTCGTTTCACCCTCCCTTTCCGGAGGCCAAATCATTGCGAACATGCCCATGGCGTGATTGTTAATCTTTTTCATCTTGGATCATCCCACGGTTGTTCTATGTTATCATCCCGGTCGGGAACTTGAATCTCTTGTGCAACCGTTAGAAGCAAGCTGTGTCAAATGTTCTTTACTCCTTAAGTCATCGTCGTTGATGCTCACGCATTCCCGTAGGATGCATCCTACTTGGTTCCCATAGCACTTGCGAGGTTCTTTCGGCTCTAGTGGCTCAAACTTGCCAGGTGCCATCTTTGTGATCACAAGTCGTCCAATCCCTAGTTTGTTAGGTTTTCGTATCCTCTAATTCTTATGCTTCCTCTTTTCGGTAGCGGCATCGGCGCCGGTACCTTCCACGCCAGCATCTTCCCCGCCGGTACCTTCCCCACCGGCCTCGGCTCCGCCATCGGTGCCGGCGCCGTCGGTGTCAATGTCAGTGTCAGTACCATCATCGAGGCCGACCTGCAAACTTTGCTTAGCAGTCAAATAATCGAGGTACTCTTGTTCACCCTCATAATCCATCTCGTCTGCATCTTGGTCAGAAGGCCCAGTTTCTTCGTTGTTCGACATGTTTCCTATGATTAAGTGTCCTCATTTATTTCTAAAAGTATGAATAAATGAGAAATGACATAAAAAAGAAATCTATGTGCCAGCACTCGATATGCCAACTATGTAGCACAAATCATGCCTTTATTCACGGCAAATTTCGCATGACCTTTGCTAAAAATGGACATATCGGCGCCTGAAATTCACCGAACGAAATGAATCAACATTCGGCGTAACATAGGCCACTCGGATCATTTACCAAAATTCAACCAAAACATCACATGTCCAATTGACATGTTCAAATTCCAAACATGACATGTCCAAAACATGACATATCCACATATCACATGTCCAGTTCAAATTTGCATATAAATTCAGCCTACCTAAATTTGCTTTAACAAGGGATGTCGATTTGGACAATTGCTTAAATGCTGCCTTTTCTTTTAACTACAATTGCTTAACCCTAAATTTCTGTCCTATTTTAAAACCTAGCTAAATTCATAACTAAATAGATAACCTAATTAACCTACTGCCCTAACTAAAACCTAAGTAAATTAACCGAAGAACCCTAGCTAGCAGAGAGAGGGGGGTTACAGAGGGTGCAGGGGCGAGGAGGCAGGCCCGACGACGGCCGAGGTTGGGAGGGGAGGAAGCAGAGGAGGGAGGCGAAGGCCGACGGGTCGGGGGCGAGCGCGCCAGGGTCGGGGGTGAGGGCCGGGTCGGGGGCGAGCGCCGAGGCGTGGCGGTGCGACGGGGGAAGAGAGAGTGGGGATTTGGGGGGAAAAGAGGCGGATGAAGCAGTGAGAGTGAGAATTTTGGGTTAAGTGGACGTAGCAGTAGCACGTTTAGACAAAACACGCTGCTACTACCTTCACTAGCTGTAGCGGTTTAGACCAAACGCGCTGCTACTACCTTAACTAGTTGTAGCGGTTTTATAAGGAAATCGCATCGCTAGCTTGATCAGTCGGTTTTATAAGGAAATCGCTACTGCCAGTTTTCCTTTTTCTTTTCCTTTATTTTCTCCCACTTTTATTTCCCGAGAGCAGTGAACGAAGGGAAGGCGATATATATTGCATCATTTGAGGGTTAAATATGTATACAAAATAGGAACATATATATTACATCATTGGACCCATGCATAATAATGGCTAAGTGTGTATACAAAATAGGAACATATATATATATATATATATTACATCATTTGACCGATAACATACGGTTCCTCAGCGCTGACGTTTTCGTTTTTGAGTCAACTTCTTTCCCTTCTTGTTCGTTGAAGAATAATTGAGCCCCTCATTGTGACTTTGCCTTTTCCATGGAGTATGATTTTTCTTAGGTAATGTAGTATTGATTCTTCTTTTGACGTATACTTCATCATCATCGTCATCTTCCCTCATTGGGTTGCCGTACTGATCATAGTCTTCCTTGTTGGCGACTCCATCCATTCCAATGATGTTCCTTTTGCCTCTCCTCACGACAACACGACTGGGATTGCATGGGTCGGTTATGAAGAAGCATTGTGTCACGTGCTTAGCATGTACCCATGGCTCGTTTTTTGTGATAGCGTTCACGACGTCTGGTATAGTCATGGTAGTGAAAATCCGGTTTTCTCTTTCGACATTCTTAGCCCATCTAACACGGAACATCGTCGTGTTGTGTAGTCCAGAGTAGTCAAGCTCCCAGATCTCCTCGACCCTGCCATAAAATCATTCAGTTGCGCCGTTGTCGCTGCCGGTCATGCATTCCATCGTCACCCCTGAGTTCTGATCATCATTGTCCATATCTTTGGCCTCCGTGTAGAACGTGTATCTGTTGATATCATATGCCTGATAGGTTACGAGGTTGGGTGAGGGGCCATGTGCTAAGGCGTATATGAGCAATCCGTCCTTAGAGCTCTGTCAAAGTCGCTGCGTCGATCTGAGTATTCCACGTGCAGTTCCCTGCGACCATTGCAGTGACCTTCTCCTTCGAGCCTCCCATCGTGCTTGTTAATGGGCAAACCAACACTAACACCAGGCGGCTGGTTTGCGCCATATAGAAAATTCTCACTGAAAGAGATGCACTCTTGTGTCACATAGCCCTGGACGATGCTTCCATCCGGACGGGACATGTTATGAACGAATCCTTTGATGATCCCATTCATCCTCTCAAACGGCATCATGTTGTGCAGGAATGACGGCCCCAGGTCTATTATGTCATCCACAATATGGACACACAGATGCACCATCACGTCAAAGAACGTGGACCGGAAGTACATCTCAAGCTCATTCAGTATCACAACGATCTCTTTCTGTAGCCTTCGGAGCTGCTTCACACTGATCGACTTTCGAGAGATGACGTTGAAAAAGTTGCAGAGACCAATAAGTGTGTCACGGACGTGCTTGTCCATTATCCCTCTAAGGGCAACAGGTAGTATCTGCATCATCATCACATGACATTCATGGGACTTCATCCCGCTGAACCTTTTCTTGTCCGTGTCTAGATATCTGCTTATCTTGCCACAGTAACCGGAACTAACTTTGACTCCGGTAAGGCACTTAAAGAATTGATCGATCTCAGCCTGACTTAAGGTGAAGCAAGAAGGGGGGCAATAATCCTCTTTCTTTATTTTCTTGCCCTTCTTCTCTCGTGCCTCTGTCTCCGTCTCTGTCTCGTCTGACATTTTACGGGGCGGCATGTGCAAATCTTCCCTGATTTTCAAATCTTGCAAGTCTTTTCTTGCCTTCGGCCCATCCTTGGTCTTATCCAGCATGTTCATCAGTGTTGCGAGCAAGCTCTCAAGGACATTCTTACAGATATGCATTTGATCAAGGCAATGAGGTGTATCGAGTTTGTGCTAGTACTCCAAGTCCCAGAACACAGACCTCGTCTTCCATACCTTCAGCAGCGGCTCCGGCGCCTTTCTCATCATCTTTCCTGGCGCGGGGTATTCCTTCCAGTTTTCAACAGCTCATTGATTTCGGCACCGCTCCGCTTGCGTGGAGGTCCTCGATGCTCAGCGTGACCATTGAATAGATATCCACGGGTCGTCTTGTTCGAGCCATCTTCGATGCCCCATGTACACGATTTTCCCAGACCCGCCATCTTTCCTTGACGTTAGCTGCTGAGATGTCGTATCATCCATGCACCGCGTGCATCCCAATATCCATGGCACACCTGGCCTGCCACATATCCGAATCGAGATAGTCCTACCTTCGTCGTGATCAGTAGCGGCTCTCATGTTGAAATACTCGCTTTGTTTGGCGTCCCATGTCTTGGCGGTGTTTTCCATAACGTGTCTAACTCCTCTTGAAGTAGCCCCAGATACAAATTAATATTATTTCCTGGTTGTTTCGGCCCTTGAATAAGCATGCTCATGCTCATGTACTTCAATTTCATGCACAACCAGGGGGGAGGTTGTACATCCATACAAACACGGGCCATGTGCTATGGTTGGTGTTATGGTTGCCAAACGGATTCATGCCACCGGTACACGCGCCGAGCACAATGGTCCTTGCATCACATTCAAAATACCGATAGAAGCTGTTCAACACTCTCCACTGGCTTCCATCCTTGACGTGTCTCAGCTTCGGATCATCTCCATCGTCGGGCTTCTTCCTCTCCGCGTGCCAGCGCATTAGCTTTGCTTCCTTGTGATCTACAAAATACCTCGAGACGGGAGTGATTGGTAAGTACCATACAACTTTACGGGGACATTTCTTCCGGCCTTCTTGTATCGAGAAGCATTGCACACGGACAGCTTGTTTTTTCCGTGCTCCTTCCGATAAATTATGCAATCGTTGATGCATGCATGGTATCTAACGTGTGGCAGATCAAGAGGGCACACAATCTTCTTGGCCTCATCAACACTAGTAGGACATAGATTACCCGCGGGAAGAACATCCTTTAGGTACTTGAGATTCTCATCGAGGCTAGTGTCGGTCCATTTGTTTTTAGCCTTCGTCTTGTGGAGTTGGGCGTGAAACTCAAGCGGGTCATCTCAGGATTGCAACCATCATACAATGGAGTGTTCGAGTCTACCACCAGTTGCTCCAGCTTAGCCTCCTCTCTAGAAGCAGCTCTCTCAGTACTCGTCTCCTTGCGAAGCAATGCTTGAACATGAGGGTCCCGCACGATTGAACTTAGTACCGACGAACTCTGCTGCCTGGGGTCCATGTTGTTCCTCTCCGCCGCCATGTCCGGCCCCTTCTCCTCCGCCATGTCTGGCCCCTTCTCTGCCGCCATGTCCGGCCTCTTCACCGCCGCCATTATCAATCATCTCTTTGTCTTGCCCCGTGTCATCATTGCCTGCCCCATCGGCATCCTCAACATCGTCATCCTCATCTTCAATTATCCACCGAGTATAGCCATCCATGAAACCAGTCATGAGCAGGTGCGCTTCGACACGACCATCGTCATGGGGGTCGAGCCAAACTATTCCTTTGCATTTTCAACACAGACATAAAACCTCTGTCCGGTTATTTTCTTTCAAGTCCTGCACCGCCGACCGCAACCACCTGTCCACCATCGTTCCACTGACCATCGTCAACTCTGCATGGTAATAATAAACAAATTGATTATAAAAATGCGTGCATGCATCAAAGTCATACAAAAATTCGGCATGAACTTCCTTAAAAATAGGACATATATAGATCTAGAGTTTGCCCAAAATTCGCCGAAACAGAAATAAATCGACATTTCGGCAAAACATAGGCAACTCAAAAGCACAATTTGGCGTCAACTCATGCCACACACACAATTTCCATAAACATATCACACACACATAAACATATTTCCATTTTGTAAAAGCATGAAATTTTAATCACCTCTATCTCGAGATCGAGCACACGGTGGAGATGATGATGTAGGGAGATCAAAAGTGCACCAAGCTCTTCTTGACAAAGATAGATCTAGTTAGGGGGCAAATATGTCACTTAACTAAATGCTACATCTACCTAGCTACCTAATTTGGGAGGAGACAACTTCAACTAGTGGAGGGGGAAGGAAAAAGAGAAAGGAGATGCATTAATGGAGGTGGTGTAGTTAGGTAGGAGTAATGAAGAGAGAGAAAGGTAGGTAGAAGAGGGAGAGTAATGGGGGAGAACTATTGAGGAAGAAGAAGATTGAGAGTGGGAGGATGTGGGAGGTAGGGGAAAGGGAAGAGAGGAGGGGGAGGGGAGGATGGGTGGGGAAAAGGTGGTGGGTTAGTGCGGATTAGCAGTAGCGCGGGACGTAAAACGCGCTGCTACTAAGAAAGTAGCAGCAGCGCGCTTTCGGCACAAGCGCTACTGCTAACCGAGACCAAAAGTGTGCCCAATTTGAAAATTAGCAGCAGCAACCTCAGAAAAACCGCGCTACTACTACAGCTATAGCAGTAGCACGGCTCGCGGCACCGTGCTGCTGCTAAATGGAGTTTGGTGGGCACTGTCGGTCGATATTTGTAGCAGCGCGGGTTACATCGAGCGCGCTACTGCTAAACACTTGTCAGTAGCGAGTTTTCCACACCCGCACTACTGCTAATTAGCAGCAGCGCTCCTTTTTGAGCCGCGCTGCTGCTAACATTCTGTGTATAGGGGTTTCCCTAGTAGTGATACGTTGTACTGTGTTGTTTTCATGTAGCTACCGTACTGTGATGTTATAATATATTTATGTGCCTGATATGAAATTGGCAAACAGCTGTTCGATATGAGATGTGAATTTGCGTAATACCAGAATTATTAACTGTAAACTAATAAACCTGCTAAATGTGTCATGGACCTTTGCAAACGGTTCTAGCAGTAAAAGCGCTTGCGATGGATAGCCCAATGCCACACAGTTTCCTTCATCAAATTGTGTGTGATATAGTTGATAAAAGCAAACAGTTAACCAAGGAAGACCGTGTGTGATAGTTACACCTTTCACACACGAGCCTACACATAAAACTGTGTGGGATTTACGTCCGAACGGAAACGTTTTCCCTGGATTGACTGTGTGGGATGTACATAAGAACGAAAACGTATTCCTTGGATTGACTATGTGTGATATACATACGAACGGAAATGTTTTCTGGGATTCACCGTGTGGGATGTACATATCTACAGAAATGATTTTCTCAGATTACCGTGTGGGATGTACATACCTATGGAAATGATTTTCTCGGATTACCGTGTGGGATGTACATACCTACGGAAATGATTGGGTTTCGATGCCTCGCCCAATCGCACACGGCCCCACACAGGTCCCGGAGGGCCTATCTCGACGATTTCGGGTGGGTGTGGGAAGGACACCCTATTGCACACACTCACTTGGCGACGGTTCCAAATGCCGTCGCGGAAAGGGGTAAAAAACCGTTTGTTTAGGACCAACACGCACCAGTGATATTAGCTACACCCAGTGCTCAAGTACGATCATAGTGCCCCCTAGTTGGTCCTTTATAAGATAAGATGGAGACTCAAATGAAAAATAAAAATTGCATAAAGTAAAAGAAAGGCCCTTTGCAGAGGGAAGTAGGGATTTGTAGAGGTGCTAGAGCTCAAAAGCGAAAAACTTAGAGATTAAAACATTTTGGGAGGCATACTTTTCCCACCAACGAAAACGACTTAGAGTTCCCCACACTTTCCATGCTAGATATATCATAGGCGATTCCCAAACAGAAAATAAAGTTTATTCCTTTTTCCACCATACTTTCACTTTCCATGGCTAACCATATCCACGGGTGCCCTCCATACCAACACTTTCCAAGGAATTTATTATTTGACAACATAAAGTAAATTCATTTTTTTCATTTCGGGACTGGGCATCCCTAATACCTTTGCCTTACTCTCGTGCAATGACAAGTGAATAAACACACATTGTGAGAATACTAGCATGGAAAATATCGGCTACCCCTCACCGCCTCGCAAGCGGTACGAGCACACAAAAGAGTAATTTATTTTGAAAATCAGAGGTGGCACATACAAATTTGCTTAGAACGGCAAAAGAATACCGCATATAGATAGATATAGTGGACTCATGTGGCAAAACTGGTTTAAAGGATTTTGGATGCACAAGTTGTGGTCATACCTAGTGCAAAATGAAGGCTAGCAAAAGATTGAGAAATGACCAACCAACAAGCGAGTAATCTCATAAGCGAGCATTAAGCATAATTAACACCGAATAATGCACCACAAGTAGGATGTAAATTCATTGCATAACTATTGACTTTCGTTCTTGCATAGGGAATCACAAACCTTAACACCAATATTCTTACTAAAGCACAATTACTCATCAACATGACTCACATATCACATCATCATATCTCAAAACTATTACAGGGAATCAAGTTTATTTTGTCCAATGATCTTCATGAAAGTTTTTATTATATCCCTCTTGGATATCTATCACTTTGGAACTAATTTTCATGTGTTGCTTTTGATAAGCTCAAACAAATATAAGTGAAGATCATGAGCATAATATTTCTTTCTCTCAAATGGATTTAAGTGAAGCAAGAGAGAATTTCTTAAAAAAATTACTAACTCTCAAATAAATGTAAGTGAAGCATGAGAGCATTTCTTCAAAAATAAAAAAGCACACCATGCTCAAAAAGATGTAAGTGAAGCACTAGAGCAATTCCATAGCTCATAAGGATTTAAGTGAAGCATAGAGAGTGATTCTAACAAGTCATGGCATAATTTTGGCCCTCTCAAACAAGTGTGTCCAGCAAGGATTCAAAACTTAAAACAAAAAGCAAAACAAGCAAAGACTCATATCATACAAGAAGCTCCAAGCAAAACTCATAGTATGTGACGAATAAAAATATAGTTCCGAGTAAAATACCGATGGTCGTTAGAAAAAAGAGGGGATGCCACTCGGGGCATCCCCAAGCTTAGTTGCTTGCTTCTCTTTGGATAATAGATGGGGATGCCATGGGAATCCCAAGCTTAGGCTCTTCTTACTCCTTATTCCTTCATCCATCGTAACATCACCCAAAACTTGAAAACTCCAATCACACAATACTCAACAAAACCTTCGTGAGATCCGTTAGTATAAGAAAACAAATCACTACTATAAGTACTGTTGCAAACCAATTCGTATTTTATTTTTGCATCATATCTACTGTATTCCAACTTTTCTATGGCAAAAACTCTTCAAAGAAAACCATAGAATCATCAAAACAAGCACACAACACAAAGAAAACAGAATCTGTCAAAAACAGAACAGTCTGTAGCAATCAGAAAACTTCGAATACTTCTGTAACTCCAAAAATTCGAAAAAATTAGGAAAACCTGAGCAATTTGTATGTCAATCTTGTGTAAAAAACTCAGAGAAAAATCACGTTTCTGTGATTTTTTAAAATTATTTTTCTGAGCGCAAAAGTTTCTGCTTTTCAACAAGATCAAATCAACTATCACCAAAGAATGTCCTAAAGGATTTGCTTGGCACAAACACTAATTAAAACACAAAAAACACAATCATAACAGTAGCATAATTGTGCAAACACTCAAGAACAGAAAGCAAAAGACAAAAATAAATTTTATTCATTGGGTTGCCTCCCAACAGGCGCTATCATTTTACGCCCCTAGCTAGGCATAAAGCAAGGATCTAAGTATTGTCATCTTCGTTATCCAATTCTTCAATCAAACACTTAGAACTCTTCAAAGATTTAGCATACAAATTTTCAATGACAATACTCCTAGGAACAAGTTTAAAGAATTCATTCTCACCCAAAGGATCTCTTATAACTTCAACAAAATTCGGGTGAATACTAATCATCTTAAGATCTTCTTTACTATTATTATTAGAAGTTGCACCCTTGTTCTTAGTAACTTGAGTAATCTTGCCAATCTTTACGGGAGTTTTTCCAATAGTCTTAGCAGAAGCAAAAGCCGTGCTTAGATTACTAAGGATTTCTTCCAGTTGATCAATCTGAGACGGGCTTTCTTCAATTTTTTCATGAATTATGATTCCCTTTTCTTTTAACAGCTTACAAACTTCTCACGCTTTTGACCCAATTCTAGTAGCAAAATTATGCATCTTTTTATCCAAGTTTTCAATATGTTCTTCGGTAAGCATTTTCTTTTCAATAGCATCTAGTCTTTCAATGACATGCTCAAGAGTCAAAGTTGTTTCATTAATCATAAGAGGTGGTGAGGCCACTAAATTTTCCATGGCATTAAAAGCATCAAGAGAGGGACACATCAAGAAATTTCCACTGGTAATCATATCGAGGACGAATCTATACCAAGTGGTGATGCCCACATAAAAACAGCAAAGAAGAACAACAGTAGGCTGCTTACGGATAGATCTATTATGAGCATTGCAAATCCTATACCAAGCATCTTTAAATTCCCTCCTCCCCTTTGTTTAAAGTTGAGAACCTCGTTCTCGACAGTGCACGCAATAGAGGAAGAACTATCCATGCTGACAAAATGTGGCGAACAAAATTGCTCACAAAAACAGATCTGGCGAGAAAACGGCGAACGAAAAAGTGGGCGAATAAAACGGCAAATTTTTGTGAAGTGGGGGTGAGGAAAAAGAGAGGAAAATGGAAAATAAAATAAATTGCGAGGAGATGAGATTTGTGATTAGGAACCTGGTTGACGTTGTTGATGTCTCCCCAGCAACGGCGCCAGAAAATTCCTTTTGATGTCTGCTAGAACTACGTCGTTATTTCCCCAAAGAGGAAGGGATGATGCAGCACAGCGATGGTAGGTATTTCCCTCCGTGATGAGACCAAGGTTATCGAACCAATAGGAGAACCACGCAACACTACGTGAACAACACCTGCACACAAATAACAAATACTCGCAACCCGGCGTGTTAAAGGGGTTGTCAATCCCTTTCGGGTAACGACACCAGAAATAGGCAAACGGACGTGAGAAAGTAGTAATAATTTGATACATCAAACGCCAAATAAAATAAAGTGCAGCAAGGTATTTTTGTATGTTTGGTTTAATAGATCTGAAAATAAAAGTAAAGGAAAATTGATCGCAAAGGCAAATATAATAAAGAAGAGACCCGGGGGCCGTAGATTTCACTAGTGGCTTCTCTCGAGAAAAATAGCAAACGGTGGGTGAATGATGACCCACAAGTATAGGGTATCAATTGTAGCTCTTTTTGATATGTAAGAGTGTCGAACCCAACGAGGAGCAGAAGGAAATGACAAGTAATTTTCAGTAAGGTAATGTCTGCAAGTGCTGAAATTGTAAGTAGTGGAGTTGTTTGTTAGCAAGATAATTTGTAACGGACAAGTAACGATAGTAGTAACAAAAGTGCAGCAAGGTAGCCCAATCCTTTTGAGGCAAAGGACAGGCCAAGACGGTCTCTTATGATAAGCAAAGCGTTCTTGAGGGTACACGGGAATTTCATTTCATCATGTGGGTTCGATTTGTGTTCGCTACTTTGATAATTTGATATGTGGGTGGACCGGTGCTTAGGTGATGTTCTTACTTGAAAAAACCTCCTACTTATGATTAACCCTCCCGCAAGCATCCGCAACTACGAGAAAGTTATTAAGAATGATAGCATTAAACTTTTGGATCCAATCGGTCCCTTACGGAATAGCGCATAAATTGGGGTTTAAGCTTCTGTCACTCTCGCAACCCATCATCTAATTGCTACTCCAAAATGCATTCCCTTAGGCCCAAATATGGTGAAGTGTCATGTAGTCGACGTTCACATGACACCACTAAGGGAATCACAACATACATACTATCAAAATATCGAACACATATCAAATTCACATGATTACTTGCAACATGATTTCTCCCGTGACCTCAAGAACAAAAGTAACTACTCACAAATGATAAACATGCTCATGATCAGAGGAGTATTAAATAGCATATTGGATCTGTAACATATAATCTTCCACCAAATAAACCATATAGTAATCAACTACAAGATGTAATCAACACTACTAGTCATCCACAAGCACCAATCTATAGTTCCGTTAACAAGATTGAACACAAGAGATGAACTAGGGTTTGAGATGAGATGGTGTTGTTGAAGATGTTGATGGATATTGCCCTCCCCAATATGGGAGAGTTGTTGGTGATGATGATGACGATGATTTCCCCCTTCGGGAGGGAAGTTCCCCCGGAGGAATCGCTCCGCCGGAGGGCAAAAGTGCTCCTGCCCAAGTTCCGCCTCGAGACAGCGGCGCTCCGTCCCGAAAGTCATCTCCTTATTTTTCTAGGTCAACATGACCTATATACCAGAAGATGGGCGCCGGAGGTGGTCCGAGGAGGGCACAACCCATCATGGCGCGCATGGGCTCCCTAGCGTGCCCAGGTGGGTTGTGCCCACCTAGTGGGCCCCCTCTGGTAGTTATTTGCTCCAGTAATTCTTAAATATTCCATAAAAAATCTCCGTGAAGTTTCGGCTTGTTTGGAGTTGTGCAGAATAGGTGGCCTGACGTAGCTTTTCCAGGTCCAGATTTCCAGCTGCCGGATTCTCCCTCTTGGTGTGTACCTTGCAAATTATGAGAGAAAAGGCATTAGAATTACTCCAAAAAGCATTATTATGGATAAAACCATTATAAATAACAGTAAGAAAACATGATGCAAAATGGACATATCAACTCCCCCAAGCTTAGACCTTGCTTGTCCTCAAGCGAAAATCGAAATCGAAAAACATGTACACATGCTTTGAGAGAGAGGTGTCGATAAAAACAAAATACGGACATAGAAGCATCATGTTGATTATTATAACAGCAAAAAAATTAAACATATTACTTTTATAACAGAAACTTTATCATATGCTTCTCATGAATAAGTAATAGTTCATCACACAATCGAAGTATAAAGCAAAAACTCTATTAGAAACCAACAAACTATGTCCTAAGTCAACTTTGCAACTACAATTCATCATGTTTTTAGGAAGGGTCACGTGTCAGAGCCTTTTGGCAAGTCCACATACTCAACCATCATATAGTCTTCTATGATTGCTAACACTCACTTCGTACCCATGAGCAAAACGTTTCAACTGGACACATAGAAAGATAGGGGCTTATAGTTTCGCCTCCAAACATATTCACCTCAAGGGTGATGTCAACAATAATAACTTATGCTATCTATATTCAACTGGACATATGTGCCTAGATCTTTCCTCACCACATGATGCTTTGCCAAAGGAGAAAAATAAAAGGGGATAGAAGAAAAACTTTGACTCTTTGCATAAAAGTAAAAGATAGGCCCTTCGCAGAGGGAAGCAGAGGTTGCCATGCGCTTATTTGTTTGTATGTTCAATCCCTTAGTGCAAAAGAACGTCATGTTGTATTGCCCCTTAAGATGACAACCTTTATTATGCAGTCTGTCGCTTTTATTCTTTGTCATCCAAGTTTGTACAACGCTCAATTTTCTCTTACACTAAATGATCTCACACTTTTAGAAGCAATTTTTATTGCCTTTTTGCACCGATGACAACTTACTTGAGGGATCTTGCTCAATCCCTAGGTAGGTATGGTGGACACTTGAAAATAAGATTTGGGTTTAAGGATTTTTGGATGCACAAGTAGTATCTCTAATTAGTGTGGAGTTTTTGGCTAGCAAAGATAGGGGCAAGCACCACATGTTGAAGGATCTATGACAATATGACTTCTATGTAAATATAAACAAACATAAACCATTAAGTTGTCTTCCTTGTCCAACATCAACATTTTTGGCATATAATATTTTGATGAGGGCTCACAATCACAAAAGATTTCTAGGATAGTATATTTATATGTGAATCTTCTCTTCATTATTAATTCTTTCATCATTGACTAATGCTATGTTTGTCAATCTCTAATAAAATTTCCTATTTATACTTTTCCTTATGTGGTGCCATCACCTACCATAGGATTAGTATATGATCTTTTGATTTATTTCCTTTCTCTTTTACTTTCTTATATATTTTATTTATTTGCAACATGAAATTAAAGAAAGAAAAAACTCAAATTAAACTTTATTATATAACTTTCACACGATTACAATGATATATCACTAAGCAACTCTCAAGGAGGGAAGGATCGAACTAACTTTTATTCATCTAATGCAAAAGATCGAACTAAAATAAGTAAACGCAGAAGGATAGTGGGATGATACAATGTCGGGGCACCTCCCCCAAGCTTGGCGGAAGCCAAGGGGAGTGCCCATACCCGATACTTAGTTCTTCATTGGTGGTGAAGAAGATGGTGGTTGAGGGAGTCCTGGATTAGGGGGTATCCGGACAGCCGGACTATATCCTTTGGCCGGACTGTTGGACTATGAAGATACAACATTGAAGACTTCGTCTCGTGTCCTGATGGGACTCTCTTGGCGTGGAAGGCAAGCTTGGCGATACAGATATGTAGATCTCCTCCTGTTGTAACCGACTCTGTGTAACCCTAGCCCCCTCCGGTGTCTATATAAACCAAAAAGTTTAGTCCATAGGACAACAACAATCATACCATAGGCTAGCTTCTAGGGTTTAGCCTCTATGATCTCGTGGTAGATCAACTCTTGTAATACTCATATCCATCAAGATCAATCAAGCATGAAGTAGGGTATTACCTCCATAGAGAGGGCCCGAACCTGGGTAAACATTGTGTCCCTTGCCTCTTGTTACCATCCGCCTTAGACGCACAGTTCGGGACCCCCTACCCGAGATCCGCCGGTTTTGACACCGACATTGGTGCTTTCATTGAGAGTTCCACTCTGTCATCGCTGCAAGGTTCGATGGCCCCTTCGATCATCGACAACGATGCGGTCCAGGGTGAGGTTTTCCTCCCCGGACAAATCTTCGTGTTCGGCGGCTTCGCACTGCGGGCCAACTCGTTTGGCCATCTAGAGCAGATCGAAAGCTACCGCCTGGCCATCAGGTCAGGTTTGGAAACTTGAATTACACTGCCGATATCCGCGGAGACTTGATCTTCGACGGGTTCGGGCCCATGCTAGGTGTGCCGCACGATCACGACGAGCACGATATAGCTCTGCCGTCGGACGGTGTTTGGGAGATCACGCCAGCAACTACTCCGGCCTCTAGTCCAGAGCAGATCGCGCCATCCAAGGACGGGAGGATAGACTCCACCACGGAGGCCGCGCCCTCAGTGGCGATAGAGCCTAATACTGAACTTACCCCTCACGAGAGTCGTGTCACCGAACTGCTGGACTTATCCTCGGCCACGGACTCCGTACCACCCGCACCCATACCTATCGAATCCGACAAGGCCGATCATGGAGTTCACCTCACAGATATCTTTCAAGACTCACCCTTGGCGACATATCGAACTCATGAAATCCTCTCCTGTCCGGAGAACCTTGGCGAACTATGTCCGCTAGAGTGGGATGCGACGACGACGAAGAAATTTGATCCCCACCCACCACCCACTTAGTAGCCACCGCCGGCGATTTAACCGACATGCTCGACTTCGACTTCAAGACATTGATGGTATGGACATCGATGCGGAGATTTAACAGAACCATCGCCCACGGGCATCGGACCGCCACCTCATCATATGACGATATATGGTGGATACACCCAAAGAAAATAATAACGAGGATGCAGCGAAAGATAGCTCCCCGACAAGCAATCAAACGGCGCTGTAAGCGCCATTTAAATCCCGCCTTGGCAAAAACAGCGCAACAAGAAGCCAAATTGACCCAATGATGATCAGGGTAAGCCGGATGATGGCGAACAAAGTGCGGAACCGCTGTCCGAAAGCATTTGCCACGCCGAGCATCAAGACAAACAACCCGTCTCCGGTTAGGAGAACAGTCCAGACGACAACGAGCGCATCATCCTGGAAAGGCAGCTGGAGCAAGAAAGGCTTATGGCCACTGCAAGAAGTCTGAAGAAGCAGAAACAAAGGCTCAAGGCCGCACAAAACACACTCAATAGTAGATGTAATAAAGTGCTCGACATGGCAGAAAAGTACGGTGGCAGTCGCCCCATGAAGAGCTACCCAAAGCGGAAGCTGCTGCCGGAGTTCGCTGACGAGGCCTTCGAATCCTCACAGCCAAAAAACAAAACCGCCGATCAGTCGGATCGACGACCTCGTGGCCGCGATAGGGTGGCCAACGAGGCCGCACATAAGTCAGTACATGACCAATGCGAGGACCCGCATCAACGGGCCGGCGCAACCAGATCCATCTATGGATCAAGGAAACACGCTCCAGCACTCCAACACCAAATACCACAACCGTCCGAATGCCATGGCACAGCCAAATACAGGGGTGCCGCACACCCCCTATGCTTCTCCGACGAGGTATTAGACCATGAATTTCCAGAAGGGTTCAAACCAGTTAACATAGAGGCATACGACGGAACCATGCACTGGGTGCGGATCGAGGACTTCATCCTCCATATTCACATGGCTCGTGGAGACGATCTCCACGCCATCAAATACTTACCCCTCAAGCTCAAAGGACCAGCTCGGCATTGGCTGAAAAGCCTCCCCGAAAATTCCATTGGAAGTTGGGACGAGCTCGAGGACGCTTTTTGGACTAACTTTCAAGGGACTTATGTCCGACCCCCGGACGCTGATGATTTGAGTCATATAATTCAACAGCCCGGAGAGTCAGCCCGAAAGCTTTGGAATAGGTTTCTCACTAAGAAGAACCAAATTGTCAACTGTCGGGACGCTGAAGCCCTAGCAGCTTTCAAGCACAGCATTCGAGACGAATGGCTTGCCAGACACCTTGGCCAAGAAACGCCGAGAACAATGGCAGCCCTAACAAGCCTCATGACCCGCTTTTGCGCGGGCGAGGACAGCTGGTTAGCTCGCAGCAGCACCAGTGACCCAAGCACATCCAAGGTCCGGGACGGCAATGGAAAACCGCGATGCAGTAAAACAAGCGCCGGAATAAAGAAGACAACCCAGACAACACGGCGGTAAACGCCGGATTTAGAGGCTCTCGACCGGGTCAGCGAAAAAAGCCCTCTAAAGGCAACAGAGATGAACTGACCGGCCTAAACAAAATTATAGACAAACTATGTCAGATCCACGGCACCCCCGGCAAGCTTGCAAATCATACCCACAGAGATTGTTGGGTCTTCAAGCAGGCTGGCAAGCTAAACGTCGAACACAAGGGGGAGGACACTTCGAGTGAGGACGAGGATACGCCTCGCCAGCAAGACACTGGGGGACATAAAAAATTCCCGCCAGAAGTCAAAACAGTAAATGTTGTCCACGTGACAAAGAGGAGAGGCAAATATGCACTCCGAAATACACGAGCCATAGAGCCCGTCACCCATGAGTCTGGCCACTGGTCGGCCTTCCCGGTCACTTTCAATCGCAAGGATCACCTAATAGGTATCCGGCAGGAAGGATCAGCCGCCTTGGTGCTGGACCCAATAGCAAACGGATACCACCTTACACGATTCCTTATGGACGACGGCAGTAGCCTAAATCTGATATACCAGGACACTGTCCGCAAAATGGGGATAAACCCAACAAACATTAGCCACAGTAATACTACCTTCAAGGGAGTAACACCAGGCACAGAGGCTCACTGCACGGGCTCTCTAGCGCTAGAGGTTGTGTTCGACTCGCCTGACAACCTCCGGAGCGAAAGGTTAACCTTCGACATTGCTCCATTCCAAAGTGGCTATCAAGCACTACTTGGGCGAGAGGCTTTCGCCCGTTTCAATGCAATACCGCATTACGCTTTACTCCAACTTAAAATGCCCGGTCCGCGCGGCACCATCACAGTACATGGAAATGCTGAGCGTTCGTTCCGAGCAGAAGAACGCACGGCTGCTTTAACAGCCGAACACTAGACGGCCTCATCACCAGAGACGATGACCGGTCGTTAGGACTGCGGACACGGTTAGATGAGTCTGGCCAATCATTGATAGATATCGGTTCGATGGTTACACCCGTATAGACGGTACCAGGGGCTTCGCCGCAATAATTTGGCTCATCTTTACCCATCTCGAATTTTTCATGCTTTATTTATAATAACCAAATTTTTGTACAACAACTTTTCACTAAGCACCTCTCTTTTACAGATGACGATCGTATACACCCGCCCGTGATACGGCACAACAGAGAGAAAAGCAGACGCAGTAACGAGGACCCGCATAAAGGTTTCTCTTTAGACCTCGCGTAAACCTTTTTCTTGTCTTTTGTTGTTCACGCCCTCCGGATTCTCAATACAACCGAGAAGGATGCCGACGCCTTGGCATGTGGCCACGTCGAATATTGCTCGTACTGGACACTATGGGTTCATTATCCAAGGGCATCACCTAAGCCCAGTATATGTTTCAAAGGCCGAACACCTTAGGGAGTGTTCGGCGTCGTGAGTTAGGCCTTATATGCATCAGCTCCGAATCATGTATTTGGTCAAATGTTGGGTTTGCCGGGCTCCTGTGTTTTGCTACCTTACGTTCCGCTCTATTGGCTAAGGTGGCACCAGGAGAACTACTGCGATTGTGCCTGGCTAGCCCGGACGAGTACCTCAGTAGAGAAAGCCGAAAACTGACTGTCATGATAAAGCAAGAGAATGGTTAACCACTCGATGACTTATCAGAATCTTCGGGATTCCTCCGTATTAATGAAAGGCCGTTTCTCAGCCAGGCATGACCGCGCCCCGTATTCGGATGAGCGTGGAGCCACCAGGGGCTATATAGTAGCCCCACTGTCAAACTCCTATGGCTAAGTGAAAGTGTTAAAGCAATATAGTCTGATTGCCTAGTTCCCTGCGCAATCACCTCCTTAATGGACTAAGACGTTGGATCAAGTGTGAACATGCATCTTCTGCGAACACCCCCGCATTGTATGTGTGGGGGCTGAAGCCGACGACTGCAAACTTTCAGGTTATATAAACATATACATAAACGGCCGCACAGGAGGCATCATAATACTTTTAGGCAAAAGTAAAAAATAGCCTTTATATACTTTAGTAAAACATTGTTTTTCAGTGGGAATACATGTCATTCGAACATAATATTCTTCGAGCACTGCGCTTCTATTGAACGAGCGCCTTCAAGGACCTCATCAAAGTAGTGCTCGACAGCTACTCGGCTAATTGCCGAACTAGGGGCTGCAATTGCGGTGGCTTCCATCTCCGCCCAGTGTGTTTTGACACGGGCAAGTGCCATCTGCGCACCCTCAATGCACGCCGACCTCTTCATAGCATTGATGCGCGGCACAACACCAAGGAACCGCTGCACCAAGCTGAAGTAACTGTTCGGCCTTGGCCCTGCCGGCCACAGGTGATCCACAACAGACCTCATGGCGAGTCTGGACAACCTATGGAGCTTGGCCCATTCGTCCATTCGCTCATTCAGAGGAAGCGGACGCGCTGGACCATTAAGTTGCGACCAGAACAACTTCTCCACTTCATGATCTCTCTGATCCTTGAAGAACTCGACCGCATCAGCAGCACTCGCTGCCAAATCCAGATAGGCGTCTGCAGAACTCCACAGCCGGTCCATAGGAGCATACTTAGGATCTACGAACTTCATCTGCAGCATAAAGGGCTTCCCAGCCGCGATATCCCCGACGTGACACAGCTCCTCCTTCATCGCTCTAATTGTAGAGCGGGATTCCTTGGCTGCTACCATGGCCTTCTCCAGCTCCGCAGCCTTCGCTCGGCTTTCCTTCTCAAGAAGCCGGTATCGGTCGGCGGCATCACTTAACTCAACGGCCATCTTGACCATCTTCTCCTTACTTTGACAATGGGCAGCTTGTTCGGCCCTCGGCTCTTCAGCCGCCTTTAGAGCGGCCGCATCACTTTTCCTGGCTTGCTTTTTGGCTCGGGCAAGTTCCGCCCGAAGGGTCTCCACCGCCGCAGCTCCATCTGCATTTCACAACATGTTCAAGATACTGGCATTACGCTCCTCTTAACATATGCTGAAATCCGGAGAAATTACATACCCTGCACCTCGTCAAGCCGCTTGTTGACAAGCACGATGTCGGCATCTGCCGCATCAAGTCGCCGCGTTAGCTCGGCAACCTCACAAGTCCGGCTAGCCACCGAACCTCCTGCCACCTGCATATGAAGACGCCTGGATTATTACCTGCGACTATGATCCTCTGTTTACCGCTGTTTCCGACGGCAACCAGAGTCTCAGGGGCTACTATCTGCACAGGGCACGTTTTAAACATGTGCGGTACTGTTAAAAATACATGTCACTTTGCGTACCTCAAAACCTTTCAGCAGACTCATAAAGGCTTCATGCAACCCGCTTTCTGCGGATGAAACCCTCTCAACCACCGCGCCCATTAGCGCACGGTGTGCTTCTGAGATAACCGCCTGCTCTAGCAGATCCTTCAGTGCATCCGACAGCATGATAGGCGGAGCCTGACCCTTCCGGTTGCCTCTCCAAGAGCCGGATACTGAGGACTTCGGGTGGCCAGAGAATCACCCTCTGGCCTTGCCGGATCGGGAGGAGCCCTCTGAGATGACACTTCAGGGTCGCCTGCCTCGTAAGGCAGGATGGTGTGGGGAGGCGTTTCGCTCTCCATCATCTGCGGAGGAGTGTTGGGGAACGTAGTAATTTCAAAAAATTTCCTACGATCACGCAAGACCATGGTGATGGCATAGCAACGAGAGGGGAGAGTGTCCGTCCACGTACCCTCGTAGACCGAAAGCGGAAGCGTTATAATCAACGCGGTTGATGTAGTCGACGTCTTCACGATCCGACCGATCCAAGCACCGAACGACGGCACCTCCGAAGTTACGCACACGCTCAGCTCGATGACGATCCCGGACCGATCCAGCAAAGTGTCGGGATGAGTTCCGTCAAGACGACGACGGCGTGGTGACGATGTTGATGCTCCACCGACGCAGGGCTTCGCCTAAGCTCCGCGACGATATGACTTCTCCGGCGGGGCTTCGCTTAAGCTCATGACGATATGACCGAAGTGGAATATGGTGGAAGGGGCACCGCACACGGCTAAGGAAAGATCCGAGATCAACTTGTGTGTCATGGGGTGCCCCTGCCCCCGTGATATAAAGGAGCCAAGGGGAGGTGGCGGCCCAAGGGGAGGCGACAAGGACTCCTACTCCCTCCGGAGTAGGATTCCTCCAATCCTAGTTGGATTAGGATTCGGAGGGGAAAGAGAGAGAGGGGCCGCCCACCTTTCCTAGTCCTAATAGGACTAGGGAAGGGGGGGCGCGCCACCTAGGGCTGCCCTTCTCCTTTCCTCCAAGGCCCACTATGGGCCCATGTAGTCCCCGGGGTTCCGGTAACCTCCCTGTACTCCGAAAATTCGATTTCACTCGGAACCTTTCCGATGTCCAAATGTAGGCTTCAATATATCAATCTTTATGTCTCGACCATTTCGAGACTCCTCGTCATGTCCGTGATCACATCGGGACTCAACAACCTTGGTGCATCAATACTTATAAACTCATAATGAGCTGTCATCAAACGTTAAGCGTGCAGACCCTACGGGTTCGAGAACTATGTAGACATGACCTAGAACCATTCTCGGTCAATAACCAATAGCGGAACCTGGATGCCCATATTGATTCCTACATATTCTACGAAGATCTTTATCGGTCAAACCGCATAACGACATCGTTGTTCCCTTTGTCATCGGTATGTTACTTACCCGAGATTCGATCGTCGGTATCCAATACCTAGTTCAATCTCGTTACGTAAGTCTCTTTACTCGTTCCGTAATACATCATCTCACAACTAACTCATTAGTTGTAATGCTTGCAAGGCTTAAGTGATGTGTATTACCGAGAAGGCCTAGAGATACCTCTCCGACAATCGGAGTGACAAAACCTAATCTCAAATACGCCAACCCAACAAGTACCTTTGGAGACACCTGTAGTACTCCTTTATAATCACCCGATTACGTTGTGACGTTTGGTAGTACCAAAGTGTTCCTCCGTAAACGGAGTTGCATAATCTCATAGTTATAGGAACATGTATGGGTCATGAAGAAAGCATTAACATACTAAACGATCAAGTGTTAAGCTAACGGAATGGGTCATGTCAATCAGATCATTCAACTAATGATGTGACCTTGTTAATCAAATAACAACTCCTTGTTCATGGTTAGGAAACATAACCATCTTTGATTAACAAGCTAGTCAAGTAGAGGCATACTAGTGACATACTGTTTTGTCTATATATTCACACATGTATTATGTTTCCGGTTAATACAATTCTAGCATGAATAATAAACATTTATCATGATATAAGGAAATAAATAATAACTTTATTATTACCTCTAGGGCATATTTCCTTGAGTCTCCCACTTGCACTAGAGTCAATAATCTAGATTACAAAGTAATGATCCTCACACCCATGGAGTCTTGGTGTTGATCATGTTTTGCTCGTGGAAGAGGCTTAGTCAACGGTCTGCAACATTCAGATCCGTATGTATTTTGCAAACCTCTATGTCTCCCACTTGGACTTGGTCCCAATGGAATTGAAGCGTCTCTTGATGTGCTTGGTCCTCTTGTGAAATCTGGATTCTTTGCCAAGGCAATTGCACCAAGATTGTCACGAAGATCTTCATCGGTCCCGATGCACTAGGTATGACACCTAGATCGGAAATGAACTCTTTCATCCAGACTCCTTCATTTGCTGCTTCAAGCAGCTATGTACTCCGCTTCACATGTAGATCCCGCCACGACGCTTTGTTTAGAACTGCACCAACCGACAGCTCCACCGCTTAATAAAAATACGATCCGGTTTGCGATTTAGAATCGTCCGGATCGGTGTCAAAGCTTGCATCGACGTAACCATTTACGACTAGCTCTTTGTCACCTCCATATACGAGAAACATATCCTTAGTCCTTTTCGTATTTCAGATGTTCTTGACCGCTGTCTAGTGATCCACTCTGGATTACTTTGGTACCTTCCTGCCAAGCTTACAGCTAAGCATACGTCAGTCTGGTACACAGCATTGCATACATGATAGAGCCTATGGCTGAAGCATAGGAACATCTTTCATTTTCTCTATCTTCATTGTGGTCGGGCATTGAGTCCGACTCAATCTTACACCTTGTAATACTGGTAAAAACTTTTCTTTGCTCGATCCATTTTGAACTTTTCAAAACTTTATCAAGGTATGTGCTTTGTGAAAGTCCAATCAAGCGCCTTGATCTATCTCTATAGATCTTGATGCCCAATATGTAAGCAGCTTCACCGAGGTCTTTCATTGAAAAACTTTTATTCAAGTATCCTTTTATGCTATCCAGAAATTCTATATCATTTCCAATCAATAATATGTCGTCCACATATAATATTAGAAATGCTACAGAGCTCCCACTCACTTTCTTGTAAATACAGGCTTCTCCAAAAGTCTCAGATAAACCCATATGCTTTGATCACACTATCAAAGCGCTTATTCCTACTCCGAGAGGCTTGCACTGCACCATAAATTGATCGCTGGAGCTTGCACACTTTGTTAGTACCCTTTGGATCGACAAAACCTTCTGGTTGCATCATATACAACTCTTCTTCTAGAAATCCATTCAAGAATGCAGTTTTACATCCATTTGCCAAATTTCATAATCATAAAATGCGCAATTGCTAACATGATTCGGACAGACTTAAGCATCGCCACGGGTGAGAAAGTCTCATCGTAGTCAACCCCTTGAACTTGTCAAAACCTTTCGCAACAAGTCGAGCTTTGTAGACAGTTATATTACCATCAGCGTCGGTCTTCTTCTTAAAGATCCATTTATTTTCAATGGCTTGCCGATCATCGGGCAAGTCAACCAAAGTCCATACTTTGTTCTCATACATGGATCCCATCTCAGATTTCATGGCTTCCAGCCATTTTATGGAATCTGGGCTCACCATCGCTTCTTCATAGTTTGTAGGTTCGCCATGGTCAAGTAACATGACTTCCGAATAGGATTACCGTACCACTCAGTGCGTATTTTACTCTGGTTGACCTACAAGGTTCAAGAGTAACTTGATCTCAAGCTTCATGATCATCATCACTAGTTTCCTCACTAATTGGTGTAGTTGTCACAGAACCATTTCTTGTGATGAACTACTTTCCAATAAGGGAGCAGATCTGCTTATCTCATCAAGTTCTACTTTCCTCCCACTCACTTCTTTCGAGAGAAACTCCTTCTCTAGAAAGGATCCGAATTTAGCAACGAAAATCTTGCCTTCAGATCTGTGATAGAAGGTGTACCCAACATCTCCTTTGGGTATCCTATGAAGACACATTTTTCCGATTTGGGTTCGAGCTTATCCGGTTGAAGTTTCTTTACATAAGCATCGCAGCCCCAAACTTTAAGAAACGACAACTTTGGTTTCTTGCCAAACCACAGTTCATAAGGCGTCGTCTCAACGGATTTTGACGGTGTCCTATTTAACGTGAATGCGGCCGTCTCTAAAGCATAACCCCAAAATGATAGCGGTAAATCGGAAATAGACATCATAGATCGCACCATATCTAGTAAAGTACGATTCGACGCTCGACACACCATTTCTCTGTGGTGTTCGGGTGGCGTGAGTTGCTAAACTATTCCACATTGTTTCAAATGTAAACCAAACTCAGAACTCAAATATTCTCCTCCACGATCAGATCGTAGAAACTTTATTTTCTTGTTACGATGATTTTCCACTTCACTCTGAAATTCTTTGAACTTTTCAAATGTTTCAGATTTGTGTTTCATTAAGTAGATATACCCATATCTGCTCAAATCATCTGTGAAGGTGAGAAAATAACGATACCGCCGCAAGGCCTCAACATTCATTGGACCACAAACATCAAGATGTATGATTTCCAACAAATCAGTTGCTCGCCCATAGTTCCGAGAACGGCGTTTTTGTCATCTTGCCCATGAGGCACGGTTCGCAAGTACCAAGTGATTCATAATCAAGTGATTCGAAGCCCATCAAGATGGAGTTTCTTCATGCGTTTTACATCGATATGACCTAAATGGCGGTGCCACAAATAAGTTGCACTATCATTATCAACTCTGCATCTTTTGGCTTCAACATTATGAATATGTGTATCACTACTGTCGAGATTCAACAAGAATAGACCATTCTTCAAGGGTGCATGACCATAAAAGATATTACTCATATAAATAGAACAACCATTATTCTCTGATTTAAATGAATAACCGCCTCGCATTAAACAAGATCCAGATATAATGTTCATGCTCAACGCGGCACCAAATAACAATTATTTAGGTCTAAAACTAATCCCGAAGGTAGATGTAGAGGTAGCGTGCCGACCGCGATCACATTGACTTTGGAACCATTTCCCACGCAAGATCGTCACCTCATCCTTTGCTAGTGCTCGTCTATTCCGTAGTCCCTGTTTGAGTTGCAAATATTAGCAATGTAACCAGTATCAAATACCAGTGCTACTACGAGCTCTAGTAAGGTACACATCAATAACATGTATATCACATATACCTTTGTTCACCTTGCCATCCTTTTATCCGCCAAATACTTGGGGCAGTTCCGCTTCCAAAGGTCCGATCGCTTGCAAGAAAAACACTCGATTTCAGGCTTAGGTCCAGACTTGGGTTTCTTCTCTTGATCAGCAACTTTCTTGCTGTTCTTTTGAAGTTTCCTTCTTCTTCCCTTTGCCCTTTTCTTGAAACTAGTGGTCTTGTTGACCATCAACACTTGATGCTCTTTCTTGATTTCTACCTCCGCAGCTTTTAGCATCGCGAAGAGCTCAGAATTGTCTTAGTCATCCCTTGCATATTATAGTTCATCACGAAGCTCTTGTAGCTTGGTGGCGTGATTGGAGAATTCATCAATGACACTATCATCCGGAAGATTAACTCCCAGCTGAATTAAGTGATTGTTATACCAAGACATTTTGAGTATGTGCTCACCGATGTAACTATTCTCCTCCATCTTGCAGCTATAGAACTTATTGGAGACTTCATATCTCTCAATCCGGGCATTTGCTTGAAATATTAACTTCAACTCCTGGAACATCTCATATGCTCCATGACGCTCAAAACGTCGTTGAAGACCCGGTTCTAAGCCGTAAAGCATGGCACACTGAACTATTGAGTAGTCATCAGCTTTGCTTTGCGTGACGCTCACAACTTCGCTCAAGATCCGCAGCAGCCTGTCACCAGCGGTGCTTCCAGACGTAATTTTTACGTGCAGCAATGAGGATAATCCTCGTTACGGACCCAGTCCGTAATTGCTACCATCATCTTTCAACTTTGCTTTCTCAAGGAACGCATTAAAATTCAACGGAACAAAAGACGAGCCATCTATCTACAAAGAAACATAGACAAGCAAAATACTATCGGTACTAAGTTCATGATAAATTTAAGTTCAATTAATCATATTAATAAACTCCCACTTAGGCAGACATCTCTCTAGTCATCTAAGTGATCACGTGATCCAAATCAACTAAACCATGTCCCATCATCACGTGAGACGGAGTAGTTTCAATGGTGAACATCACTATGTTGATCATATCTACTATATGATTCACGCTCGACCTTCGGTCTCCGTGTTCCGAGGCCATATCTATTATATGCTAGGCTCGTCAAGTTTAACCTGAGTATTCGCGCGTGCAACTGTTTTGCACCGTTGTAGATGGACGAGAACTTATCACACCCGATCATCACGTGGTGTCCGGGTACTACGAACTTTGGCAACGGTGCATACTCAGGAGAACACTTCTTGATAATTTTAGTGAGAGATCATCTTATAACGCTACCGTCAAACAAAGCAAGATAAGATGCATAAAGGATAAACATCACATGCAATCAATATAAGTGATATGATATGGTCATCATCATCTTGTGCTTGTGATTCCATCGCCAAGCACCGCCATGATCACCATCGTCACCGGTGCGACACCTTGATCTCCATCGTAGCATCGTTGTCGCCTCGCCAACTATTGCTTCTACGACTATCGCTACTCTTTAGTGATAAAGTAAAGCAATTACATGGCGCTTGCATTTCATACAATAAAGCGACAACCATATGGCTCCTGCCATTGCCGATAACTCGTTACAAAACATGATCATCTCATACAATAAAATATAGCATCACGCCTTGACCACATCACATCACATCATGCCCTGCAAAAACAAGTTAGACGTCCTCTACTTTGTTGTTGCAAGTTTTACGTGGCTGCTACGGGCTGAGCAAGAACCGTTCTTACCACGCATCAAAACCACAACGATATTTCGTCAAATAGACTCCATTTTAACCTTCTCAAGGACCGGGCGAGCCACACTCGATTCAACTAAAGTGAGAGAGACAGACACCCGCCGGTCACCTTTAAGCAACGAGTGCTCGGAGCGGTGAAACCAGTCTCGCGTAAGCGTACGCGTAATATCGGTCCGGGCCGCTTCATCTCACAATACCGCTGAACCAAAGTATGACATGCTGGTAGGCAGTATGACTTGTATCGCCCACAACTCACTTGTGTTCTACTCGTGCATATGACATCAACGCATAAAACCAGGCTCGGATGCCATTGTTGGGGAACGAGTAATTTCAAAAATTTCATACGATCACGCAAGACCATGGTGATGGCATAGCAACGAGAGGGAGAGTGTCCGCCCACGCACTCGTGAGACCGAAAGCGAAGCGTTATAATCAACGCGGTTGATGTAGTCGACGCCTTCACGATCCGACCGATCCAAGCACCGAACGACGGCACCTCCGAGTTACGCACACGCTCAGCTCGATGACGATCCCGGACTCCGATCCAGCAAAGTGTCGGGATGAGTTCCACAAGACGACGGCGTGGTGACGATGTTGATGCTCCACCGACGCAGGGCTTCGCCTAAGCTCCATGACGATATGACTTCTCCGGCGCAGGGCTTCGCCTAAGCTCATGACGATATGACGAAGTGGAATATGGTGGAAGGGGCACCGCACACGGCTAAGGAAAGATCCGTAGATCAACTTGTGTGTCATGGGGTGCCCCTGCCCCAGATATAAAGGAGCCAAGGGGAGGTGGCGGCCCAAGGGGAGGCGCGCAAGGACTCCTACTCCTCCGGGAGTAGGATTCCCCCTCCAATCCTAGTTGGATTAGGATTCCGGAGGGGGGAAAGAGAGAGAGGGGGGCCGGCCCACCTTCCTAGTCCTAATAGGACTAGGGGAGGGGGGGCGCGGCCACCTAGGGCTGCCCCTTCTCCTTTCCTCCAAGGCCCACTATGGGCCCATGTAGTCCCCGGGGTTCGGTAACCTCCGGTACTCGATAAATTTCGATTTCACTCGGAACCTTCCGATGTCCAAATGTAGGCTTCCAATATATCAATCTTTATGTCTCGACCATTTCGAGACTCCTCGTCATGTCCGTGATCACATCCGGACTCGAACAACCTTCGTGCATCAATACTTATAAACTCATAATGAACTGTCATCGAACGTTAAGCGTGCGGACCCTACGGGTTCGAGAACTATGTAGACATGACCTAGAACCATTCTCGGTCAATAACCAATAGCGGAACCTAGATGCCCATATTGATTCCTACATATTCTACAAAGATCTTTATCGGTCAAACCGCATAACGACATCGTTGTTCCTTTGTCATCGGTATGTTACTTACCCGAGATTCGATCGTCGGTATCCAATACCTAGTTCAATCTCGTTATCGGTAAGTCTCTTTACTCGTTCCGTAATACATCATCTCACAACTAACTCATTAGTTGTAATGCTTGCAAGGCTTAAGTGATGTGTATTACCGAGAAGGCCTAGAGATACCTCTCCCACAATCGGAGTGACAAAACCTAATCTCGAAATACGCCAACCCAACAAGTACCTTTGGAGACACCTGTAGTACTCCTTTATAATCACCCAGTTACGTTGTGATGTTTGGTAGTACCCAAAGTGTTCCTCCGGTAAACGGGAGTTGCATAATCTCATAGTTATAGGAACATGTATGGGTCATGAAGAAAGCATTAACATACTAAACGATCAAGTGTTAAGCTAACGGAATGGGTCATGTCAATCAGATCATTCAACTAATGATGTGACCTTGTTAATCAAATAACAACTCCTTGTTCATGGTTAGGAAACATAACCATCTTTGATTAACAAGCTAGTCAAGTAGAGGCATACTAGTGACATACTGTTTTGTCTATATATTCACACATGTATTATGTTTCCGGTTAATACAATTCTAGCATGAATAATAAACATTTATCATGATATAAGGAAATAAATAATAACTTTATTATTGCCTCTAGGGCATATTTCCTTCAGGAAGATCCCCCGAAGACGAACTCTGCCGAGAAGGGTCATCATCCGGACTACAAGACAGATGTTTCGGTTATTTTCCTCAGAAGTAAAGCAGGATGTTTTTCACTATTAAACCTTTTCTTTTACTTACAGCTCGATGGAGGGCTGATCCCCTTGTGGGCACTGTACGGCCGGGATATCTCCTGGGCCAGGACCCTCTGGCGAAGATTTCTTCCCCCGTTTAGAGAATATTGTCTCCGGGCCTTCAGAGGTGGTCCTTTTCCTTCCTTGGGGAGAGGGAGCTTTGGCTTCTTCTCCCGGTTGTCTGCCTTCGCAGAGGCATCAGCCTCTTTCTTCCCACTTTTATCCTCCCCTGAGGGCGCTTGGTAGGGCGCAAGCTCCAACATCCGGACCAGTATCAAATCCGGTGAGACCTCGGGGAGGGGGGCCGGACACCTGATCATCTTCGCCTTTGTTATCCAGTCCTGGTCAAAGAGCGACTTTTCAGAATGATGTCATGATGAATAGAAATACAACGTGTTCGGCCATAGGGCGACTTACTTGGGTATCTGGACGATTGCAGCTCAGACCCGCATCCTCGGTGGAATCCAGACACACTGCTTGTGGTCCGAAGTACAATTTGTACATCTCCTCGGGCGTCATGCCGAGGAAGTGCTAAATAGATCGCGGTCCCTCCGGATTGAATTCCCACAGACGGAGGGGACGACGTTTACAGGGCAGGGTTCGGTAAAGTAACATTACTTGCGTTACTGTGACCAGATCAATATCTCTTTCGATAAGATCCCGGATGCGACCCTGCAGTATGGGCACGTCCTTCACTGGCCCCCAGTTTAGTCCCTTGTTGATCCATGACGTTGGTCGTGGAGGGTGACCCGAGCGAAAGGCAGGTAGGGCCACCCATTTGGTACCCCTGGGAGCTGTGACATAAACCATTCTTGTTGCCATAAGCTGGACACCTCCCGGAAAGAACCCTCGGGCCATGGGGCATTGGCGCTTTTGCTTATTACAACACCTCCGCATTCTGCATACCTCCCCTCGATTGTCTTTGGGTCCACTTCGAAGGTCTTGAGCCACAGGCCTAAGTGAGGGGTGATGCCGAGAAAAGCTTCGCTCATGACGATAAAAGACGAGATGTGGAGAATAGAATCAGGAGCTAAATCATGGAAGTCCAGCACATAATAGAACATGAGCCCCCTCACGAAGGGATCCAGAGCCAAGCCCAGCCCTAGAAGGAAGTGAGATATGAATACTACGCTCTCGCCGGGTTTGGGAGTAGGTATGACCTGCCCTTGAGCAGGCAGCCGGTGCGCAATCTCACCGGTCAAGAACCTGGCCTCTCTTAACTTTCTGACGTCTTCCTCCGTGATGGAGGAGGGCATCCACCAACCTTGAAGGTTGGATCCGGACATGGTTGAAGGTCCGAAGTGCCTGACCTGAGCTTTGGGTGTTGGAACTCGAGGCGGGGGAGGGATTTGATTTAGTTCGAGTAATAAAAAAGATAGGCCTTGGTCTCTTTATAAAGAGGGTGAATACCAGGCGTCCTCCTCGTGACCGTTTGGGACTTGCCTATAATCGAGGAGTCATACCAACGGGCGAGATTGGGTTACCCACGCCCGTATTGATGAGAATCTCGTGATAAGGGGACACGATCTCTGCTTCGACAAGACGTGCCAAGGAAACCGCCTCGCGATATGCGCCAAGGCTGGTCGAAAAACACGGCTCGATAATAACCGGGCCATGGCATGATGTCATGGTGTCAAATATGTCAGCAGGTCGGATTTGTGGAAATATTATTCTCTCTACGATGGTATGTGGAACTTGTTTTGCAGAGCCGGACACTATCCTTGTGTTCAAGATCTTCTATGGAGTATTCGGAGGAGGAACCCGCCTTGCAATCCCGAAAACAATCTGCGTGCCGGACTCATCGTCATTGAAGCCTGGTTCAGGGGCTACTGAGGGAGTCCTGGATTAGGGGGCATCTGAACATCCGGACTATATCCTTTGGCCGGACTGTTGGACAATGAAGATACAAGATTGAAGACTTCGTCTCGTGTTCGGATGGGACTCTCTTGGCATGGAAGGCAAGCTTGGCGATACGGATATGTAGATCTCCTCCTGTTGTAACCGACTCTGTGTAACCCTAGCCCCCTCCGATGTCTATATAAACCGGAGGGTTTAGTCCGTAGGACAACAACGATCATACCATAAGCTAGCTTCTAGGGTTTAGCCTCTACGATCTCGTGGTAGATCAACTCTTGTAATACTCATATTCATCAAGATCAATCAAGCAGGAAGTAGGGTATTACCTCCATAGAGAGGGCCCGAACCTGGGTAAACATTGTGTCCCTTGCCTCCTGTTACCATCCGCCTTAGACGCACAGTTCGGGACCCCCTACCCGAGATCCGCCGGTTTTGACACCGACAGTGGTGGTGATGAAGCAATCCCATCCTTAAGGATCAAGAGATTCTCCAACCGACGGATGATACTCTGGAGATAGGTGATATGCTCTTGATGCAGAATATTTTCGCGAGTGAGATACTTATTTTGTATGCGAACTATTTCAATGACGCGAAAAGCTTCAATCTCAACAGGAGTAAGGTGAGTAAGGTAGGGTTTAAGGATATCTTCCTCCTCCTCCTCGGCCAGCAGTGCTTGTGTTGCCACCGGGGGTGGATCTATGGTAGCTTCCTTGCCCTTGTCTCCCTTGATAGCGTCCGTAGGCTCCTCCCTCTTTGTCTCGATCTTCATCAGCCAAGCATCTTATTCCATGTGGTTGGAGGAGCAGGAAGACATGATGCCTGGCTTGATAAATCTGACTGGAAACAGCAAGAAAAGAGAACAGAGGATTTCTCTATGATACGGTGGTTAACAGGTTCGGGAAGTATATATAGATTTTTATCTTGGAGGACAAGCATACGGGAGAAAAACGGAGTACGGAAAGTGTCCCAGGTTGGCACAACCCACCTGGGCGCGCCAGGCAAGCCTGGCACGCCCTGGTGTATTGTGCCCACCAGGGGACGCTTCCTGGAAGTTTCTTTATTCCCAAAATTCTTAAATATTCCAAAACTGATAAAAAATATTTTCGGATTTTTTGGAGTCCATTTACTTACCGTATCACGTACCTCCTTATTTTGACGATTCTGGAGTGGTCCAGAATGACTCTTTTATGTGTTCTTCCAGTGTCAAAGTTTGGATAATATTACTTTCAACATTAATGGTCGTACCTGAGATATAATGATTTATTCGTTGCCCATTGACAACCTTCGGGTTAGTACCTTCGGAATTATTTATTTTGATGGCTCCAGACCGGTAAACCTCCTCGATGACATATGGGCCTTCCCATTTTGGGAGGAGTTTTCCTGCAAAGAATCTGAAACGAGAGTTGTACAAAAGAACATATTCTCCGACTTTAAACTCACGCTTTTGGATTCTTTTATCATGCCATCTTTTAACTTTTTCTTTGAATAATTTTGCATTTTCATAAGCTTGGGTTCTCCATTCATCCAATGAGCTAATATCAAATAACCTCTTTTCACCAGCAAGTTTGAAATCACAGTTGAGTTCTTTAACTGCCCAATATGCTCTATGTTCTAACTCAAGAGGCAGATGACAAGCTTTTCCATAACCATTTTATAAGGAGACATACCCATAGGATTTTTATACGCTGTCCTATAAGCCCAAAGTGCACCATCTAATTTCTTAGACCAATTCTTCCTAGAACTATTGACAGTCTTTTACAAAATTAATTTTATTTCTCTGTTGCTAAGTTCAACTTGACCACTAGACTGAGGATGATAGGGTGATGCAATTCTATGGTTAACATCAAACTTAGCAAGCATTTTACAAAAAGCACCATGAATAAAGTGTGAACAACCATCAGTCAATAACTCCAAACCTTGGGAAAATGACTTCCTTAAGCATTTTAATAGAGGTGTTGTGATCAGCACTACTAGTTGGAATAGCTTCTACCCACTTAGTAACATAGTCAATAGCAACCAAAATATGTGTATACCCATTAGAGGAAGGAAAAGGTCCCATGTAATCAAATCTCCAAACATCAAATGGTTCAACAGCAAGTGAATAAATCATAGGCATTTCTTGACACTTACCGATATTACCTATTCTTTGGCATTCATCACAAGATGAGACGTACTTACGGGCATCCTTGAAGAGAGTAGGCCAATAAAATCCAGACTGCAATACCTTATGAGCAGTTCTATCTCCAGCATGATGCCCTCCATAAGCAGTGACATTTCCGTAGGATTTGTCCCTGTTCATGCTCAGGTACACAATGTCTAATAATATCATCTACTCCTTCCTTATAAAGATGTGGGTCATCCTGTGACACTCCAAAAAAAATTAGTTGGTTTTCATCAAAAACTTTGTTGGTTTGGAAGAAGGTCATTTAAACCCTTCCAAAAATCTCTCTCTCAAAATTTTCCCCTTTGGCAAAGGATTTTATTTTGGCATCCTTTTCAACCCTGGTGTTGGTTTTAAAAAAAAAAACCTTTCTTCTGTTTATCCCCTTCTCAAATTTAATTCTTGGATTTATTTTCTATTAAAAGAAAACCCTAGGAGTTTTGGGTCTTCTCTTATATTGAAACCACCCATGGTTTTATAATGCCTCTTGTGGTAAATCCTTTCAAAACCCCTCCTTCCACTTGGGGGGCAGTCCAAATATTCTGTCCCAACAAGTCCAACTCATTTTTGGATTTTATTTCATTTATTTATTTCCCCAAAACAATTATGTCCATTATTTTGAGCCTAGGTGATTTGCAAGGCAAGTACCTACTTGCCTTTGAACTTTGATCTCAAACCAACTCCTCTGGATAGTCCCAAGCACCCACAACCTAGAAGCATCAAGATCCACTCTTCTTCTCTTCAAAATTTTCAAGTTTCAACTTCTGCAAGTTTGGACCAGATTTGTCAAATTTGGTGAAATTCATATCTCCTCTTCACCAAAAATTCCACAAAAATTCAGGCGGCCACCAGATGCAGTGAGAGGCCACCTCACCAAAAATCAGCTCAAGGAGAACCTCCCACATACCAAAATCATTCTGTCGAACACTTGGCCCGCACTGTTACCTTGCACTTTCAGAGAGATTCAGAGTTTCAGAAAGTTCAGAGTTGTTTCTTCGTCAGAGTTCTGTCACCTGTCAACAGTGCGCCCTAGCGCGTTGCGCACGGCCCCTCCTCCCTGGCCAGAGCACCGCACACCCCCTTGGACGGGTGCAGGCGTCAGTGGCGGCGAGCCTCACCGGCGTTGGCAGTTTCTACGGTGGCTGCCCCACCCGTGGCGGCTAGCGAGGGCCTGAGCTAGCTCGCCACGCCACCCGGCGTCGCCCATCGCTCCCTGGCCCTCCTCGTACCTCATGCATGCCAACAGCGCCTCCCCTCCTCCACCGTCGTGGGTCGGCAAGCACAGGCACGCCCCTGCCGCGGCCGACGGGCCCGCCGCCTGCCCGCTGAACCCACCCCAAAGCTTCTAATCCAAGCTCGTTTAGTGCCTAAATGGAGCCAGTGGACCTCCACGATGACGCCAACCACTAAACCACCCCGACCAAGCCCCTGCGCCGCCAGAACCTTCACGGAGAACTCGTTCACGGCCATCACCTCGGATCGCCTATAAAAGGGGCCCCGAGCTCGCCCTCGAGCATGCACCACCTCTGCACCTCACCAACACTCCGCCAGCCACTAGGAGGACCTCGAGGAGGTCTCTCCCCAACTCCGCCGCCCGTTCCGCCTCGGCCTCCACCTCGATTCACTCCGGTGAGGCCGTCCCCGGCGCGCAAACCTCGTCAGCAATCCCCTCGAGCACCCAGAAGTCTAACCCCCACTTCAATTTACCCTTCGCAGCACCCTCCGGCGAGATCCAACTCCACCCGAACCGCCATTTGCCGGAGCAAGGGCCGCCATCGACGTGGTGCTCGCCGGCGACCACCACCATCACCCACCGACGCGGAAGGATGCACTGAGCACGGAGGTACCACCCAATCCCCCTGCCTCGCCGTGGATCGCCGCCGGCGACCACCGCAGCTCTCGGGCGCCGACAAGCTCCGTCTCCCCGTTTGAAATTTCAAACCTGACGAGTGGGACCCACCTGTCAGTCTCTCATTTCTTTTTAAAACGAACCGTTTTCTGAAAGCGTATTCTGGCAAAATGCGCTTTCGGTCTGAATCGTTTTCGGACTTTTTCGCTTAGCCCCTCAGGAAGTTTTCGTTTCATTACAGAAAGGTCCTTGGACCAAAACACTTATAACTTTTAAACAGAAAAGGATTTTTGAGTGATTCTTTTTCTGCCCTCTTCAAAATTTTGTCTAGTTTTTTATCAGATTTATTTGAAAAATATTTGGTATATTTCTGTACACCTCACGGTATTTACGATAGTGCGTGTATTTTTGTATACCGTAGATACCGAAGGAGGTGACGGAACCGCAAACTTCACCGAGCTAGGCCCCGACTACTCCGAACCAGGCAAGCATGTTTGAACTTTCGATATGATGAGTGTTTTGGCATGTTTGCATTAAGTAGTTGCATGGCATGATCATGAGCACCTCGATGAATGTCATATTACATGCAAAGTGGAGACAAGTGAGTTTTGAAAATCCATAAGATATTGGATACGAGTTTGCATGGCCATGTGATGGCGTAAGAATGGGCAAGATGGCAGTGTTGTAGCATGCCAGTCTTATGCCTGACTGTTTGACCAATGTCAACATGAATCGGTCCAGTTTCCATCTGTTTCCCTCCTGTACTACCACATGTTTTTCCGCAAGGAAATATGGCTTAGTAAGTTGCAAACCGCTTTATGGTACACACCAAATCGAGAGTCCGGGATGAGGGTTACATGGCCCTGGATTAAAGCCTATCATCTGGTCAGGGGGCATGGGTGTTTCCGTTGGGACCGAGAGGGGCACCCTTAGAGCTGGCAGATATAAATTTGATCCCATGCCATTCGAGATTGTGATCTCCCCGTCTCAAAGTTTTTCTTGAACGCTGTCCAGGGTGATTCCTGGCAACGTAAGGTGGGATGGGTGTGTACTAATTAGATGTGTTTTCTTCCGAAATACCGTAAACGGAACTAGTCCTTGTGACTACGGAAACCCGTTGACTGTGGGAAATTTAGTACAAGCTCTACAGAGTCAAAAATCTTTGAAACCATCTTATCCATGTCCAAGTACCGTGCTCATTATCTTCCGTCCCAAAGGTCAGCCTCGTGATGAAACTCCTGAGGACCACATGTGTGTTAAGTCCGATTAAATGTTTATTTCCTGTGGATGAACTAACCCGTTTATTATCATGTGTTGAATATGTTCCTATGAGCACTATTTCTTGCAAGTTAACACATATGAAAAGTGAATTTCAAGCCCTTTCTGCGATGTCGCTCAAATGTCCGACTGCGGCATTGTTATTATTTACTTTTGTTATAAGCCCTTTCTGCGATGTCGCCGACGTCCGATCTATGCATTGTTATTATTTACTTTTGATATAAGTCCTTTCTGCGATGTCGCTCAGACGTCCGATCATGCATTGTTATTATTTATTTTGATATAAGCCCTTTCTGCGACGTCGCTCGACGTCCAACTCATGCATTGTTACCATTTACTTTTGATATAAGCCCTTTCGCGATGTCGCCCGACGTCCGATCATGCATTGTTGTCATTTACTTTCAATATAAGCCCTTTCGTGATGTCTCCCGACGTCCGATCGCGGGCACGATGTCTCTTACTTTCGATATAAGCCCTTTATGTGGTGTTGCTCGACGCCTCGATCGTGGCATGATTTATTTATTTGTTCACCCTTCGAGGCGTTTCTTCAGACACCCGATTGGTTTTCAGTTATTTTTACTAACACCTGACTTCCTTCTTACCAATTAATGTCGTGTTACTTACTCATCTGGATGTACCATAATAATTGCTCATGACACATTCATGCATGCATTTGTTATATCTTATGTCCGAACTGTCTTGCGTAGTACTTTCAAAGTACTCACCGGCTTGTTGATTTGGCCGATGTCTTGTGAAGGCGATCTCATGGATGAAGAGTTCGATAGCGAGTCCGACGCCTAGAGGAATCCCGGTCAGTCTCGTGTGACCCTGGTTTTGGTCATCATGTTATATCCGCTTCGCTACCCAAATAATTTCATCGAGCCTCACCTCGACGCTCGATGAGCTGCCAGTGTAGGAGTCATTTTATCCACTCCACTATGTTATTTCACCACCACTCTACCTCGAGTCAGTAGAATGCCACCCCACTCCATTGTGTCATGTCCGCCATTATGTATAATTATTGGCGTGCTTGTAATAAATGGTTGAGCACCCCAGCTCGATTTCGTAATATATTCTAATGCTACTGGCTTATTGTATCAAGATTTTGTCTACCAGTCAGGAGGATTTTTCCTCGTACTGGACTCAAAAGGTCGGTTTCTCAATAAACATTTTATTGGAAAACCGGTCGTGACAAGCTTGGTACCAGAGCCAGGCTGACTGTAGGAGGCCACTAGGTGCGATCGCTAATCGGTTATTAGCATAATAGAGCTAATTCATATTTTTACAAATGTAGTCAATTTCTGACAGTCAGCATAAATTTATGATCTGACCACTCAGAATTTTTGCCTACTTTTGTAGATGGCTGGCAACGACTGCGAGTCACAGATGTTCGCCAACATGCCTGATGGGTTCGTCAAGCTTCTCTCCTTCATCGTCCAAGTCGCGATGGGGCCATCTGTGCGCCCAGTCTTCACACTCTCTCAGCACAAGGTCAACGACAGTCTAACCATGCACCAGGCCGCGGTGCAATTCAAGGGAGGGCGTGTTGAGTTACACCATTTCCGGTTCTTGGGGAGAGCCATGCCTACGGAGAAGCATGCGATGCAGATGGCAGCCCATGAGGCGATAGCTCGTCTCAGGGATGTCCTTCCCTCGATGAAGACTCGTCGTTACCGCTACCTTCCATGTCACGTGCCATACACCTGTCACTACGCGTTCTCTTGCCCCAGAGGAGAACGAGACGAGGCTTTTGAGATGCTTATCGAGTATCTCCGGGCTCTGGAGGCAGCCTTCGACAACCTGGTGGATGACCTTGTGGCTGCCCGCATGGACTCAGTCCATGGCTGTGCCGCCAACAAGAGGGAGCTCCTGCACACCGCACCGCCACTGACTTTCGTCTCGTCATCGGCATCTTTTGCACCTACTACTCTCGCCACTACTCGTCGCCTGCCTACCACTGAGGAGTTCAACCAAGTCATTGCACCTACTCCAGTTCGTTTTGCACCACCCTTTGCGCCCACTACTGTTCGTGTTGTCCCGCATAGGGCGCCAGCTCCACCAACTCAGTGCAGCACTTCACGTCTGGAGCCTATTAGCGAGGAGGAGGTTGAGTCCCCAGCCTCACTGCGCCTCACCCTCGGCAGGCCAAGGGAAATCCTTACCATCTCCGACTGAGTACGCTTAGCCGCCATGTGATGTACCGGCTTGTACGATATGTTTATATGTACATAGGCTGTGAGAAGTAGCTTGTTTTGCATCATGTAGGAACCGGGAGAAGTGCACTAGCCTAAATAACATGTCAGGTATATGTACGCATATCCTGAGTGATGTATTGTATAATTACTGCTTGCGTGTAAGATATGTAATGAGCAGTCCTTCTCCACGCGCAAACGTTTATTCTCTGGAAAAATCTTGGAGCATTTAAGACTTTTTCCGTCTTCATGAATTTATTGACTTTTGCGACTCAATTTCTTTTCTTATGAGTTTTACAAAATATATCCCCAGAGTGAACAATGTCTCGTCCTTGGACGCGCTCCATGCCAACTCCGCCAGAGCAAAATTATGGCACACAACCAAGCAACAATTTCACACAGGGGCAGTCAAGTCAATAGGACAGTGAAACAACACTTCCCAAATGTGCCGTCTTTATGAGCAAAGTCAGCAACAACATCAGGAAATGATGAACCAAGTCATCAATATGGGAAATCACCGTGGACAGTATCGGCAGCAATCAAAGTTATCTGAGCTACAGAAGACGCGTCCCCAAACATTTTCTCATACTGACAAACCTCTTGAGGCCGAGGACTGGCTTCGAGACATGGAAAGAAAATTAATTATTGCCCAGTGTTCAGATCTTGAGAAAGTGCTATATGCACCACACTATCTCACTGGAGCAGCTGCATCATGGTGGAAAAATTTCCTACACATGCACCCCAACAAAAATAATATAACCTGGGAGGAGTTCAAAGAAGGCTTTCGCGGAGCACATATTCCTAAAAGTTTTATGAAGATCAAAAAGAGAGAATTTGACGACCTCAAGCAAAGGACCATGAGGTGTCAGAATACAACAGTCAGTTTACTCTGTTGTCTCGCTACGCCAACGAGGAGCGTATGTCTGAAAGCAAGAAGATGGAAAAATTCCTAGACGGTCTGGCGCCCGCGCTTAAATGCCAGCTGGTTGTGCACACCTTCCCAGATTTTAAAACGTTGGTGGATAAGGCCGTTACCTTGGAAAATGAGAGACGCAGCTTGGAAGATTTCCGCAAGCGAAAAAGGGACCAGACTAATCATGCTCGCAACCACCGCAGCAAGACAGATTTTCAGAAAGGTGGGACACCCAAACCCACAACAAATGTCTCACGCCCAATCAAGAATTTCCATGCAAGGGACAAGGAGTTCACATACCGCCCAGGCGTTACTTGCTACGCTTGTGGAGAAGAAGGGCACTATGCCAAGCAGTGCCCCAAGCCAAGGAACTCGACCCCAAAGCCGAACAACGGAGGCAATAATTTGGCGCCAAAGCGCAACAATTTCAAGCCAAATAACAACCACAGGAAGGGTCATCTGAACCACGTGACCAAAGAGGAAGCAAAGAATGCCCCAGATATCGTACTCGGTACGTTTCCTGTCAACACAATACCTGCCATGGTTTTGTTTGATTCTGGAGCTTCTCACTCATTAATTTCGAAAACTTTTGCCTTGCAAAATAATTTTTCGATGCTTCCCTTGGAAAAATCTATGATCGTCAAGTCCCCTGGGATCAAGCAAGTTACCCAGAGTTATTGCCAAGGTGTGGTTCTTGAGTTTGAAGGGTTGAAGTTTCACGCCAATCTTATTGTGTTGGAAAATAAAGGACTGGATGTCATCTTAGGGATGGATTGGTTAACCACCAACAAAGGTTTTATTGACTGCTTCAACCGGAACGTAATTCTCACCCACCACCACGGGAAGACAATAAAAGTTTCAGCCAAAGAAAGAAAAATATCCCGGCAACCAAGATTGAACAAGGTGGATATTTCTGAATTAAGCAAGGTTCCAGGAGTGTGTGAATTTCGCACGTATTTCCAAGAACTACGGGCATGCCACTGCACCGAGAGATAGAATTCATCATTGAGCTAGCACCCGAACCGCCCCATATACAAGAAACCATACAGAATGGCACCATCCGAATTGGTAGAACTGAAGAAGCAAATAAAAGAATTACTGGACAAAGGATATATACGAGCCAGCTCCTCACCTTGGGGTTCGCCAATTTTATTTGCCATAAAGAAGGATGGAACTCTGAGATTGTGTATAGACTATCCAGCGCTTAACATGGTCACAATCAAGAACAAATACCCGATGCCATGGATAAATGATTTATTTGATCAGCTCGCTCAGGCCAAGGTATTCTCAAAAATTGACTTGAGGTCGGGATACCATCAATTGAAGGTACGAACAGAAGATATTCCCAAGACGGCATCCACCTCCAGATACGGATTATATGAGTTCACCGTAATGCCATTTGGACTAACGAACGCCCCCGCATATTTTGTCCACCTCATGAACAAAGTATTTATGAAGTTTATGGACAAGTTTGTTGTGGTATTTATCAACGATATTCTGATATACTCCAAGACACCAGAAGAGCACGCTGAACATCTCCGAATTGTACTAGGGGAACTCAGGAAACATCAATTGTACGCTAAATTCAGCAAGTGTGAGTTTTGGCTAAGGCAAGTAGGTTTTCTGGGCCACGTGCTAACCCAAGAGGGTATTGCCGTAGACCCCGAAAAAGTCAAGGCCATACTTGGCTGGAAACCACCAGCCAGCGTTACGGACATACGAAGTTTCTTGGGAATGGCAGGATACTATTGAAGATTTATTGAAGGATTCTCCACCATAGCAAAGCCAATGACGCAGCTACTCAAGAAAGACAAGAAGTTTGAATGGACGGAAGCTTGCGAGAAAAGTTTCCAAGAATTAAAAAGGAAATTAACGACATCACCAGTATTAATTGTGCCAGACATACACAAGAATTTTGAGGTGTATTGTGACGCATCCCTGAAGGGCATCGGATGCGTGTTGATGCAAGAAGGCAAGGTAGTCGCATATGTCTCCAGACAACTTCGCAAGCATGAGGAAAATTATCCTACTCATGACCTGGAGTTAGCAGCAGTTATTCATGCACTCAAGGAATGGAGACACTTTTTACTTGGAAATCGTTGTGAAATATACACGGACCATAAGAGCCTCAAGTATATTTTCACACAACGGAACTGAATTTACGGCAACGACACTGGTTGGAATTAGTGAAGGATTATGACGTTGGAATCCACTACCATCCAGGAAAAGAAAATGTAGTGGCAGACGCTCTAAGTCGGAACCCTAGCCCAAACGACGATAACCTACCAAACCTGAGACCTGAATTTTGGCAGGATTTTGCTAAACTCAACTTGCTGGTAGTTACCGAAGGCAGCATATCGAATTTAGAAATGCAGCCTACCTTGATAGAAAAGATTAAAGAGGCTCAGCATGGACACCCCAGCATTGAAGGCATTAAACGGAAAGTGAGTTTGGGCAAGGCCTCAGAATTCGTTATCGACGAACAGGGAATATTGTGGTACGGAAATAGACTTTGCATACCAAATATCAAGGATCTTAAACAGCAGATCTTAGCTGAAGGCCACACCGCCCCATATTCAATCCATCCTGGAGGGACAAAAATGTACAAGGATATTCAGGAAAATTTTTGGTGGCACGGTCTAAAAAGGGACATAGCCACGTTCATCGCATGTTGTGACTCTTGTCAACGCATCAAGGCCGAGCACCAGAAACCGGCCGGACTTTTACAGCCAAATAAAATACCCGAGTGGAAATGGGACGAGATTGGAATGGATTTTATTGTTGGGCTACCTCGGTCACGGCACGGAAATGATGCCATATGGGTCATCACTGATAGACTGACTAAAGTAGCACACTTCATCCCCGTGAAGACAACCCACACCACTCAGAAGCTTGCCAGGCTTTATCTCTCCCGTATCGATGCGCTTACATGGAGTTCCAAAGACAATAATATCGCATGAGGCACTCAATTTATCTCCGATTTTGGGATCACTTACAACAAGCTCGAACTCAATGGCGTTCATTACCGCATACCACCCCGCATCGATGGACAAACTGAACGTAAACCAAATTCTAGAAGACATGCTAAGAGCATGTGTCCTCACCTATGGGACCAGTTGGGAAGAAAGTTTACCATACGCAGAGTTCGCATACAACAACAGTTACCAAGCCAGCCTGCAAATGGCACCATTTGAGGCTCTGTACGGGCGGAGATGTCGTACCCCACTAAATTGGTCAGAAACCGGAGACAGCCATATCTTCGGCGCAGACATGCTCAAGGAGGCTGAAGATAAAGTTAAGGTGATTAGGGATCGACTCAAGACAGCCCAAAGTCGACAAAAGAGTTATTACAATCAAGAACATCGGGGAGTCAGTTTTGAACCCGGTGAGTTTGTGTACCTACGAGTATCTCCTATGAGGGGCCTGCAACGATTCAAGATTAAGGGGAAGCTAGCACCAAGATTCATCGGACCATTCTACATAGTGGCACGGAGAGGCACGGTAGCCTACCTGCTAGACTTACCCGAAGATTTATCCGATGTCCACGACGTTTTCCACGTCTCGCAGTTGAGGAAGTGCGTAAGCAACCCAGAGAAACAAGTATCCCATGAAAACATTGACGTACAACCAGACCTCACCTATCGGGAACATCCAGTAAAAATATTAGAGGAATCTGAAAGAAGGACCCGACAGAAAACCATCAAATTTTTCAGAGTTCAGTGGAGCAACCACACCGAGAGTGAAGCCACTTGGGAAAGAGAGGATTTTCTTCGGACAGAGCACCCACACTTATTTGAGGATCGGCTTAAATCTCGGGGACGAGATTTTTGCTAAGGGGGTAGGTGTTGTGACACTCCAAAAAATTTTAGTTGGTTTTCATCAAATACTTTGTTGGTTCTGAAGAAGGTCATTTAAACCCTTCCAAAAATCTCTCTCTCAAAATTTTCCCCTTTGGCAAAAGGATTTTATTTTGGCATCCTTTTCAACCCTGGTGTTGGTTTTAAAAAAAAACCTTTCTTCTGTTTATCCCCTTCTCAAATTTAATTCTTGGATTTATTTTCTTTTAAAAGAAAACCCTAGGAGTTTTGGGTCTTCTCTTATATTGAAACCACCCATGGTTTTACCATGCCTCTTGTGGTAAATCCTTTCAAAACCCCTCCTTCCACTTTGGGGGCAGTCCAAATATTCTGTCCCAACAAGTACAACTCATTTTTGGATTTTATTTCATTTATTTCTTTCCCCAAAACAATTTTGTCCATTATTTTGAGCCTAGGTGATTTGCAAGGCAAGTACCTAATTGCCTTTGAACTTTGATCTCAAACCAACTCCTCTGGATAGTCCCTAGCACCCACAACCTAGAACCATCAAGATCCACTCTTCTTATCTTCAAAATTTTCAAGTTTCAGCTTCTGCAAGTTTGGACCAGATTTGTCAAATTTGGTGAAATTCATATCTCCTCTTCTCCAAAAATTCCACAAAAATTCAGGCAGCCCCCAGATGCAGTGAGAGGCCACCTCACCAAAAATCCGCTCAAGGAGAACCTCCCACATAACAAATTCATTCTGTCGAACACTTGGTCGGCACTGTTACCTTGCACTTTCAGAGAGATTCAGAGTTTCAGAAAGTTCAGTGTCGCATTTCGTCGAGTTCTCACACTGTCAACAAGGCGCCTGGCGCATTGCGCATGGCCCCTCCTCCCTGGCCAGAGCGCCGCACACCCCCTTGGACGGGTGAAGGCGTCGGTGGCGGCGAGCCTCACCGACGTTGGCAGTTTCTGCGGTGGCTGCGCCACCCGTGGCGGCCAGCGAGGGCCTGAGCCAGCTCGCCATGCCACCCGGCGCCGCCCATCGCTCCCTGGCCCTGGCGCGTTGCGCATGGCCCCTCCTCCCTGGCCAAAGCGCCGCACGCCCCTTGGACAGGTGCAGGCGTCGGTGGCGGCGAGCCTCACCGGTGTTGGTTGTTTCTGCGGTGGCTGCGCCACCCGTGGCGGCCAGCGAGGGCCTGAGCCAGCTCGCCACGCCACCCGGCGCCGCCTATCGCTCCCTGGCCCTCCGCGTGCCTCATGCATGCCAGTGCACTCCCGCTGCACCGTCGCCGTGGCCCGGCAAGCACAGGGCATGCCCTCGCGGCCGACGGGCCAAGGCCGCCCGTTCTTCGAACCACCCCAAAGCTTCTAATCCAAGCTCGTTTAGTGCCTAAATGGAGCCAGTGGACCTCCACGATGACGCTCAACCACTAAACCACCCCGACCAAGCCCTGCGCCGCCAGAACCTTCGCGGAGAACTCCGTTCACGGCCATCACCTCGGATCGCCTATAAAGGGGCCCCGAGCTGCGCCCTCGAGCACGCACCACCTCTGCACCTCACCAACACTCCGCCAGCCACTAGGAGGACCTCGAGGAGGTCTCCTCCCCAACTCCGCCGCCCGTTCCGCCTTGGCCTCCACCTCGATTCACTCCGGTGAGGCCGTCCCCGGCGCCCAAACCTCGTCAGCAATCCCCTCGAGCACCCAGAAGTCTAACCCCCACTTCAATTTGCCCTTCGCAGCACCCTCCGGCGAGATCCAACTCCACCCGAACCGCCGTCCGCCGGAGCAAGGGCCGCCATCGACGTGGTGCTCACCGGCGACCACCACCACCACCCACCGACGCAGAAGGATGCACTTAGCACGGAGGTACCACCCGATCCCCCTGCCTCACCGTGGATCGCCGCCGGCGACCACCGCAGCTCTCGGGCGCCGACGAGCTCCGTCTCCTCGTTTGAAATTTCAAACTGACGGGTGGGACCCACTGTCGATCTCTCATTTCTTTTAAAACGAACCGTTTTCTGAAAGCGTATTCGGCAAAATGCGCTTTCGGTCTGAATCGTTTTCGGACTTTTCGCTTAGCCCCTAGGAAGTTTCGTTTCATTACGAGAAGGTCCTTGGACCAAAACACTTAAAACTTTTAAACAGAAAAGGATTTTTGAGTGATTCTTTTCTGCCCTCTTCAAAATTTTGTCTAGTTTTTTATCAGAATTATTTGAAAAATATTTGGTATATTTATGTACACCTCACGGTATTTACGGTAGCGCGTGTATTTTTGTATACCGTAGATACCGAAGGAGGTGACGGAACCGTAAACTTCACCGAGCTAGGCCCCGACTACTCCGAACCAGGCAAGCATGTTTGAACTTTCGATATGATGAGTGTTTTGGCATGTTTGCATTAAGTAGTTGCATGGCATGATCATGAGCACCTCGATGAATGTCATATTACATGCAAAGTGGAGACAAGTGAGTTTCGAAAATCCATAAGATATTGGATACGAGTTTGCATGGCCATGTGATGGCGTAAGAATGGGTAAGATGGCAGTGTTGTAGCATGCCAGTCTTATGCCTGACTGTTTGACCAGTGTCAACATGAATCGGTCCAGTTTCCATCCGTTTCCCTCCTGTACTACCACATGTTTTTCCGCAAGGAAATATGGCTTAGTAAGTTGCAAACCGCTTTCTGGTACACACCAAATCGAGAGGCCGGGATGAGGGTTCCATGGCCCTGGATTAAAGCCTATCATCCGGTCAGGGGGCATGGGTGTTTCCGGTTGGGACCGAGAGGGGGGCACACCTTAGAGCGCGTGTATATAAATTTGATCCCATGCCATTCAAGATTGTGATCTCCCCGTCTCAGAGTTTTTCTTGAACGCTGTCCAGGGTGATTCCTAGCAACGTAAGGTGGGATGGGTGTGTACTGGTTAGATGTGTTTTCTTCCGAAATACCGTAAACGGAACTAGTCGTTGTGACTACGGAAACCCATTGACTGTGGGAAATTTAGTACAAGCTCTGCAGAGTCAAAAATCTTTGAAACCATCTTATCCATGTCCAAGTACCGTGCTCATTATCTTCCGTCCAGTGTCAGTCTCGGTGACAGAAACTCCTGAGGACCACATGAGTGTTAAGTCCGATTAAATTTTTATTTACTGTGGATGAACTAACCCGTTTATTATCATGTGTTGAATATGTTCCTATGAGCACTATTTCTTGCAAGTTAACAGATATGAAAAGTGAATTTCAAGCCCTTTCTGCGATGTCGCTCAGATGTCCGACTGCAGCATTGTTATTATTTACTTTTGATATAAGCCCTTTCTGCGATGTCGCTCAGACGTCCGACTGCGGCATTGTTATTATTTACTTTTGATATAAGCCCTTTCTGCAATGTCGCTCAGACGTCCGACTGCAGCATTGTAATTATGTATTTTTTATATAAGCCCTTTCTGCAACGTCGCTCAGACGTCCGACTGTGGCATTGTTACCATTTACTTTTGATATAAGCCCTTTCTGTGATGTCGCTCCGACGTCCGACTGCGGCATTGTTGTCATTTACTTTCAATATAAGCCCTTTCTGTGATGTCGCCCCGGCGTCCGACTGTGGCACGCATGTCTCTTACTTTCGATATAAGCCCTTTATGTGGTGTCGCTCAGACGCCCGACTGTGGCATGATTTATTTATTTGTTCACCCTTCGAGGCGTTGCTTCAGATACCCGATCGGTTTTCAGTTATTTTTACTACCACCTGACTTCCTTCTTACTAATTAATGTCGTGTTACTTCCTCATCTGGATGTACCATAATAATTGCTCATGACGCATTCATGCATGCATTTGTTATATCTTATGTCCGAACTGTCTTGCGAGTACTTTCAAAGTACTCACCTGGCTTGTTGATTTGGCCAGATGCTGACGAAGGCGATCTCATGGATGAAGAGTTCGATAGCGAGTCCGACGCCTAGAGGAATCCCAGTCAGTCTCGTGCGACCCTGGTTTTGGTCACTGTGTTATATCCGCTTCCGCTACCCAAATAATTTCATCGAGCCTCACCTCGACGCTCGATGAGCTGCCAGTGTAGGAGTCATTTTATCCACTCCACTGTGTTATTTCACCACCACTCTACCTCGAGTCAGTAGAATGCCACCCCACTCCATTGTGTCATGTCCGCCATTATGTATAATTATTTGCGTGCTTGTAATAAATGGTTGAGCACCCCAGCTCGACCCTGTAATATATTCTAATGCTACTGGCTTATTGTATCAAGATTTTGTCTACCAGTCAGGAGGATTTTTTTCCTCGTACTGGACTTAAAAGGTCGGTTTCTCAATAAACATTTTATTGGAAAACCGGTCGTGACACATCCCAAAAGTAATGTCTTAAATCATAGAAGATTTTTTTCTTTTGTTGGTATGTAAAGCTAGGTGGTAGATATTTAGCAACAATGTAATTAGCATAGTCAGCATACCAAGGAGTACTATGAGAGACATTTATTGCAGCTAACTGCTCATCAGGAAAACTATCATCAATAGGAAGTGGGTCATGAAGCACATTTTCAAGCCTAGACAAATTATCCACTACTGGGTTCTCAGCTCCTTTTCTATCAATGATATGTAAATCAAATTCTTGTAGCAAAAGAACCCAATGAATAAGTCTAGGTTTAGCATCTTTCTTTTCCATAAGATATTTAATAGCAGCATGGTTTGTGTGAACAGTTACTTTGGAATCAGCAATATAAGGTCTAAATTTATCACAAGCAAACACCACTGCTAAGAATTCTTTTTCAGTAGTAGCATAATTTCTTTGAGCACTGTCTAGAGTTTTACTAGCATAATGAATAACATTCTATTTTTTATCAACTCTTTGTCCTAGAACAACACCAACAGCATAATCACTAGCATCACACATAATTTCAAAAGGCATGTTCTAATCAGGTGGTTGAACAATAGGTGCAGAAATTAAAGCTTTCTTGGGTGCTTCAAAGGCTTCTAAACAATCATCATAAAAAACAAAAGGAATATCCTTCTGCAAAAGATTAGTGAGAGGCCTAGGATTTTAGAGAAATCCTTGATAAATCTCATATAGAAACCAGCATGACCCAGGAAACTATGAATACCTTTTATATCTTTAGGACATGGCATGCATGAACCTTAGCTTGGTCCACTTCAATACCTCTTTCAGAAATTTTATGACCCAAGACAATGCCTTCATTTACCATAAAGTGGCACTTCTCCCAATTCAAGACAAGATTTGTTTGTTCACATCTCTGCAAAAATCGCTCAAGATTGCTTAAACAATCATCAAAAGACTTCCCATAAAAAGAAAAATCATCCATGAAAACCTCAACAATATTTTCACAAAAATCTAAGAATATAACAGTCATACATCTTTGAAAGGTAGCAGGTGCATTACATAAACCAAAAGGCATACGTCTATAAGCATAGGTTCCAAAAGGACAAGTAAAAGTGGTATTTTCTTGATCAGGTTGAGAAACAGGTATTTGTGAAAACCCAGAATATCCATCAAGGAAGCAGAAGTGTGTGTGCTTAGATAATCTTTCAAGCATGTGATCAATAAAAGGCAAAGGGTAATGATCTTTTCTAGTTGCTTTATTTAATTTTCTATAATCAATTACCATTCTATAGCCTGTAACAATTCTTTGTGGAATAAGCTCAATTTTATCATTAGGAACAACAGTAATACCTCCTTTCTTAGGGACACAATGAATAGGACTTACCCATCTACTATCAGCTATAGGATAGATTATACCTGCTTCCAGAAGTTTTAATATTTCCGTTCTTACCACCTCTTTCATCTTCGGATTTAACCGATGTTGGTGATCAACAACGGGTTTAGCATCAGGTTCCATATTAATTTTGTGCTGACATAGAGTGGGACTAATGCCCTTTAAATCATCAAGAGTATATCCAATAGCAGCCCGATGCTTCCTTAGAACTTTCAATAATCTTTCTTCTTCATGTTCTGAAAGGTTAGCACTGATAATAACAGGATATATCTTCTTTTCATCAAGATAAGCATATTTCAAAGTGTCTGGCAATTGTTTTAATTCAAACACAGGATCACCTTTAGGTGGAGGAGGACCTCCTAAAGTTTCAATAGGCAGATTGTGTTTAAGTAGAGGACGTTGTTCAAAGAAAAGTTATCTATTTCATTCCTTTCATATGCATATGTAAATCATTTTCATGATCTGGCAAATATTGTTCTAAAGGATCAGTAGGTGGCACAGCAATAGAAGCAAGACCAATTAATTCATTCTTACTAGGCAATTCTTTTTCATGAAGATTTCTACTAAACTTGGAAAAATTAAACTCATGAGACTCACCAACAAAGCTAACACCAAGAGTTTGTTTCTTACCATCTATCTTAGCATTAACTGTGTTCAAGAAAGGTCTTCCAAAGATAATGGGACAGAAGTCATCTTGTGGGGAACCAAGAACAAGAAAATCAGTAGGGTATTTTATTTTCCCACACAAGACTTCAACATCTCTAATGATCCCAAATGGTGATATGGTGTCTCTATTAGCAAGTTTAATAGTAACATCTATTTCTTCCAACTCTGCAGGTGCTATGTCTTTCATAATTTCTTGATATAAGGTGTAAGGAATAGCACTCACACTAGCACCCAGGTCACATAAGCCATGATAACAGTGATCTCCTATTTTAACTGAGATGACAGGCATGCCCACAACAGGTCTATGTTTATCCCTTTTATCTGGTTTAGCAATTCTAGCAGCTTCTTCACAGAAATAAATAACATGCCCATCTATCTCTTCTTCTAAGAGATATTTAATCATAGCTATGCTAGATTCTACTTTGATTTGTTCATCAGGTTTAGGTGTTCTAATATAGCTTTTTTTAACCACAGTTGAAACTTTAGCATGTTCCCTTATCCTAGCAGGAAAAGGTGGTTTCTCAATATAAGCAGATGGGACAACTGGATCAACATTATAAAGTATAGTTTCTTCTTTAACTTCTCTTTAATAGGTGGGTGATATTTGGACCACTTCTCTTTATGGAGTTAAACATGAGTAGCAAATGGTTCACAAAAGGAGGCGACTATCTCAGAGTCAAGTCCATATTTAGTGCTAAACTTTTGAAAAGCATCGGTATCCATAAAAGTTTAACACAATCATACTTAAGTTTAATACCTGACTCTTTACCTTCATCGAGTTCCCAATATTCATAATTGCGTTTAATTCCTTCCAAGAGATCCCACCGGAATTCAATAGTCTTCTTCATAAAAGAACCAACACAAGAAGTATCAAGCATGGTTTGATCATTACGAGAAAGCCGAGCATAAAAATTATGGATAATAATTTCTCTTGAGAGCTCATGATTGGGGCATGAATATAACATTGACTTAAGCCTCCCCCAAGCTAGAGCAATACTTTCTCCTTCACGAGGCCAAAAATTATATATATAATTCCGATCACGATGAACTAGATGCATAGGATAAATTTTTTGCTGGAACTCCAATTTCAAACGATTCCAATTCCATGATCCAATATCATCGCATAGACTATACCATGCCAATGATTTTCCCTTCAAAGATAAAGGGAAAACCTTTTTCATCACCTCATCTCTGGGTAAACCTGCAAGCTTAAACACAAATTTGTTCTACATATATCAAGTGCATATCAGGATGTTTGGCTCCATCTCCTGCATAAGGATTAGCTCAGTTGTTCTATCATACCTGAAGGAATTTCATATTCAATATTTTCAGTAGGTGCAGTAGGTTGAGGGGTAGCTAATTGTGGTTCCGTACAAGGTGAAGATACCCTGAAAAAACCCCACAAAGGATTGTTTTCCATAGTAACAAGTGACAATAAATTTCATCACACTATATAAATGTTTCCTTACCGAATTCCACTTACCAAAGGCGCTTCACTCCCTGGCAACAGCGCCATAAAATAGCCTTGATGACCCACAAGTATAGGGGATCAATTGTAGCTCTTTTCGATAAGTACGAGTGTCGAACCCAACGAGGAGCAGAAGGAAATGAGAAGTAGTTTTCAGTAAGGTAATGTCTGCAAGTGCTGAAATTGTAAGTAGTAACGATAGTAGTAACAAAAGTGCAGCAAGGTAACCCAATCCTTTTGAGGCAAAGGACATGCCAAAACGGTCTCTTATGATAAGCAAAGCGTTCTTGAGGGTACACGGGAATTTCATCTAGTCACTTTCATCATGTTGGTTCGATTTGTGTTCGCTACTTTGATAATTTGATATGTGAGTGGACCGGTACTTAGGTGTTGTTCTTACTTGAACAAACCTCCTACTTATGATTAACCCTCCCTCAAGCATCCGCAACTACGAGAATAACCATAAACTTTTGGATCCAATCGGTCCCTTACGGAATAGCGCATAAACTGGGGTTTAAGCTTCTGTCACTCTCGCAACCCATCATCTAATTGCTACTCCACAATGCATTCCCTTAGGCCCAAATATGGTGAAGTGTCATGTAGTCGACATTCACATGACACCACTAAGGGAATCACAACATACATACTATCAAAATAGCGAACACATATCAAATTCACATGATTACTTGCAACATGATTTCTCCCGTGACCTCAAGAACAAAAGTAACTACTCACAAATGATAAACCTGCTCATGATTAGAGGAGTATTAAATAGCATATTGGATCTGAACATATAATCTTCCACCAAATAAACCATATAGTAATCAACTACAAGATGTAATCAACACTACTAGTCACCCACAAGCACCAATCTATAGTTCCGGTAACAAGATTGAACACAAGAGATGAACTAGGGTTTGAGATGAGATGGTGTTGTTGAAGATGTTGATGGAGATTGCCCTCCCTAAGATGGCAGCGTTGTTGGTGATGATGATGACGATGATTTCCCCCTCCGGGAGGGAAGTTCCCCCGGCGGAATCGCTCCCCCGGAGGGCAAAAGTGCTCCTACCCAAGTTCCGCCTCGAGACGGTGGCGCTCCATCCCGAAAGTCATCTCCTTATTTTTTTATAGGTCAAAATGACCTATATACCAGAAGATGGGCACCGGAGGTGGGCCGAGGAGGGCACAACCCACTAGGGCACGCCCAGGTGGGTTTTGCCAACCTAGTGGGCCCCCTTTGGTAGTTATTTGCTCCAGTGAGCCTTAAATTTCCATAAAAATCTTCATGAAGTTTCAGCTTGTTTGGAGTTGTGCAGAATAGGTGGCCTGACGTAGCTTTTCTAGGTCCAGATTTCCAGCTGCCGGAATTCTCCCTCTTGGTGTGTACCTTGCAAATTATGAGAGAAAAGGTGTTAGAATTACTCCAAAAAGCATTATTATGGATAAAAACATTATAAATAACAGTAAGAAAACATGATGCAAAATGGACGTATCAGTGAACAAATTACTGTTGGGTAATTGATAGAACTTCAAATAATCATGACGATATCTAGGCAATGATCATTATATAGGCATCACGTCCAAGATTAGTAGACCGACTCCTGCCTGCATCTACTACTATTACTCCACACATCGATCGCTATCCAGCATGCATCTAGTGTATTAAGTTCATGGAGAAACTGAGTAATGCAATAAGAATGATGACATGATGTAGACAAGATCTATTTATGTAGAAATAAACCCCATCTTGTTATCCTTAATAGCAACGATACACACATGTCATTTCCCTTTCTATCACCGGGATCAAGCACCGTAAGATCGAACCCATTACAAAGCACCTCTTCCCATTGCAAGATAAATAGATCAAGTTGGCCAAACAAAACCCAAATATCGGAGAAGAAATATGAGGCTATAAGTAATCATGCATATAAGAGATCAAAGAAGACTCAAATAACTTTCATGGATAAAAACATAGATCTGATCATAAACTCAAAGTTCATCGGATCCCAACAAACACACCGCAGAAAGAGTTACATCATATGGATCTCCAAGAGACCATTGTATTGAGAATGAAACGAGAGAGAGAGAAAGTCATCTAGCTACTAACTACGGACCCGTAGGTCTACAAAGAACTACTCACGCATCATCAGAGGGGCACCAATGGACATGATGAACCCCTCCGTGATGGTGTCTAGATTGGATCTATGGTTTCTGGAACTTGAGGCGGCTAGAATTGATTTTTGTCGACTCCCCTAGGTTTTCTAGAATATTGGGGTATTTATAGAGCAAAGATGCGGTTCGGGAGGCACCCGAGGTGAGCACAACCCACTAGGGCGCGCCTGGGCCTCCAGGCGTGCCCTGGTGGGCTGTGCTCCCCTCGAAGCACCCCCCAGGCGCTTCTCCGGCCCACTGGATGTTTTCTGGTCCAAAAAAACCACAAAAAGTTTCGCTGTGTTTGGACTCCATTTGGTATTGATTTCCTATGATGTAAAAAACATGCAGAAAACAGCAACTGGCACTTGGCACTATGTCAATAGGTTAGTACCAAAATGACTATAAATTGATTGTAAAACATCCAAGAATGATAATATAACATCATGGAACAATAAAAAATTACAGATATGTTGGAGACGTATCAAGTTTGCACCAACTCTCAAGGTGAGAAAGGGAAATGCACGATACCGAAGAGACTAGCAATGGTGGAAGGGTGAGAGTGCGTATAATCCATGGACTCAACATTAGTCATAAAGAACTCACATACTTATTGCAAGAGTTTATTAGCCCTCGAAACAAAGTACTAATACTCATGCTCCTAGGGGGATAGATTGGTAGGAAAAGACCATCGCTCGTCCCCGGCCGCCAGTCATAAGGAAGACAATAAAAAATAAATCATGCTCCAACTTCATCGCATAACGAGAGACCATACGTGCATGCTTCGGGAATCACAAACCTTAACACAAATATTCTTACTAATCCACAATTACTCACTAGCATGAATCTAATATCACCATCTTTTTATCTCAAAACAAATGCAAGGAATCAAACTTCTCATATGTTCAATGATCTTCATGAAAGTTTTTATTACATCCCTCTTGAATACCCATCATATTAGGACTAAATTTACATCCTAAGAAAATTGCCATGCTATTTTTAAGAATCTCAAAATAATATAAGTGAGGCATGAGAGTTCATCAATTTCTTCAAAATAAAACCACCGCCGTACACTAAAAAGATACAAGTGAAGCAGTAGAGCAACTACCTAGCTCAAAAAGATATAAGTGAAACACATAGAGTATTCTAATAAATTCACGATTAATGTGTGTCCCTCTCAAAAGGTGTGTACAGCAAGGATGGTTGTGGCAAAGTAAAAAGCAAAGACTCATATAATACAAGACGCTCCAAGAAAAACACATATCATGTGGTGAATAAAAATATAGCCTCAAGTAATTTACCGATGGATTGAAGACAAAAGAGGGGATGCCATCCGGGGCATCCCCAAGCTTAGATGCTTGGTTGTCCTTGAATATTACCTTCGGGTGCCTTGGTCATCCCCAAGCTTAGACTCTTGCCACTCCTTATTCCATAGTCCATCAAAACTTCACCCAAAACTTGAAAACTTCACAACACAAAACTCAACAGAAAAGTCGTGAGATCCGTTAGTGAAATAAAGCAAATAACCACTTTTAGGTATTGTTGTAAACTCATTCTAATTTTATATTGGTGTTATATCTATTGTATTATAACTTCTCCATGGTTCATACCCCCGATACTACCCATATATTCATCAAAATAAGCAAACAACACAATGAAAACAGAATCTGTCAAAAACAGAACAATCTGTAGTAATCTAGACATTAGCCAAACTTCTGTAACTCCAAAAATTCTGAAAACTTAGGACAATGTAGGAAATTTTTATATCAATCTTGTGTAAAAAAATTAGATCAAAAGCATGTTTTTGTGAATTTTTAAAATTCCAAAAGTTAGCGCAAAAGTTTCTGATTTTCAGCTGAATCAAATCAACTATCACTCAAATCATCCCAAAGGTCTTACTTGGCACAAACACTAATTAAAACTCTTAAAGACAATCATAACAGAAGTATAATTGCGTATACTCATAAAAACAAAAAAGTAAAAATATTGGGTTGTCTCCCAAGTCCCAACAAGCGCTTTTCTTTAAGGCCTTTTAGCTAGGCATTGAGATTTCAATGATGCTCGCATGAAAGACAAGAATTGAAGCACAAAAAGAGCATCATATAGCATGCGAAAATCACATTCAAGTCTAACATACTTCCTATGCATAGGCATTTCATAATAAAACAAATTATCAAAGCAAGCAAAGACTAGCATATGCAAGGAAGAAGAATAAAACATAGACAATCTCAACATTACGAGAGGTAATTTAGTAAGATGAAAATTTCTACCACAATATTTTCCACTCTCATAATAATTACATGTGGGATCATATTCAAATTCAACAATATAGCTATCACATAACATATTCTCCACATGATCCACATGCATGCAAAGTTGACACTCTTCCAATATAGTGGGATTATCACCAAATAAAGTCATGACCTCTCCAAGCCCACTTTTATCAAAAAATTCATAAGATTGATCATTCTCCAAAGTAGTGGGGTAATTATTACCTAGAGTTGGCACTCTTCCAAACCCACTTTCAATATTATTTCAAGCATTATCATCGATAACATATTCATCATGAGGCTTAAATAAATTTTCAAGACCGTAAGAAGAATCACCCCAATCATGGTCATTGCAAAAAAGTAGTGAACATAGCAAAATTAGCATCCCCAAGCTTGGGGTTTTGCATATTATTAACACTACTGACATTAATAGAATTTATAATAACATCATTGCAATCATGCTTTTTATTCAAGGAGCTACCGTGAACCACTTTATAAATTTCTTCTTTTAACACTTCATCACAGTTTCCGAATTCACGAATTTCAATCAAAACTTCATAAAGATAATCTAGTGCACTCACTCACTAGCAATTGGTTCATCATAGTTCGATCTTTTAAAAATATTAGCAAGTGGATGAGGATCCATAAGCTTTTTGTTTTTGATTTCCAATAAACATGCAATTATACCAAGCGAACAAGCAAAAAAAACCAAGACAAGAAGGCAAATGAAAAGAAGGCAAATATTTTTGTGTTTTTCTGAAAATATTTTAGAAGTGGGGAAGAGGAAAACGAGAGGCAAATGGCGAATAATGTAAGTGCAAGAGCTGAGAGTTTATGATAGGTACTTGGCAGGCTTGATGTAGATCCTCCCCGGCAACGACGCTAGAAATTCTTCCTCCTACTTCTTGAGCTTGCATTGGTTTTTCCCTTGAAGAGGAAAGGGTGATGCAGCAAAGTAGAGATAAGTATTTCCCTTAGTTTGAGAACCAAGGTATCAACCAGTAGGAGGAACACACAAGTCTCCAATGGTTGCACCTACACAAACAAACAAATACTTGCACCTAACGCGATAAAAGGGGTTGTCAATCCCTTCATGGTTAATTGCAAGGATGCGATCTGATAGAGATAGGTATAAAAGATAAATAAAAGTGCAATATAAAGTAAAGGTAAATAAATTGCAGAAAGGTATTTTTGGGTTTTTGGTTTTATATATCTGAAAATAATATGATGAGAATAGACCCGGGTGCCATAGTTTTTACTAGAGGCTTCTCTCTTGAAAGAATGCATATGGTGGGTAAACAAATTACTGTTGAGCAATTGATAGAAAAAGCGCAAAGTTATGACGATATCTAAGGCAATGATCATGAATATATGCATCACGTCTGTGACAAGTAGACCGACTCCTGCCTGCATCTACTACTATTACTCCACACAGCGACCGCTATCCGGCATGCATCTAGTGTATTAAGTTAACAAGAACGGAGTAACACCTTAAGCAAGATGACATGATGTAGAGGGATAGATCCAATCAATATGAAATAAACCCCACCTTTTTATCCTTAATGGCGACAATACAAATACGTTTCATGTCCCCTTCTGTCACTGGGATTGAGCACCACAAGATTGAACCCATTACAAAGCACCTCTCCCATTGCAAGAAAAAACAATCTAGTTGGCCAAACCAAATCAATAGATCGGAGATAAATACAAAGCTATCTTAATCATGCATAAAAGAGTTCAGAGAAGACTCAAATAATATTCATAGATAATCTGGTCCTAAATTCACAATTCATCGGATCTCAACAAATGCACCGCAAAAGAAGAGATTACATCGAATAGACCTCCAAGAATATCAAGGAGAACATTGTATTGAAGATCAAAGAGAGAGAGAGAGAGAGAGAGAGAGAGAGAGAGAGAGAGAGAGAAGATTCATCTAGCTACTAGCTATGGACCCGTAGGTCTGTGGTAAACTACTCACACATCATCGGAAGGGTAGCAAGGTTGGTGCAGAGGCCCTCCGTGATCGAATCCCCCTCCGACGGAATGCCATAAAAGGCCCCAAGATGGGATCTCACGAGAACAAAAGCTTGCGGCGACGGAAAAGTATATTCGGTGTGACCTCTCGTATACGGGTTGGGTATTTATAGAGCTGAAATTAGGGTTAGAGGAGCCACGGGGGCCCACAAGCTCATAGGGCACCCCCCCTAAAGCGCGCCTGTTAAGCGCTTGTCGCTCACCTGTGGACCTTCTGGCCTCCTCCCGAAGCATCCTAGGTGTCTTCTGGTCCAAGAAAAATTGTCAAAAAGTTTCATTCCATTTGGACTCCGTTTGGTATTGATTTTCTGTAGAAGACAAAAATAAGGAAAAAAACAGCAACTAGCACTGAGCACTAGGTTAATAGGTTAGTCCCAAAAAATGATATAAAATAGCATAATAATGCATATAAAATATCCAAGATCGATAATATAATAGCATGGAACAATAAAAAAATAGATACGTTGGAGACGTATGACGAAGGCCTGCACTGAGGATGTCCCAATGGAGGAGGCGGTTGCTAGCATCGCCATGGGTGAGGGCCGTGCTCACTACACCGAGATGGTGTTGGTCAAGCGGGAGGCCACATTCCGGCAGGCGCAGGCGGACCAGGAGTACAACCTCCGCCTCCTCGACAAGCACCGACACCCGGAGGAGCAACTCGCTTTCGGCACGGCCATCGTGTCAGTCGTGGACGTGGCCGAGCAGGAGGCGCTGCTCGATTCCTATCTTTCCGCATGCGATATCCGCCGCCATTGTTGGCGGTACCACCTCGATCAGGCGGAGTTGGAACCATCTTCAAGGAGATCGATGAGGCGGTGAATGAAGTCTACGGCAAGAGAGATGACAGGGACGATGTCGCCAGCTCCGCCACGGCCACACCCCACCGCCACGACCATGAAGCCAGCATGTCCGCAGGTGCCCCCGGCAGTGAGGATGGGTAGAGCATACGGGAGGTCACTGACGCTCAGGTCGCAGGAAGGTCGCCACTTTTTTGCTCCCATTTAAGCCAGGCTTGGCAGGCTCATGACCGTCGGTCGATTAGTCCACCTACACGCTACAGAGGCGGAGCTTCAATTTTCGTGGCTCATGACACGGCGAACGGGCGCTAGCGATCATTTAGACTAGATTTAGAGTATGGTTTAGTTCAAATATGTCGAAATGTAATTAGTTTGCTCCGTTTTCGATGAAAAGCATCCAGTTTTATGTAAACAAATATCCAGGTAAGAATGAATATCGTTCGGTTTGTTTAAATATCCATCAAATTTGTAAATTTTCTTTCAAAATGTAACTGGACATATGCGGATAGCTTTGGATGGGCGGCTCCCGCATAAGTGTCTGCGGACTGGTCCCCCCGATCTACGGACGGATGCGATGTCTAGTTTTCCGGTTGGTGTTGGAAATGACCTTAAGGGGTACCTTACAAAGGTCACTCCCATCATCCGTGGCGTTGCATGCGCGCCACTTGTCGCAATCAAAGTTTTCTTTTTCCGTACATTCGTTGTTTGAAAATGTTTTATCTCTTGAACTGTGTGTCTAAATTTTGAACCATTTTCATTATTGGATTTCTCACGTCGAGATCTTCAAAATTAAATCCCATGTTAATTGGTTTTGACATACTTTGTTTCATGAAAAAACCAGTAAGAAGAAAAGGAGGCGGAAACATGTTTTCTTTTACTTCTTTATCTTTTCAAGAGGCACAGTTGTGCGTCTCACCGAAGCAAATCTGTGTATCTCATGGAATAAATAAAATATTTTCCTTTTTTGGGAGGTGCCTCTCGGGGAAGCAAATCTGTGCCTGCACGAGAAGCAAATTCGTGCCTCTGGTGAAAGCAAAAAGGTGTATTTTATTTCTTTTTCGAGAGGCACGGGAAGCAAATTTTTCTTCGGTTTTGTTTTGTTTTCTCATTGGTTGTTTCAGTTTTCTTTGGGTTTTTCATTTTGTTCATTTATGAGGTGTTTCTTTTGTTCCTTCCTTCCGTTTCTTCAGTGAAACAGCTTTTTCTTCTTTTTCCCCTTTTTTTCTTCTGTCTTTTCAATTCTGTTCAACACATGTCTATATTTCCATACACATTTGCACACTTTATGCATACATCAAGAATTTTTTAATACTTTTTTTAACAATTTTAAAATAAATTATTAACATCTTTTTAAAATTTATGTGGGATGACAACTTTTCATAAACATCGCACATTTTTGTTATATAGTAGGAATATTTTTAAATATGTGTTTAAAATTTTCGAAATATATGATTAACATTTTTATACATGATCAATGTTTTTTATTTTATGGTATTATGTTCAAAAATTTAATACACACTCTAGTTTTAATATTTTTGAAATAGATGATTAACATATTTTCAAATTTTTGTGTGTGATGACTATTTTTTTCATACACATTGTACATGTTCCATATATAACATGAACATTTTTATTATAAATATTTAACTTTTTGAAACATATGGTTAACATTTTCTGATACATGATCAACATTTTCTCAAATCTTGATTTTTTTTAAAATACACTAGCAAATATGCCCGTGCGTTGATGAACCATGCCTGAGCTAGACTGATGAATCAAATGCCAGGATGAGATAATGACTTTTAAAATGTCATTTCACAAACTATGTCGTAATGATGTCATGATGAGATAAGAGACTTTTAAAAGGTCATTTTTAAAACAAAAAATGTGATGGTCTCATAACGACTTGATTTGTAAGGCGCCACAACAAAATATTTTTTGGCTGAGCAAACTGCATTGATGAACCATGCGTTGGTTCATCAACGCATTGATGAATGATGTGTCTCGCCTTGACCTAGCGTACCGGTGTTTTTTGTAACCAGTGAAAATTGTGGCACCAGAATAAACATAGTTGTGTATGGAGTCAAAATAAACATTTAGTCATTTTCATATAGCTTACAAAAACGAACCCATAGGAAGTTGTGTCAATTTTTTGGGGCTCAGCGTTGTACAGAACCCGAAAACCTTTTTCTTACCCGATGTGCAAGGACTAAATAAAATCATAAAATGACCTCTACAGATCCCCTAATCAACCTCTACGTAAGCGACCGTTCTATTTTGTTCATTATTTACGGACCTCTTTTAATTTTTTGAACATTTTTAAAATTTCATGATTTTTTTTTCAAATTACCGTATATTTTTTGAATACACGATCATTTTTTCAAAATTATGAACATTTTTTTCACTAAAAAAATTTAAATCGTGACATTTTTATAATATGCGAATAGTTTTTTGAAATAACGAACATTTTATGATTTCTCGATATGTCTTTCAAAACTCCCAACTTTTTGAAATTTGATTTTTTTGGAAATCCCGAATTAATTTAAAGAAGGAAAAACAAATACAGAAATGATAAAGGAAAAAGCAAAAAATGAAATAATAAAAAGCAGGGGTGTCACGACCACACAGAGAAAAAGGGTAGAAAAAAGAGCAGAACCACGGGTCGAACCGCGGTCTCATGGGTGCAAGACTGGGGCCTTAGGCAATGCTCCACTTGTGTGCTCATAACATCTAAGCGTATCAGTTTCTAAGAAACAAGGCGGCGTTTTTTGAAAAAAAAAAGAATTGTTTTCTTCACTTATAGGTGGCATAGTGGGTAATTTAGGGCAACTTCGGGGGCAATTTTATGATGGACGGCCAGAAGCGTTAGCTGCTTTATTATTAGGTAGAGATAGAGATTATCAACTTTTTTCATACACATTATATTTTCTTATATACATTTTTTGTATAAGTCAAAAGCATTTTTTGTACACATTTAACATTTTTCTAAATGCTAGATTAACATTTTTCAATTGTTTTACATAGAGTATTTTTGTAATATATATATTTAGAACAGTTGAAAGTACAAACAGAAGCAAAAAACAAAAACAGAAAGAAGAGGATGTGGTGTCCGGCGAGCTGAGCCGGCCCAGTCTCGCGCTGCCTCATGCGTGGATGCCCTATGTCTCGCATCGATGCATTTCACGCATATATCGCAGTAGATGTCATATAGGATATTCCGGATTTCAAACTCGACCAGCCAGGCCTTCTGCCACACGAGCCTTACGGACATCCATTTTAGTTCCCACCACTACTCTTTTCGCTTTTGGGGCTGGATTGGCCCAGGAGGCCACGACTGTTGTGCCGCAATGCTCTTTTTTTTGGCTAGGCTGAGCAGGCACGGGCTGCTAGTTGTGGCATTCCTTTTTATGCTTGCTGGGTAGAGCTAGGATGATTCCCTCAAAAATAAAGGTAGAGCTAGGATGCAACTGCACAGATGTGCAATGGGACTCTATGTTTTGTTTTATCTTATGGAACTGAGTGTCAGTAATGGCATTGGTGTTGTCATGGATTAGCGCGGCATGTTGCTTGAGGTGTTCACCAGTGCTATATTTTGCCTACCGCGAGGGGGATATAGTGCTCGCCTCTGGTGATCGTGGTTGTGGTCGCCAGTTCTCAAGCAGCGGTTTTAGGAACTTTGTAGGCTCGCGCTGAAACCTTTCACCCAGTTTTGAGAAGGTTTCATCTATGTATTCTTTTCTTCTTTATGTGTTTTTCTTTACCGGTTTTATATTTTTTTAAACTTTTTGTTAACAATTTTCCCATTTTTCCCTTTCCTTATTTTTTCAAATACTTGTACATTTTTAAGACATGTGTTGAATATTTTTAATAAACATTGAACATTTTTAATAAATATTAAAAATTTCATATACGCATTGAATTTTTCAAATACACATTGAACTTTTCCTAATACATGTTAAACATTTGTGAGATGCATATTCATTTTTAAATACATGATGAACATTTGTTATATGTCACAACCATTTTCAAAAGTTGCACCAAATTCTTTATATTTCATGTTTTCTACATTTCCATGAACATTTTCTAAAACATGTGATATTTTTTAAACATCATGAATATTTTATTTAAATGTCGTGAACGAATCTAAAAACATGTGAACATACATTTAAGTACTTCGTAAATCTTTTTCTAAATACTTTTTATACCATATCTAAAAATAGCAAAAACACATAATTTTGCAGTACTAATCTTACTGTCACCAACGTTCGACATAGCCTTTCACTCCTCTTTACCAGAGTCAATTAGAGCAACTCTAGCAGACCCCGCATCCCGCCGGCCCGCAAAACGCGTTTGCAGTTCATGGAAAACGCCTTTTGCGGGCCGGCAAGGACGGCCGCAGATGTAGCCCCCCCAAACGGACCCGTATAAAAGCATATTCGCGGGCCGGCTTTGTGGTGTCTGCTCTTGCACCGCTACTTCCCGCATCTCATCGGCCCGCAAATGTCAAATCCAACATAATACAACAAACTGAAGCAAACTAAATAATTATTCAAATTCAACACAATACAACAATCATCCACATTACAAATAATTATTCGAATGACCGAATCAAACTTAAATAATGCAATACAAAACTTGTGATGAATACAAATAGAAATGAAAACAAAAATGAGTCACTGTCTAGCCCTTTGCCAATGATGCTCAATGAGATCCTCCTGAAGTTGAAAGTGTGTGTTTGCATTTTCAATCTCCTTGTATGTCTGAAGAAAAGCTTTAATGCGGTTAGGGTCTCTAGCTGGTTTGACACGGCTACCCACATTGTAGTAGAAGAATTCCAAGTTCATTCTTCTCTCGTCTTCAAGAATCATATTGTGAAGGATAACACAGCATGTCATGATATTTTTCAAGGTTTTCTTATCCCAAAAACGAGCAGGACCACGGACAATGGCAAACCTAGATTGTAAAATACCGAATGCTCTTTCAATGTATTTTCGGACTGCCTCTTGCACCCTTGCAAATTCACACTGTTTTTTAGTTTTGGGTTCTTTGATGCTCTTGACAAATGTGCATCAAGGAGGGTATATACCATCTGCAAGATAGTGCCTTTTGTGTATTCATGCCCATTGATAGGTAGTTGCAAGCAGGAGCATCACCACTAGCAAGCCTAGCAAACAAATGAGACCGTTGCAACACATTGATATCATTGAGAGTGCCCGACATACCAAAGAAGCAATGCCAAATCCATAAATCCTCGGATGCTACGACCTCTAGCACAATTATTGCATCACGAGACTTGCCACAATACATTCCTTGCCATGCCTTCGGGCAATTTTTCCATGTCCAATGCATACAATCAATGCTACCTAGCATGCCAGGCTAACCTCTCCCCTTATTAGATGCCATCAATTTCTTTGTGTCATCCTCGTTGGGCGCCCGAAGATACTCAGGACCAAAGACACAGATGATCACTTTTGCAAATCTACGCACTGACTCAATTGTAGTATCTTCACCAATGCGAAGGTACTTATCGGCATAGTCAGCCGGAACACCATATGCAATCACCCGCATAGCTGCGGAGATTTTTTGATATGCACTAAATCCCTTTAAGCTCGCAACATTTCTTCTTTGAGTAAAATACCGGCAATTTGCCTCGCAAGCTTGAACAATTTTCACAAAGAGGGATCGGCACATTCGGTACCTTCTCCGGAAGAGGTGCGGTGGATATGTAGGATTCTCCGCAAAGTAGTCTTGCATCAACATCTCGTTCCCAAGATGACGATTTCGAGGAATGCAAAGACGCCCGACGGTCGATCCTCGCCTCCTCTTCGTGTTCTCCTTTTCGTGCTCCTTCACGGCAAGTGCCATGACTAATGTCTGCTGCCGAAAGTTCGCAAGCATGGTCTCAACATCCGAGTCGTCCGAATCAGACGAATCGAGAGCAAGAACTTCTCGCACGGGCTCAACTCCATCTACATGCATACCGGCGCGTCAATCAACTATACCGCTCGCTCGCAAAAAACACAAAAATACGCACTAACCGGTGGCGGATGCGGCGGGTGATCCCGGGCGGCGACGAGGGGCGGGCTCGACGGTGGTCGATCCTCGGCGGCGGCAGCAACGAGGGCGCCGCTCTTTCTCGCCGGATCCGGGGGGTCGGTGCAACGTGATGGCGCGGGAGGGTGGGTGACGGCCCTGCGACGCGATTCTGCCCGTAGATTGGGCTAGAATCGCCGGCGGCGGACGGGCGGAAGCAAGGGCGGTCGGCGGTGGAAGGGGGTGGGGAAAAGGCGCATGGGCTAAAATGTCCCTCCGCCAACTACTTCTGTGTGATGCAAGGCACTACAGCTGCGAGGGGGAAACCCGCGTATTCGCGGGTTGGGGCCGAGATTTTGCCGCACCCTTAAAAAAATTTGTGAGCCGGGGTAGTATGCAGGGTCTGATCGGGCAGGTTTTTCCGTCCCTACCCGTATTTTGACGGTTATTTTGCGGGTCGGGGGCGAATGCGGGATCTGCTAGAGTTTCTCTTAGAAGGGCAAGCGAGGTCCACTATGCATACCAACAAGCAAGCAAATGCTTTCTCAATATATCACTCAGAGAAAGGACGGTCGGGTCAATCAATGCTAGAAGTCCGGGGCCAATCACTTATATAGTTTAAGGCTATTCACATGGTTCGGAACCCCAGTCGCACACAGTATCCCGAACTGTGTGCTCGAGTGGGCTGGGGATAGGGGGTCCATAGCTGACCAAAGAGAAAAAACATCTGTGTTGCGCGTCTATACCCAAACGGTCGGGAAGTGCAAACGTGTGGGATTCCTTCAAGGTTCGCAAACACTGCTCTGAAAATAATCATTTGCTAAAGTAGATACATCACAAACAATTATCACGACTTAAGCGCGATCGATGTTGTCGTTGTACGCAACCAGTTTGTCAATACTAACTGCGTGTAATGTGTCAGAGAATAACAGACATTTATCTTGTATGGGATATCTGTGATGAGTGGACTATCGCAATCCATTTTCTTAGGTGAAGCGTGTGCGTCATTAGAGTTCAATGCTCACGTCATTTTGCTAGCAACTGTTTGCAATGTTATGTACAGAAACATGGTAAATTCTTTATAATTTGATTATTGCAATATCTAATATACCAGAAACTTCATTCAATTTGAACGCACGCAAAACTGATCGTTTATATAAAAAAATGCATACAACACATGTTCAAGAATTACAATAGCATCAAATTAATTGAAATGATCGAAATACAACAGCCTAACTAGCTAGCTAGGACCAAGCAGTTTGGCATTAAACAGTTAGCAACAACATCTTTAGAGGCTATGAAGAGTGAGGAGAAAGACATTCGGGATGTTGTCATTAAAGAAGCAGAAGGCCCATATCATACCTTTCTTCATGTGGAAGACTTTAACAACCTTAGTCCAACCTCTTATAATGACTACCCGTCCATCTTTCTCCATCATGAGGAAGACATCAAGTTCTTCATCATGGTGGTCTTGATGGGATACTTTAATTTTCTTTGCTCACCGGGAATCATGTAGTTTGAGAAGTAATGCTCAGTGAACTATTTTGAAAACCACTGAAAAAAATATATTCAGGTATCTAGATATTGTGGCCTGGAATATACATTGTGAATGGAAAATCTATAGTTGTTACCATCCTGAAATTTACTATCGTCTTGGATAATGGACAAACAAAGAGTTTGATTTCTCGCCCGTTTCTTTATCATAACAATCTTTTTTATTTTATTCACTTGGTCCTGTTTCAGGGATATCTCATCGCCCCATACATAAAAAGGGTCAAAGCATGGATTTGTACCCATGACATATGTACCTACATGCACAAGATTGTAAATACTCCCTCCCTTACAGAATATAAGGTGTATCGATTTATGTGAAATCAACCATTTGAAGCTTTGACCAAGATTATGGAATAAAATAGCAACAACTGCAATACCTAATAGATAAAATACTTTTTATGATGGATCAATGATATAGATTTCGTATTATGAATATTGATATATTTTTCTAAAAACTGGGTCAAACATGCACTCGTTTGACTTTTGAAAAAAATACATCTTATATAAAAGAACAGAGAGAGTATTAAAAAGTTAATTGAAAATTGCACAATATAGGATATACAGTAACTCTATAGGAAGATGAAGCTAACATTTATGGTAAATAGCAACATCTCCCATTGTGACCCTACAAGAAGTACACTTAGTACAGGCATGTTGAGGTGGAACGAGAATTAGTAGAGTATCAATAATATCTTCATTATAAAGATTTAGCACACTAGTACACCAAAATAGTAAACATAGGGGTCAATATGGATGTCCACTGTTCCACTATTGATCATTGAATGAAAGGTGTTTACATTCATGTCTATATTTTATTGAACCTACAAGGTCACGCGCTTATGGGAATTATGATATGTTGAATTTTAGTTGAGTGAGGAATATGGGAAAATATTCCTGGAATAGTTTCAGGAATGAAATAAATAGTTTTGAGAGAAACCAGAAGCATTTCGGAGTTACCAGAAGTGTTTTAGGGAATATCGGAAATAATATATAGGAGGTAATTGTTTCTGGGGACCTAATATAAATAATAGAGGGCTTAGATAATTATCTAGGATTCCTTAATTGTCGGGGTTTTGGTGTGACATATGCCAACGGGTGGCTTATCATGGTGGGGGATACTAAGACGTCGCCGGTGCCAGGAAGTGGGATGAGGCGTAGACACGTACGCCGGCGAACTTTACCCAGGTTCGGGGCTCTCCTAGGAGATAACACCCCTAGTCCTACTCTGCGGGGTCTCCGCATGCTCACTATATCAACAAGTAGCTACAAGATGCTCCTTGAGCTGTTTGCTAGAGGAGGAAGAAGGGCAGGGCTAGCTCTCTCCTTTCTCTATACGTGTGGTTGTGTAATCTGAGGGTCTGGACCCTTTGCATGGGTGCCCTGGGGGGTTTATATAGGCCTACCCCCCAGGGGTACAATGGTAAACTGGCCGGGTGTAGGCCCAGGCCGTAAGTGTCTCTTGTGGCCGGCTTCTCCGCTGGTTGTTGGGTCCCGCCGATTGGTGGGCCCCGCCGGCTGTCTTGTACTTGGCCGACAGGCCGCGCCCGCCGCTTGCGGGTCCTGCCGGCTGCTCATCGCTGTAGCCATGCTTCTAATGACGCTTGCTTTGTCAGGGAAGGCGTGGCTACAGTTCCGCCGCCTGGCGGGCGTTTACTGTAGCCATTCCCCATCTCTTCTGGTTAATGGCGCACAAACTCCTAGGAAGGGGGGAGGGCCACCTGCTGGGTGCCGACCTCCCCCCAAGCCGACTAGCTCGGCTTGCCGCCCTCTGGCTTCTCACGGGCAGGTAGGGCCCGGCGCCTGTGGGCCGTACCGACAGCCCGTCGTGGGAGCTTGGTCCTCTATGACTCGGGCGATGTCACCGGTGGAGGGGCAACAGTGCCGCGTTGTGCGGGAGATCTCCGGCTGGTACGACGCACTATGGCCACGACCTGCCCTGGATTCGAGGGTGGCAGGCTTCTCTGTAGCCACGCCATGTCCCGTCGTGTTTATGAGGGCACAGACTTTGAGGGCGCCTGGGGTCGCCTGCTAGGAGCCGGCCTCTCTGGAGGCCGCCTGCTAGGAGGCGGCCCGCTTCATGGCCGTCTTCTGGGGTCCGCCGCCTTCCGACAGTCGGCCGCTTGGACCAACCGGCCTCAAGAAGGCGGCGGTCAAGCTTTGAGGCTTGAGGGGCGCAGTCGGCCCCGATGTCTTGAAATGCCATGGGGTGCCGATGAGGCTACCCATGGCCTATAACTCCGACAGTAGTCCCCGAAGCTGGTGGGTCGCCGTGGCTGACAAGGCGGGGTGCCCCTACAGCTTCCTACTTTGAGTAGTCCTGGTTGCTTGTTTTGTCCGTCTTCTGGAACGCCGACTACCAGGAGTTGGCCATGGCCAGGCAAGCCGGCTGGTGAATTTTGAACCGTCGCGGCGGGAGCCATGTGGCGTGCTGGCTGGGCATCTAGCTTGCCGCCCGTCGCACGCACGCCAGGCGGCATCAGCTGGCCGAGCCGGCCTGCCAGCCCACGCGCGACGGGACGTCGTTGCAGGCGGGGCCCGCCACTATCGGGCCTCGACACGCGTGCGGATCCGCTGCGGCCGAGGCGGGCGGTTGGGATCTCGTGCGCTTTTACCACCCGCCATTACTACGCGGTAAGTGCAGGGCCATGGGGTCGTGTGCCTAGTAAATCCCATGATCCCATGCCCCGCCCCCTCGGCTTCGCAGTGATACGTCTCCGTCGTATCTACTTTTCCAAACACTTTTGCCCTTGTTTTGGACTCTAACTTGTATGATTTGAATGGAACTAACCCAGACTGACGCTGTTTTCAGCAGAATTGCCGTGATGTTGTTTTATGTGCAGAAAACAAAAGTTCTCGGAATGACCTGAAACCACGGAACATCTTAGAAAAATAATAAAAAATCCTCGCCAAAGATGAAGACCAGGGGGCCCACACCCTGTCCACGAGGGTGGGGGGCGCGCCACCCCTCCTGGGCGCGCCCCCTACCTCGTGGGCCCCCTGGAGACCTTCCGACGCCAACTCGAACTCTATATATTGGCTTTCGGAGAGAAAAAAATCAGAGAGAAGAAATCATCGCGTTTTACGATACGGAACCGCCGCCAAGCCCTAAAACCTCTCGGGAAGGCTGATCTGGAGTCCGTTCGGGGCTCCAGAGAGGGGGATTCATCGCCGTCGTCATCATCAACCATCCTCCATCACCAATTTCATGATGCTTCACGCCGGGGGTTGAGTAATTCCATCGTAGGCTTGCTGGACAGTGATGGGTTGGATGAGATCTATCATGTAATCGAGTTAGTTTTGTTAGGGTTTGATCCTAGTATCCATTATGTTACGAGATTGATGTTGCTATGACTTTGCTATGCTTAATGCTTGTCACTAGGGCCCGAGTGCCATGATTTCAGATCTGAACCTATTATTTTTCATGAATATATGTGTGTTCTTGATCCTATCTTGCAAGTCTATAGTCACCTATTATGTGTTATGATCCGACAACCCGAAGTGACAATAATCGGGATACTTCTCGGTGATGACCATAGTTTGAGGAGTTCATGTATTCACTAAGTGCTAATGCTTTGTTCGGTTCTCTATTAAAAGGAGGCCTTAATATCCCTTAGTTTCCATTAGGACCCGCTGCCACGGGAGGGTAGGACAAAAGATGTCATGCAAGTTCTTTTCCATAAGCATGTATGACTATATTCGAATACATGCCTACATTACATTGATGAATTGGAGCTAGTTCCGTGTCATCCTATGTTATGGTGTTACATGATGAACCGCATCCGCATAATTATCCATCACCGATCCAATGCCTACGAGCATTCCATATACTGGTTTACGCTTATTTACTTTCCCGTTGCTATTGTTACAATCACTACAAAATACCAAAAACATTACTTTTGCTTCCGTTACTTTTGTTACCGTTACCACCACTATCATATTACTTTGCCACTAAACACTTTGCTGCAGATATTAAGTTTCCAGGTGTGGCTGAATTGACAACTCAGTTGCTAATACTTGAGAATATTCTTTGGCTCCCCTTGTGTTGAATCAATAAATTTGGGTTGAATACTCTACCCTCGAAAGCTGTTGCAAGCCCCTATACTTGTGGGTTATCAAGACCAATTTCTGCGCCGTTGCCAGGGAGCATAGCTCTATTCTTTGAGTTACTTGGGATTTATATCTGCTGGACACTATGAAGAACTTGAAAGACGCTAAGACAAAAATTTATCCCTCAACTATGAGGGGAGGTAAGGAACTGCCATCTAGCTCTGCACTTGATTCACCTTCTGTTATGATTAAGCTTGCAACACCTAAACCTGCTTTTGCTATTCGTTCTGATATGTCGCATGTTATTGATGATTCCACTTCTGCTATGCATGATACTTATGATGAAACTACTTCTATGCTTGATACTACTGTGCCCCTTGGTGAATTTCTTGATGAACAAATTTCTTGGGCTAGAGAGAAAGAAACTGTTGAATCTGATTATATTGATGAAAGTGATGATGAAGATATGCCTGCTATTCCTGAGGGTTATGTTTTTTATATGGAATCTTCTGCAGCCATTTTTGCCTGCAAAGATAGATACGAACTTAAGAGGCTATTAGTTAAATGGAGTAAAGAATCTCTTAGAGATAGAATGAAACCTGACCCTGCTTTTGCTACTTCACCTATTTGCGTTCCCGATAAGGATTATGAATTCTCTGTTGATCCTGATATAATTACTTTGGTTGAATCTGATCCTTTTCATGGTTATGAATCTGAAACTGTTGTGGCACATCTTACTAAATTAAATGATACAGCCACCCTGTTCACTAATGATGAGAGATCTCGCTACTTTTACATCCTTAAAATATTTCCGTTCTCATTAAAGGGTGATGCTAAGATATGGTTTAATTCTCTTGATCCTGGTTGTGTGCATAGTCCCCAGGATATGATTTATTACTTCTCTGCTAAATATTTCCCTGCTCATAAGAAACAAGCTGCTTTAAAGGAAATATACAACTTTGTGCAAATTGAAGAAGAGAGTCTCCCACAAGCTTGGGGGAGGCTTCTCAAGTTACTTAATGCTTTGCCTGATCATCCTCTCAAGAAAAATGAAATACTTGATATCTTTTATAATGGACTAACTGATGCTTCCAGAGATTACCTGGATAGTTGTGCTGGTTCTCTTCTCAGGGAAAGAACACCGGATGAAGCTAAAATTCTATTGAATAATATGTTGACAAATGAAAATAATTGGGCACTTCCCGAGCCAGCTCCAGAGACAATTACTGAGCCTATTCCTAAACCAACTCCGAAGAAGAGAGGTGTTCTATTTCTCAGTCCTGAAGATATGCAAGAGGCAAAGAAATCTATGAAAGAAAAAGGTATTAAAGCTGAAGATGTTAAGAATTTACCTCCTATTGAAGAAATGCATGGTCTTAATTTACCGCCTGTTGAAGAAACATATGATCTTGATCCATTACCTATTGAAGAACCTCCAGATCCTGATAACCCGACACAGGTAGTAAAGGTAAATTCTCTCTATAGATTTGATGAAGGTGATATTCCCCACTATAAGTCTGCTAGACAATGCTTGGATGAGTTTGATAATTTTATTGTCAAACAAGAAAATTTTAATGCTTATTTTGGTAGACAATTGAAATATGACTCCGATATGATTAAAAACTTGGGTGATTATATGGCTAATGTTAGAGGTGAAATTAAACTCATTAGAAAACATGCTTCTATGGTTACCACTCAAGTAGAACAAGTACTTAAGGCTCAAAATGATTTGCTCAATGAAATGAATAGTAAGAAAAATGATTATGCCGTTAGAGTGGCTACTAGAACTGGTAGAATGACTCAGGAACCTTTGTATCCTGAAGGCCACCCTAAGAGAATTGAGCAAGATTTTCAGAGAAATAATACTGATATGCCTAGTTCTTCTAAAAGGGAGAAAAAGAAAAATGATAGGACTTTGCAAACTTCTAGTGAACCTATTGCTGAACCACCTGAGAATCCAAATGATATATCTATGTCTGATGCTGAAACACAATCTGGTAATGAACATGAACCTAGTGAAAATAATAATGATGATGTTCATGATGATGCTCAACCTAGTAATGATAATGATGTAGAAGTTGAACCTGCTGTTGATCTTGATAACCCACAATCAAAGAATCAACGTTATGATAAGAGAGACTTTGTTGCTAGGAAACATGGTAAAGAAAGAGAACCATGGGTTCGAAACCCATGCCTTTTCCTCCCAAACCATCCAAGAAAAGGATGATGAGGATTTTGAGCGCTTTGCTGAAATGATTAGACCTATCTTTTTGCGTATGCGATTAAGCGATGTGCTCAAAACAAATCCTTATGCTAAGTATATGAAGGATATCATTACAAATAAGAGAAAGATACCGGAAGCTGAAATTTCCACCATGCTTGCTAATTATACTTTTAAGGGTGGAATACCAAAGAAACTTGGAGACCCAGGAGTACCCACTATACCATGCTCCATTAAAAGAAATTATGTTAAAACTGCTTTATGTGATATTGGAGCCGGTGTTAGTGTTATGCCTCTCTATTTATATCGTAGACTTGATTTGAATAAGTTGACACCTACTGAAATATCTTTGCCAATGGCTGATAAATCAACTGCTATACCTATCGGTATTTGTGAGGATGTGCCTGTTGTGGTTGCAAGCGTTACTATTTTAACGGACTTTGTTATTCTTGATATTCCCGAGGACGATAGTATGTCTATTATTCTTGGAAGACCTTTTCTGAATACTGCAGGGGCTGTTATTGATTGCAACAAAGGCAATGCCACTTTTTATCTTAATGGTAATGAGCATATGGTACACTTTCCAAGAAAACAACCGCAAGTTTATAGCATCAATTCTATTGGAAAAATTCCATTGATCATATTTGGAGGTTTTGAATTTCCTCTTCCTACTGTCAAGAAGAAATATGATATTCTTATCATAGGGGATGTGCATATCCCCGTTGAGGTAACATATATAGTGTTATTCGAAATTTCTCCGGTTCCATGTTAATCGGAATAAGTTTGTTAACAAGACTTGATCAACCTTGTTAGTGGATTCCTTTTGATGAGCATGAGACGGATGAAACTAGAAGGCACAACCTTCTGTACCCTCTTTATATTTTCTGTTATTTAGTTGAAATAAAGTAAAAATAGTATTTTTCTGTCTGTTTCTGATTTATCTATGCAATATAAAAATATCCCGAAAATAAAAGTTCTCAGAATGCCATGCCAATTTAATATGATTTTTTCGGGAATATTTGAGGATTTTTAGTGCAAAAATTACCGTGGGGGGAGCTGCCACTTATTCCTGCACCCATCCTCTTCTTCCTCCCACAAACACGAATATCTGGCTCAAACACGAGTTTCAGCCCCCGTTGCTGTGATTTTCGATCTCCTTGCTCAAAGCACCTCTCACAAAACTGGTTGGGGAGATTGTTCCTTGGTATGTGACTCCTCCATTGGTCCAATTAGTTTTTGTTCTAGTGCTTTATTCATTGCAAATTTGTGCTGCATAGGTGACCATGTTCTTGAGCTTGCATGTTAATTTTATATGGTTCCAAGTAGTTCTAATGCTTGATATAGGCTCTTGGCACTTGTAGGAGTAGTTGCTATCAATTTTATTGAAGTTGGTTCACTTTTGTTTGAAGTTGCTAAAAATTTCAGATTTTTTTCTTCAGAAAAGACAATATGTTTAGGAAGATGTTCCAAGGTGGTTCTTCAAGGAAGCAAGGCCCTAGGCTTGCAATGCCGATGCCGATGAGGAGCCCCCAAGGGACGCTCCCGTGAGGTCCTGTGAATGGCCTTCGGAAAATTTTATGGATCGAGCGGGAATCAAAGAAGAATTTAACGCATATTTGCATAACGCCGGTCTTGTGGACTTCGAGGCAGACAAATCCCCACAGTATCATGATCTCACTAGTTCATTTGTGAGGAGGTTTGAATTTTCATCTTCGTGTAATTCTCCTTCAGTCATGTTTGATCTGTATGACAAATCTTATACCATGGACTTAGAGGATTTTACTTCTTCTTGCAAACTCCCACAATGGGGTAGTACTGTTGATCCCCGTAAATCTGAATTTAGAGACTTTCTTGCTAGTATAATTGTGGGGGAATCTAGAGATATAACGCAAGCCACTATAGGGAGCATTCACTTTCCTGCTATACATTATTTTGCTCTCTTCATCGGTAGGTGCATAAATGCTAAGGATGAAGCATGTCACATGTGTGTCCCTGATCTCAGCATTCTCAGGAGTGATGTGTTAGGAGACCAATCTTATCATATGGGAGCCATTGTAGCTCGTAGGTTGCATCATAATAGATATAACGGAGATTTCTTTGGAGGAATTTATGCAACCCGCTTAGCTAATTTTCTTGATATAGACATTCGTGAGGGTGATATGGAGTTACCCCCTACTTATTTAGATTTTGATTCTATGGTTTCCCACCAGTTTGTCGAGAGGACCGAGTCACCTCTCCAGTATCGACTAATCTTTAACAAACGGCATGTTGTCCGTATTACTCTCCCTGCTCCTGCTTTCTTTGATTCTCAGACAAAAGGAAGATATATTATCACCAGAGAGGAGACAGATGAGTACGAGAGGAGAGCGGAGGCAGCTCGACGCCACGCTGCAGCTCAGGAGGCGATAGCCGCTGCATCGCAGTACGACCCCAGCTACACCTACGGGTATCAGCCAGGCTATCCCTGGCAATGAACCAACTTAGGCCAAAAGCCTAAGCTTGGGGGAGTACGTATTTCCCACCGACATTACATTTATGTTCACACACACTCATTGCTAGATGTCGGTTCTCATATTCTTTCACTGTAATATCCATGCTAGTTTATTTTCTTTTTCCTGCTTTCTTCTTGTGTGTTTAATAAACTAAAAAAAATTAGTAGTAACTTCTAGTTAGTTTACTTTTCTTGCTGTAGCAGTAATAATTAAAAAGAAAACCCAAAAATATTTCCCGTTCTTCTTTTGCTTATTGGGAGCTTTCCCGTGTAAATAGTTTTATTCCGTTTCTTTTCTTTGGGGGTCGATAGGAGAAGACCATGATTAAATTGTTGAAGTGGCTCTTATATGCATTATTGTTGATTTAACCAAGTGCCCATATTGCCTTGTCTTCTCCTGCTTATTGAATGCTCGCAGATTCCAGCTTAGTCCAATGCACGTGCACTCTTATTATTATTCACATCGTTCGGTCGTTCAAGTGAAAGGCAATTATGATGATATATGATGGACTGACTGAGATGGGAAAAGCTGGTATGAACTCGACCTCTCTTGTTTTTGTAAATATGATGAGTTCATCGTTCCTGATTTAGCTTATTATGAATAAACATGTTGCAATGACAATTAGAGATCATAGTTGCTTATGCCATGCTTGATTAGCTATGAGTTATAATGGTTTACCTTGTGTGCCAACATGCTATTAAAATGGTAGTGATGTGGTATGATGGGGTGGTATCCTCCTTTGAATGATTTGAATGACTTGACTTGGCACATGTTCGCACATGTAGTTGAAACAAAATCAACATAGCCTTCACGATATTTATGTTCATGGTGGATTATATCCTACTCATGCTTGCATCCAATGTTTATTAATTTTAATGCATGTTCATGACTGTTGTCGCTCTCTAGTTGGTCGCTTCCCAGTCTTTTGCTAGCCTTCACTTGTACTAAGAAAGAATACTGCTTGTGCATCCAATCCCTTCAACCCCAAAGTTATTCCATATGAGTCCACCATACCTTCCTATATGCGGTATCTACCTGCCGTTCCAAGTAAATTTGTATGTGCCAAACTCTAAACCTTCAAATAAACATTCTGTTTTGTATGCTCGAATAGCTCATGTATCAACTATGGCTGTCCTTATCTTCCATGTTAGGCGGGTTATTCTCAAGAGGAGTGGACTCCGCTCCTCACTCACGAGAACATGGCTGGTCACCGGGATGCCCAGTCCCATGCTTTATGCAAACTAAATCAAAATTAATTGCAAACAAAACTCCCCCTGGGACCTGATGTATGTTGGAGGCACTCGTTGTTTCAAGCAAGCCATGGATTTATGCTTGTTGGTGGAGGGGGAGTATAAACTTTAACATTCTGTTCGGGAACCGCCTATAATGTGTGTGACATGGAAGATATCGACATCTCTTAGTTGTTATGTTGACAATGAAAGTATGCCGCTCAAAATATTATTTATCTCTATTTCAAAACCGAGCTCTGGCACCTCTACAAATCCCTGCTTCCCTCGGTGAAGGGCCTATCTATTTACTTTTATGTTGTGCCATCACCCTCTTATTAAAAGCACTAGCTGGAGAGCACATCTGTCATTTGCATGCATTACTGTTAATTTATATTGGGTATGACTATGATTGGATCTCTTTTACCATGAATTACAATGTCTAGTCAGTCCTTGATCTTTAAAGGTGCTTTGCATTTATGTTTTGCGGTCTCAGAAAGGGCTAGTGAGATACCATCTTGTTATATCATATTATGATTGTTTTGAGAAAGTGTTGTCATCCGAGATTTATTATTATGGCTCGCTAGTTGATTATGCCATTGATATGAGTAAACATGAGACCTGAGAATTATTGCAAATGTGGTTAGTTATAATCTTTGCTGAAAACTTGAATGCTGGCTTGACATATTTATAACAACAAGAGCAAACAGAGTTTGTAAAAGTTTTTCTTTTTCTCTTTCAGTTTGTCAACTGAATTGCTTGAGGACAAGCAAGGGTTTAAGCTTGGGGGAGTTGATACGTCTCCGTCGTATCTACTTTTCCAAACACTTTTGCCCTTGTTTTGGACTCTAACTTGTATGATTTGAATGGAACTAACCCGGACTGACGCTGTTTTCAGCAGAATTGCCGTGATGTTGTTTTATGTGCAGAAAACAAAAGTTCTCGGAATGACCTGAAACTCCACGGAACATCTTAGAAAAAATAATGAAAAATCCTCGCCAAAGATGAAGACCAGGGGGACCACTCCCTGTCCACGAGGGTGGGGGGCGCCCCCCCCCCTCCTGGGCGCGCCCCCTACCTCGTGGGCCCCCTGGAGACCTTCCGACGCCAAGTCCAACTCTATATATTGGCTTTCGGAGAGAAGAAATCATCGCGTTTTACGATACGGAGCTGCCGCCAAGCCCTAAAACCTCTCGGGAGGGCTGATCTGGAGTCTGTTCGGGGCTCCGGAGAGGGGGATTCGTCGCTGTCGTCATCATCAACCATCCTCCATCACCAATTTCATTATGTTCACCGCCGTGCGTGAGTAATTCCATCGTAGGCTTGCTGGACGGTGATGGGTTGGATGAGATCTATCATGTAATCGAGTTAGTTTTGTTAGGGTTTGATCCCTAGTATCCATTATGTTCTGAGATTGATGTTGCTATGACTTTGCTATGCTTAATGCTTGTCACTAGGGCCTGAGTGCCATGATTTCAGATCTGAACCTATTATGTTTTCATGAATATATGTGTGTTCTTGATCCTATCTTGCAAGTCTATAGTCACCTATTATGTGTTATGATCCGACAACCCCGAAGTGACAATAATCAGGATACTTCTCGGTGATGACCATAGTTTGAGGAGTTCATGTATTCACTAAGTGCTAATGCTTTGTTCCGGTTCTCTATTAAAAGGAGGCCTTAATATCCCTTAGTTTCCATTAGGACCCCGCTGCCACGGGAGGGTAGGACAAAAGATGTCATGCACGTTCTTTTCCATAAGCATGTATGACTATATTCGGAATACATGCCTACATTACATTGATGAATTGGAGCTAGTTCTGTGTCATCCTATGTTATGACTGTTACATGATGAACCGCATCCGGCATAATTATCCATCACCGATCCAATGCCTACGAGCATTCCATATACTGGTTTACGCTTATTTACTTTCCCGTTGCTATTGTTACAATCACTACAAAATACCAAAAATATTACTTTTGCTTCCGTTACTTTTGTTACCGTTAACACCACTATCATATTACTTTGCTACTAAACACTTTGCTGCAGATATTAAGTTTCCAGGTGTGGCTGAATTGACAACTCAGTTGCTAATACTTGAGAATATTCTTTGGCTCCCCTTGTGTCAAATCAATAAATTTGGGTTGAATACTCTACCCTCGAAAGCTATTGCGATCCCCTACACTTGTGGGTTATCACGCAGCCATGGGGCTATAAGTAGGGGGGAGGGGAATGGCGGAGGCCCACGCGCTCTCCTCTCCCACGCCACTTCTTGCCCTTTCTTCTTCTCCACCGCCGCCGCACTCCGCGCTCCGCCAAAGTGCTGTCGTGGCTCGCCGTCGTCGTCGAGCTTCTTCTTCCTGAGCTCTCTCTCCGCTCCGCCGTGGGCCCGTGCGCTCGTCACCGCCATTCGTCTTCGTCGAACTCGATCCGTCATGGAGCGCTCCGGCGACTGGGACGGCTCCAACGTCCATGAAGACGATCTCACATTCCTCCGCGACACGCGGCGGCTGCCTGGCGCGGGCTACGTCAAGACGCGCGTGCCGCCCGCCGAAGAGATCTCGCCTGCGCCGGAGGAAGGCGAGCGCGTCATCTTTCGCTCGCACTTCCTCCGTGGCTTCGGCCTGCCGGCAAGCGGCTTCCTCCGCTCTTTCTTGACCTTCTTCCGACTCCAACCGGACCACCTCACACCAAACACGATGGTGCTGCTGTCGGCTTTCATCACCCTATGCGAGGGTTATCTTGGCATCCTCCCCACCCTCGAGCTCTGGGGGCCTTCTTCTACACCAAGCTTGGCACCGCCGTCAAGGACGAGGCGGCCCAGTGTGGAGCCTTCATCGCGGTGCGGCGTCCGGTGCTAGAAACGCCTTTCTAGCCATCAAGTTGATACAATCGGTCAAGCTGTGGCAGAAGTCGTACTTCTACGTGAATAACGTCAACCCGGCGATCGACTTCGTCAACCTGCTGCCTTATGTGGCTGGTCCGCTTGCGAGCCCCGCACCAATTGGGGCTTCAAGCCGAAACCGCTGTTGCCCGACGCCTCCGCCGCCATCGCCCGCCTCAAGGTGATGACGGAGTCGGAGGGCCTCAAGGCGTCCGACTTGCTAGTCGCCTTCGTGGTGCGCTGGGTCCTCCCTCTTCAAGGCCGGCCTCACATGATAAGCCAGATGAGCGGGCATCGCGATCCATGCTGGATGTGCACCAAGGGGATGCCGACTGCAGAGGTGGCCCTCCTGGTGAACGAGATCGCGGACCTCAAGCTCGAGGAGGAGGAGTGGTGGTTCGGCAAGCGGCCGTATTCCCGCGCAGATCTGCTGCCAATGGTAAGCTCTTGATTCTTTTCTTTCCCTCTTGCCTGGTTCTGTCTTGCCGGGTTCTGTCCTGCCGAGTTCTCTCTTGCCGACTGACCAGCTCGACCATGATGCAGATCCTCCCCTCCCAGCCGGACGCCAATGTCTACTACATGCCGGACCGGGAGGTGAGCAACATGGAGGACCCCGACTTGGGGGTGGCCGCCCTGGAGGACGACGCCATAGGCGGTGGAGGTGGCGGGGCAGGCGGCTCTGAAGGAGGAGGCGGCGTCGTAGAGGACTGGCCGGACGATTATGAGGAGGAGGAGGAGGAGGAGATGTCGCGCCGCCCGCCGCCTACCGACAGGGCGGGTCCGAGCTCCTTAGCCGCGCCGACCGCACCAGGCGGTGGGCCGAAACGACGAGGCACGCTGCAATTCGGCCGCCACCCAAAGAAGCCCAAGCACTCGGCCGCTGCGGCCGAGAACACGGCCGCCGCGAAGGCGGCCAAGTTCCAGAAGGCCCCCAAGCAGCCTCCAATGGTGTCGGCGTACGTTCTCAACTTTTCTTGTGTCTTCTTTTATTCTTTTATCTCGTCGACTCCTTCTAAATCTCCTTTTTACCCTTCTTTTGAGAAGGGCACCGCTCTCTCTTGAGCGGTCAACCTCAGCCTCTGTCATTAGGGCGGTGGAGGGCTCCACCAATACCTGCTGTATAGACCCGACCGCCGATCTCCGGGAGGCGCAGGAAAGGAACGCATGGGAGGTGCGGGAGGAGAAAGAAGCCACCGCCAAGAAGGCGGAGGCCGACAAGGCGGCCATAGCCAAGGCGGCGCATGCGGACACAGACGCCGCGACCAAGGCCCAAGCCGATGCCGCGGCAAAGAAACGGGCAGAGGATGCCGCGCGCCAGCAGATCCCACAGCTCATCACCCTCCTGCGCTCTGCGCCACCAGCGCCAGAGATCTCAGCGCCAGCTGGAGGAGCCGGCGACGAGCAGCCGGTTACAGAGAGGGAAGGCGGCGATGCCGTCTTGCCAGAGACGGAGGCGCCTCCGCAACCGCCGACTGCAGATGCCCAAGGCAGCCAACCAGCCGCCCCATTGGTTCCTCCAGCCGGAGACGAGCTGGTGGTGGGGTCGGCTCCCACGGCCCACACTCCAGTGCGCCGCCGTGTGGAGAAAGCGGCATCGGCGCCAGTTCATCGGCCCCTGAAGCCGAAGCCACCAGTGCTGCGCCGACAGAGTGGGTGCACAGGGGCGGGACGAGCGCCTTGATCAAGGCGGTGTAGGAGGCCGATTTCAGAGCCGAAGCCGCAACCCTTTCGCAATGCATGAAGGCGTTTGTGAAGACGCGGGCCACTATTCGGGTACGTGACTTGCTTCTTGCTTTTGACTCCTGTAATCTTCGGTGGGGGCACGCCAACGCACCCACTGGGTGTAGTCCCCGAGTTCTGGGCCGGCTGCTGAGCTGGCGGCCTGGAACTTCACAGTGGTCTCTGGGCTTCTGACTCGCTTCTCTTTCTATCGCTTTGTTGCAGGATTACCACAACATCCGCGCGGCCACCTTCAATGCCAATGTCCGGGAGCTGGAGCAACGGACCACCGACTTGACAAAAAGCCGGAGTAAGCACTCCATCTTCTCTCTCTGTGGGGGCGCATCAGTGCACCCGCGGGTTCTAGTCCCCGAGATGCGGGCCGACTGCTGAGCAGTCGGGTCGGATCTTCCGGCAATTGTTTTTCTTCCTTCTTGATTGTTGATATCTTTTCTTTCTTGTCCCTGCAGAAGCCAACGCCACCATGCAGCAGCAACTAGGCGAAGCCAACACCGCGCTGCGTGCCAAGGAGGACGAGTGCAACAGGATGGCCCAGGAGCGCGACTGCCTGGCCAAGGAATTAGCGGACCAGGCGAAACTTCACAAGGCGACCCTGAAGCAGGCGGAGGACAACGAAGCCCATCTCCTGGCTGAGTTTGAGACCGAGTGCTCGGGTTGGGCTGAGACGAAGGCGGCGCTGACTGCCGGCTATGGCAAGATCGAAGACATAGTCGATGGTGAGCTTTCCTCTCTTTCTCTCAGCTGCCGGCTGTTTAGTGAGCCGGCTTCTAGCTTCTGATTCCTGACTTATTGTTTTGCTTGCGCAGACTTCTTTCCTGGTCACTCCATTGCTGCCAACCACACCATTGAGGCTCGCCGCAAGGAGCGAAGGGCGGAAGGCGCGGAGATTGCTGCCGACGCCCCTCGGACCCTTGGCGAGCAGCTCCTTAGTATTCAAGCTCATCTCCAGCCGGCCAACCGGATGCTCCGCCGGCTACTGCATACTGGGGCTCAGGCGATTTCCGCCCTCTGGCAGGACAGGCAAGCTCCACGCACCCCCAGTTGGACTGCCGACTGGTTGGAAGTGGCTGCCGGCCGGTTTGAGCCGTGGAAGGGCTCTGCAGCCCGAGCAGGAGCGCGACGGGCCTTGGAGTTTGCCAAGGCATGGTATCCTGGGCTAGATCTAGCCCAGTTGGCCACGTTTCGGCAGGAAGCCAATGCCGAATTGCTGGCGGTGGAGCGCGACCTCACTCTTCGTGCAGCCGCGATCGCTGAGTACATCAACACCGGTGTCTTTGTCCCTGAGCTGAACGAAAACGGCACCGAGGCGCCGCCGGAATGGTTCAGACTAAATCCGGATGATGGCGAAGACTCGGCAGAGGACATTGCTACCTCTTGAGCACTGCGTTGGTTTTCCCTTGAAGAGGAAAGGGTGGTGCAACAAAGTAGCGTAAGTATTTCCCTCAATTTTGAGAACCAAGGTATCAATCCAGTAGGAGACTACACGCAAGTTGCCCCGTACCTACACAAACAAATAAGAACCTTGCAACCAACACGATAAAGGGGTTTTCAATCCCTTCACGGCCACTTGCAAAAGTGAGATCTGATAGAGATAATAAGATAAATATTTTTGGTATTTTTTATGATAAAGATTGCAAAGTAAAATAGATTGGAAACTTATATGATGGAGAATAGACTCGGGGGCCATAGGTTTCACTAGTTGCTTCTCTCAAGATAGCATAAGTATTATGGTGGGTGAACAAATTACTGTCGAGCAATTGATAAAAAAGTGCATAGTTATGAGAATATCTAGGCATGATCATGTATATAGGCAAAAAAGAATTCAGATATTGCAAACCCACAATTCATAAAAGAATTACATCGAATCTCAGAGATGATTCAAATATTGTTCATAGATAATCTTGATCATAAACCCACAATTCATCGGATCTTGACAAACACACTGCAAAAAGAGTTACATCGTATAGATCTCCAAGAAGATCGAGGAGAACTTTGTATTGAGATACAAAGAGAGAGAAGAAGCCATCTAGCTAATAACTATGGACCCAAAGGTCTGTGGTAAACTACGCACACATCATCGGAGAGGCCATGGTGTTGATGTAGAAGCCCTCCGTGATCGATTCCCCCTCCGGCGGAGCGCCAGAAAAGGCCCCAAGATGGGATATCATGGGAATAGAAGGTTGTGGTGGTGGAAATAGGGTTTCGTGGTGCTCCTGAATGTTTTCAGGGTATATGGATATATATAGGAGGAAGAAGTAGGTCGGTGGAGCTGCGAGGGGCCCACGAGGGTGGGGGGCGTGCCTGGGGGCGGCGCCTCCTGCCTCGTGGCCTCCTAGCTTCTTTCTTGACGCCCACTCCAAGTCCTCGGATCACGTTTGTTCCAAAAATAACTCTCCCGAAGGTTTCATTCCGTTTGGACTCCGTTTGATATTCCTTTTCTGCGAAACACTGAAATAGGCAAAAAAAACAGCAATTTGCACTGGGCCTTCGGTTAATAGGTTAGTCCCAAAAATAATATAAAAGTGCTTAGTAAAGCCCATTAAACATCCAAAACATAATATATAATAGCATGGAACAATCAAAAATTATAGATACGTTGGAGACGTATCAAGCATCCCCAAGCTTAATTCCTGCTCGTCCTTGAGTAGTTAAATGATAAAAACAGAATTTTTATGTGGAATGCTTCTTAGCATAATTTTCAATGTAATTCTTTTTATTATGGCATGAATATTTAGATCCGAAAGATTCAAGATAAAAGTTTAATGTTGACATAAAAATAACAATACTTCAAACATGCTAACCAAGCAATTATGTCTTATCAAAATAACATAGCCAAAGAAAGCTTATCCCTACAAAATCATATAGTTAGGCCATGTTTCAATTTCGTCACACAAAACGTTCTCATCATGCATAACCCCGATGACAAGCCGAGCATTGGTTCATACTTTTTAACGCGCTTCAGCCTTTTCAACCCTTACGCAATACATGAGCGCAAGACATGGATATAGCACTATGGGTGGAATAAAGTATAATAATGGGGGTTATGTGAGAAGACAAAAAGGTAGAAAGTCTCACATTGATGCGGCTAATCAATAGGCTATGGAGATGCTCATCAATCGATGTCAATGAGAGGAGTAGGGATTGCCATGCAACGGATGCACTAGAGCTATAAATGTATGAAAGCTCAACAAAAGAAACTAAGTGGGTGTGCATCCAACTTGCTTGCTCACGAAGACCTAGGGCATTTTGAGGAAGCCCATCATTGGAACATACAAGCCAAGTTCTATAATGAAAAATTCCCACTAGTATATGAAAGTGACAACATAGGAGACTCTCTATCATGAAGATCACGGTGCTACTTTGAAGCTCAAGTGTGGAAAGGATAGTAACATTGTCCCTTCTCTCTTTTTCTCTCAGTTTTTTCCCTTTTTTTCTTGGGCCTTCTCTTTTTTTGGCCTCCTTTTTTTATTTAGTCCGGAATCTCATCCCGACTTGTGGGGGAATCATAGTCTCCATCATACTTTCCTCACATGGGACAATGCTCTAATAATGATGATCATCACACTTTTATTACTTACAACTCAAGAAGTACAACTCAATACTTAGAACAAAATATGACTCTATGTGAATGCCTCCGGCGGTGTACCGGGATATGCAATGAATCAAGAGTGGCATGTACGAAAAAAATTATGAATGGTGGCTTTGCCACAAATATGATGTCAACTACATGATCATGCAAAGCAATATGACAATGATGGAGCGTGTCATAATAAACGGAATGGCGGAAAGTTGCATGGCAATATATCTCAGAATGGCTATGGAAATGCCATGATAGGTAGGTATGCTGGCTGTTTTGAGGAAGATATAAGGAGGTTTATGTGTGGTAGAGCGTATCATATCACGGGGTTTGGATGCACTGGCGAAGTTTGCACCAACTCTCAAGGCGAGAAATGGCAATGCACGGTACCGTAGAGGCTAGAAAATTGTGGAAGGTTGAGAGTGCGTACAATCCATGAACTCACATTAGTCATAAAGAACTCATATACTTATTGCAAAAGTTTATTAGCCCTCAAAGCAAAGTACTACTACGCATGCCCCTAGAGGGACAGATTGGTAGGAAAGGACCATCGCTCGTCCCCGACCGCCACTCATAAGGAAAGCAATAAAAGAACACCTTATGTGTCAAAATTGTCACACAACTTTTACCATACGTGCATGCTACGGGACTTGCCAACCTTAACACAAGTATTTCTCAATTTCACAATTACTCAACTAGAACACTCTAATATTACCACCTTTGTATCTCAAAACACTTATCAAGTATCAAACTTCTCATGATATTCAATGAACTCAATATGAAAGTTTTAATTATGCTCATTTGGATGCCTATCACATTCGGATTAATTTCCCAATTAAAGAAAATTACCATGCTGTTTAAGACTCTCAAAATAATGCAAGTGAATCATGAGAGATCAATAATTTCTATAAAATAAAACCACCACTGTGCTCTAAAAGATATAAGTGAGGCACTAGAGCAAAAAATTTATGGCTCAAAAGATATAAGTGAAGCACATAGAGTATTCTAACAAATTCTGAAGCATGTGTGTCTCTCTCAAAAGGTGTGTACAGCTAGGATGATTTTGATAAACTAAAAAGCAAAGACTCAAATCATACAAGACGCTCCAAGCAAAACACATGTCATGTGGTGAACAAAAATATAGCCCCAAGTAAAGTTACCGATAGACGAAGACGAAAGGGCATCCCCAAGCTTAAGCTTTTGGTTGTCCTTGAATTTTACCTTGGGGTGCCTTGGGCATCCCCAAGCTTAGGCTCTTGCCAATCCTTGTTCCATAATCCATCAAATCTTTACCCAAAACTTGAAAACTTCACAACACAAAACTTAACAGAAAATCTCGTGAGCTCCGTTAGCGAAAGAAAACAAAACACCACTTCAAGGTACTTTAATGAACTAATTATTTATTTATATTGGTGTTAAACCTACTGTATTCCAACTTTTCTATGGTTCATAAACTCCATTACTAGCCATAGATTCATTAAAATAAGCAAACAACACGCGAAAAACAGAATCTGTCAAAAACAGAACAATCTGTAGCAATCTATAACTAACGAAAACTTCTGGAACTCCAAAAATTCTAAAATAAACTGCTGGACGTGAGGAATTTATCTATTAATCATCTGCAAAAATAATCAACTAAATATCACTCTCCAGTAAAAAGTTGTAGCTAATTTCGTGAGCGCTAAAGTTTCTGTTTATTACAGCATGATCGCAGAGACTTTCCCCAAGTCTTCCCAAAGGTTCTACTTGGCACAAACACTAATTAAAACACAAAACACATCTAAACAGAAGCTAGATGGATTATTTATTCCTAAACATAACCAAAAAGAAAAAACTACAATAAAATTGGGTTGCCTTCCAACAAGCGCTATCGTTTAACGCCCCTAGCTAGGCATAAAAGCGAGGATAGATCTAGGTATTGCCATCTTTGGTAGGCAATTCTTCAATAAGACACCTATAACCCCTAGTAGTTTCTTAATTTTTATTAATTATCAAACTTCTAGGCACAAAATCGAGAAAATAATTTGTAGCAAAAGGTTTCTTAAGGATAGCGAGAAAGTTGGGGTGAACACTTATGGATTTGAGGTCCGCATTTCCCTTACTAGAAGTTTCACCCTTATTTTTAGGAACATACATCAATTTGGCAATCTTAGCATTAGAGGGACTGTTTTTCATGAAAGAAAAGGCATACCCTAGGTTGGTAATAATATCCTCAATTTTATCAGTTCTAGTGGAATCTTGATCTATCTTTTCATTAATCGTAGGTTCCTTTTCTTTAAAAAATTTTAAGAGCAACTCCTACCTTAGATCCGTATTGGGTAATTTGGTTATGGATCTTTCTATCAAAATTTTCAATCAACTCTACGGTGGCAACTTTATTTTCAATAATTTCAATCCGTTGCATCACATATTCCAAAGTTAAAATAGTTCCATTAACCAAAAGAGGTGGTGGGCCAAACAAATCTATCATAGCATTATAAGAATCAAAAGTATGGCTACCCAAGAAATTTCCTCCGGTAATGGTATCAAGAATATATCTATTCCAAGGAGTGATGCCCACATAAAAATTGCGAAGAAGAACGGAAGTAGATTGCTTCCTAGTAGATCTATTTTGCGCATTGCAAATTCTGTACCAAGCATCTTTTAGATGTTCTCCCTCCCTTTGTTTAAAATTAAGAACTTCATTCTCGGGAGACAAAGGAGTAGATAAAGGACTAGCCATGATGGCAACCGGGACACAAAAGGCAAGCGAAAAAGAGGCGAACAGAAAAAGAGGGTGAATAAAACGGCAAGGGTGAAGTGGGGGAGAGGAAAACGAGAGGCAAATGGCAAAGAATGTAATGCGAGGGATAAGAGTTTGTGATGGGTACTTGGTATGTCTTGACTTGTGCGTAGAATCCCCGGCAACGGCGCCAGAAATCCTTCTTGCTACCTCTTGAGTACTGCGTTGGTTTTCCCTTGAAGAGGAAAGGGTGATGCAGCAAAGTAGCATAAGTATTTCCCTCAGTTTTTGAGAACCAAGGTATCAATCCAGTAGGAGGCCACGCTCAAGTCCCTTGCACCTACACAAACAAATAAGAACCTTGCAACCAACGCGATAAAGGGTTTGTCAATCCCTTAACGGTCACTTGCAAAAGTGAGATCTGATAGAGAAGATAAGATAATATTTTTGGTATTTCTATGATAAAGATTAAAAGTAAAGATTGCAAAATAAACGGCGTAAGAAATAGCTTGTTGACGGGAAATTAATATGATGGAAAATAGACCCGGGGGCCATAGGTTTCACTAGTGGCTTCTCTCAAGAAAGCATAAGTATTACGGTGGGTGAACAAATTATTGTCGAGCAATTGATAGAATTGAGCATAGTTATGAGAATATCTAGGTATGATCATGTATATAGGCATCACGTCCGTGACAAGTTGACCGACTCCTGCCTGCATCTACTACTATTACTCCACACATCGACCGCTATCCAGCATGCATCTAGAGTATTAAGTTCATAAGAATGGAGTAACGCTTTAAGCAAGATGACATGATGTAGAGGGATAAACTCATGCAATATGATATAAACCCCATCTTTTTATCCTCGATGGCAACAATACAATACGTGTCGCTTCCCTCATCACATCGGGATCGAGCTTCGCAAGATTGAACCCAAAGCTAAGCACTTCTCCCATTGCAAGAAAGATCAATCTGGTAGGCCAAACCAAACTGATAATTTGAAGAGACTTGCAAACATAACCAATCATACATAAAAGAATTCAGAGAAGATTCAAATATTGTTCATAGATAATCTTGATCATAAACCCACAATTCATCGGATCTCGACAAACACACCGCAAAAGAAGATTACATCGAATAGATCTCCAAGAGAATCGAGGAGAACTTTGTATTGAGATCCAAAGAGAGAGAAGAAGCCATCTAGCTAATAACTATGGACCCGAAGGTCTGAGGTAAACTACTCACACATCATCGGAGAGGCTATGGTGTTGATGTAGAAGCCCTCCGTGATCAATGCCCCCTCTGGCGGAGCACCGGAAAAGTCCCCAAGATGGGATCTCACGGGTACAGAAGGTTGCGGTAGTGGAGTTAGGTTTTCGTGGTGCTCCTCGATGGTTTAGGGGTACGTAGGTATATATAGGAGGAAGAAGTAGGTCAGTGGAGCCACGAAGGGCCCACGAGGGTGGAGGGCGTGCCTAGGGGGGTAGGCGCGCCCCCTGCCTCGTGGCCTCCTCGTTGATTGCTTGACGTCCACTCCAAGTCCTCTGGATCATGTTTTTTCCAAAAATCACACTCCTGAAGGTTTCATTCCGTTGGGACTCCGTTTGATATTCCTTTCCTTCGCAACACTGAAATAGGCAAAAAAACAGCAATTTGGGTTGGGCCTCTGGTTAATAGGTTAGTCCCAAAAATAATGTAAAAGTGTATAATAAAGCCCATTGAACATCCAAAACAGATAATATAATTGCATGGAATAATAAGAAATTATAGATACGTTGGAGACGTATGAAGCATCCCCAAGCTTAATTCCTGCTCGTCCTCGAGTAAGTAAATGATAAAAATAGAATTTTTGATGTGGAATGCTACCTAGCATATCTTCCAATGACATTTTCTTTATTGTGGCATGAATGTTCAGATCCGAAAGATTCAAGACAGAAGTTTAATATTGACATAAAAATAATAATACTTGAAGCATACTAACAAAGCAATCATGTCTTCTCAAAATAGCATGGCCAAAGAAAGTTATCCCTACAAAATCATATAGTCTGGCTATGCTCTATCTTCATCACACGAAGTATTTAAATCATGCACAACCCCGATGACAAGCCAAGCAATTGTTTCATACTTTTGATATTCTCAAACTTTTTCAATCTTCACGCAATATATGAGCGTGAGCCATGGACATAACACTATATGTGGTATAGAATGGTGGTTGTGGAGAAGACAAAAAGGAGAAGATAGTCTCACATCAACTAGGCGTATCAACGGGCTATGAAGATGCCCATCAATAGATATCAATGTGAGTGAGTAGGGATTGCCATGCAACGGATGCACTAGAGCTATAAGTGTATGAAAGCTCAACAAAAGAAACTAAGTGGGTGTGCATCCAACTCGCTTGCTCACGAAGACCTAGGGCATTTTGAGGAAGCCCATCATTGGAATATACGAGGCAAGTTCTATAATGTAAAATTCCCACTAGTATATGAAAGTGACAACATAGGAGACTCTCTATCATGAAGATCATGGTGCTACTTTGAAGCACAAGTGTGGTAAAAGGATAGTAACATTGTCCCTTCTCTCTTTTTCTCTCATTTTTTATTTAGGCCTTTTTCTCTTCTTCTTTTATGGCCTCTTTTTTTTCTTTTTTCTTCTTCTTTTCGTCCAGAGTCTCATCCTGACTTGTGGGGTAATCATAGTCTCCATCATCCTTTCCTCACTTGGGACAATGCTCTAATAATGATGATCATCACACTTTTATTTACTTAGAACTCAAGAATTACAACTCAATACTTGGAACAAAATATGACTCTATGTGAATGCCTCCGGCGGTGTACCGGGATATGTAATGAATCAAGAGTGACATGTATGAAAGAATAAAGGTGGCTTTGCCACAAATACAATGTCAACTACATGATCATGCAAAGTAATATGACAATGATGGAATGTGTAATAATAAACGGAACGGTGGTAAGTTGCATGACAATATATCTCGGAATGGCTATAGAAATGCCATAATAGGTAGGTATGGTGTCTGTTTTGAGGAAAGTATATGGTGGGTGTATGATACCAGCAAAAGGTGCGCGGTATTAGAGAGGCTAGCAATGGTGGAAGGGTGAGAGTGCGTATAATCCATGGACTCAACATTAGTCATAAAGAACTCACATACTTATTGCAAAAATCTATTAGTTATCAAAACGAAGTACTACACGCATGCTCCTAGGGGGATAGATTGGTAGGAAAAGACCATCGCTCGTCCCCGACCGCCACTCATAAGGAAGACAATCAATAAATAAATCATGCTCCGACTTCATCACATAACGGTTCACCATACGTGCATGCTACGGGAATCACAAACTTTAGAACAAGTATTTCTCAAATCCACAACTACTCAACTAGCATGACTCTAATATCACCATCTTCATATCTCAAAACAATTATCAAGTATCAAACTTCTCATAGTATTCGATGCACTTTATTTGATAGTTTTTATTGCACCTATCTTGGATGCTCATCACATTAGGACTAATTTTTTTAACCAAAGAAAATTACCATGCTGTTCTAAAAGAATCTCAAAATAATATAAGTGAAGCATGAGAGATCAATAATTTCTATAAAATAAAGCCACCACCGTGCTCTAAAAAGATATAAGCGAAGCACTAGAGCAAAATTATCTAGCTCAAAAGATATAAGTGAAGCACATAGAGTATTCTAATAAATTTTGATTCATGTGTGTCTCTCCCAAAAGGTGTGTACAACAAGGATGATTGTGGTAAACTAAAAAGCAAAGAATCAATTCATACAAGACGCTCCATGAAAAACACATATCATGTGGTGAATAAAAATAGGGTTAATTATCATTTTGCCCTCAGTGGTGTCCATGTGCTCAGTTTTGCCCTCATATGCGAATTGTGCTCAGTTTTGCCCCTAGTCCGAGCGCACCGACTCGTTCCGTGAACTCAGCCCTCTCCGTCAGGTCAACCATTTGACTCGGCCCTTACAGGTGGGACCAGGCGGCAGGGACGGCCAATTTTATTCAGACCGTTGCACGCGTGGCTTGTGGACCCAGCAGATAGCCGTTGAGCAGAGAGCCGTTGCAGGTGTGCTATATAAGTGGGCGACAGCGGCGGTGACCACGGCGACAGAGAGCACAGCGGTGACCACGGCGAGAGAGAGAGAGAGCACGGCGGTGGGGAGCTAGCTGTGGAGGACGCGGCGGTGGGAAGCTAGCTGTGGAGGGCGCGGTGGCATTGAGATCCCCTTCAGCTCCGAGCTCCATGTCTTCCTCAAGCTCCCGCGCCACCTCGCGGATGCAGAGTCGGGCGTGTGTGGACATGCCTGTCTTCGTCTGTCCATGGTGCCGGGCGGGCGTTGATCGGAGGGTTTCTCACACACCGAGGAACCAGAATCGTCCGTTCTACGTGTGCAGCGAGAATGGGGTAAGAATTGGGGCAATTGCACCATTTTCGTGGTCGGGATATTTGAGCAATGGGTTGATCTGTTTGGTGTTCATGCAGGTGACATGCTTCTTTCTTTGGGTCGATGCTCTGGCCAAGACTCTGATGAATGAACTTCAAGAAGAGCATGAAGAATGGTTGCGCATGCTACCACAAACGGCGATGGCCGCAAAGACGAGCTCCGAGAAGAAGAGATGGAGGCGAAGCACGACCGACAGAGAGCTAGCTGTTGAGCTTAGGATGTTGAAGAAGAAGGTTAGAAAGCTTGAAGATCAAGCACTACCAATACCCATTTGCAAATACTTTTGGGCATTTGTAGGTATGGTAATCGCACTGGTTGTAATGTTGAAAATGTATGGAAAGGCATGAATTATGGAGGAATATGTAATCTTGAAATTGTATGAGAAATTCACCTAGTTTAAATGTTGGTTAAAGTTTTTTAAATGTTGAAAAAGAAGAAGTGACCAACATTTAAATATGTTTAAAAAAAGAGAAGAAATGAGGAATTCAGAAACTTTTGATCAACGAAATGCTGCTCTCTGCTATGCCTTTCTGTCCAAAAAAAGGTTGCTCTTGGGCCTAATTCAGAGCGTAGAGCCAAGTGCAGGCTAGACTAATGGGCCAACTGCATCCAATTAGGCCCATTCGGGGGTTCTCTTGCGTATTTTTCTGTTTTCTGTTCTGATTTAATTTAGGTAGTAAATCATAATGCTGAAACTTTTTGTGGAAGCTAATTGAATTATTCCGGAGCCAAACAATTAAGGTTAGAAATTTTTTGGAGCTGTTAATTAATCCAATTCAAATACACAGTGATTTAAATCAAAGACCAAAATGTCATGGAAAATGTGCCTCAGCTCTGGTAATGGTTTACACCTGGTGCCAAAATAAATGAACATTTTTTAAGGGCATTACATTGAGAAAAAAATAATTTGTCTAAAAAATGAAGGGTGGAAAATGTACAAAAAATTGGTGCGGCTGGGGACTCGAACCCAGGACCGCGTGGGTTTGTGGTGTTTAGGGCTGCGCTGGTAACCGCTAGGACAGATGGAAGACTTTGACATGGGTAGGGAAGGAAGGTATACAGAGTGAGACTGTGAAATTTGTCAAAAAAAATAGTGAGACCGTGAATGTTTGCACACGCGTGAGAGTGGTTTTCCTTTGTTTTGCACTGAAATTTTGGAGGGTTGGAAGGTTGAAAATGTATGTTTGCACTGCCACGTGATTTTTCTTAGAGTGGCACTTGGTTTAGGGTTAGAGTGGCACTTGGTTTAGGATTTAAAGGGAATAAATTTGCATGTTAGTTCATGACTTATTTTTTTTAATGAAATAGAGGGCTTCTCACCCCCTCCGATTTTCATTAATGAAAACCACAAGTTCTCGAACTTCATGACTTGGTTTAGGGAAGAAATGATATGTTTGGGCACGGGCATTTTAACACACATAATAAACCCTAATAACTTAGATAAGATGCAACACACCGTACCATTACAATAATAAGTTCACGGGCAGTTCACGGACACATGACGAAACATGACACGACACGACACGACATAAAAAAGCAACAAAATAAAAAACGAAACATGACGAGCTTGACTCCGGGCTTGAACATCTTCATCTTGACCTCCTTCTTCCACCTTGGCCGCGCGCGCCCCTTCAACACCGTCTTCATCTTCAAACCTCCTCCTCCTCGTCATAGGGAAGGAGTGCATCCGCCCGGAGCGGGAAGATGCGCCAGAGTTGGTGTAGATGTTGTAGATGGTGAAGAAGATGGCCTCGCAGCCGCACCAAAAGTCTTGGCCGAGGAGCTCGCGCACGTCAAACGGGTTGGTGAAGGTGACCGTGAGCAGTAGGAGGATGCCGCCGCGGTCACGAACCTCGTTGAGGGTGAACATCCTCGGCGAGCCCCGTGGGAGGTGGGCATAGCCGGCTCTGAGGAAGGCGCGGGTGAGTTCGACGGAACCCCTCCACCTTGAAATAGCCCACACACGGAGCTCCCTCTCCACGAGCACGCCCGGTGGGTAGCGCAGCTCCAGCACGACAGGCGGACGGTTGAAGGTTGGCCCTTTGAACTGCATCTTCACTTGGTCTTGCTTGGGGAGGGCTCGGTCGCTTGGGTATTTGAAGTTGGAGAGAATGGATCGGATCTGGCTTGTGGGTGGGAGAGGAAGAGAGGCGCCCCATTTATAGGCCTGTGGGTGGGAGAGGAAGAGAGAAACGATGAGAACAGTGTGTGTGTGAACCCGGACGCGTGTGTGTATCCGGACGCGTGTGTGTATCCGTTAAGTTTTGCACTCTTAAATTTTTGCATGAAAATGATGCATGGGGCGCGTGCGTGCATCTGAATCACTGCATAGCTCTTTGACTGGGCGGTGCATCTGAATTGCTGCCCTGAACCACTGCCCTGAACCACCTAGCTCGCCTCGCTAGCCTAGCTCACCTAGCGCGCCTCGCTTGCCTCGCTCGCATGCATGCACGTCGCCGCCTCCCGCGCATGCAAACCCACGTCACCGCCTCCCATGCATGCAAGGCCTGGAAAGGCTGAGACGGGCTATTTACTGTGGTCTCAGGCCCAGACAACGAGACGGCCCAACGGTCCATCCAGCGCGCCCTGTATTTGTTAAAAAAAACAATCTCCCAGCCAATCAGATTGCATCTCGCGGATCTCCCCCCTCCTCCCCGCAGAATTCAAATGAGCAAAGCAAAATTCAAAAAAAACAAAAAAGGAAAAACCATGTGCTCATTCAAACATCATCCAACAGATTTAAACATCATGTCAAACATACTTCTAACATAGGTCCAACATCATCCAACAGAAATACAACATGTCAAGTGATAAATGTTTCATAATACAACATCATCCCTTATTCATAATGTTTCATAATTATTCATATATAGCGTTGGGGCTTCTGTCTGTTCCTTGAGCTTCTTGCCATCACTTTGCTCCTCGTGCACCTTGTGCTCATTGCTTCTTCTCTTCTCCTCTTGGTTTTCGGTACCTTGCGCGTCTTCTTCAAACCTATCATAGAGTTGTGCAAAACATAAATGGTAATGAGATCATGTCAAGTGATAAATGTACAGTAGTATTTGACCCTTGCAAGATTTACATACCTAGAAGAACTCAAAACAACAGACGGTTGGTCACCATTTGGAGCCTCACTTGGATCATCATTTGGAGCCTCACTTGGATCACCATGATCACCATTTGGAGCCTCACTTGGATCACCATGATCACTATTTGGAGCCTCACTTGGATCACCATTTGGAGCCTCACTTGAATCATTATTTGGAGGATATTTTGGATCATCGTCAAAATCATGCGGCTGTTGACCATCATCATTTGGAACCTCGTCAAAATCCTCATCTGATACAACTGGTTGTTGACCATCATTTTCATCATCTGTTGAGGCAACCGGCTGCTGACCAACATTTTCATTGAAGCCTTCATCGAAACTCTCTCCGAACGCTGGATCTACTGTGTTATCACAATACTTACCGAAATGACCAGACCCACCACACCTTGTGCACTTACGCTTCCTCGCTCCAAGTCCAGCTCCTTCGCTGTGAGGTCTGATTCGACTCTTCCTTGGTCTACCTGCTGCTCTCTTTAGAACTGAAGCGCAAAGCTTGAATCCTGGGTCCACCATGTCCCATTGTTGTTTTCCCTCCATAGCAGGAAAGGCATAAGCATATGTGGCTTTGAACCTTGCAATAGAGTAGTAATCATGCACATACTGCTGTATGTTCCCTGCTGGACCTGGGAGAGAAGTGATGAAAAACAAGGCATGAATGCATGGCAACCCAGTTATCTGCCTGTAACATCCCAAATTTTGGAATGTTAATATAATTAATTGAATTGTTTGTTTGTTTGCTTGAGTGAATTAAACTTGAGTGAAATTTGAACCTTTTCAAAACTTTTGAATGAGAGGAATAAAATGACTTTCCCTTCTCCGTAAATTCAAATTCATCCTATTAAAATCAATGAGAGAAGATGACATGACTTCTTCAACTATAAAGAATTTGAACGGAGTTTTGCAATTTAATTCTTTCAAATATTTGCACTTGCTTCTCTATTTTTCTTCCCGAGAAATACCCGAAAATAAATTCTTGCAAGCAAGAAAGAGCGGAGGAAAATGACCCTCCAAAATCAGGGGCATTTTGAAAATATTTGAGCCAAGAAAAACCAAAGTTTTTATTTAAAAATTATTTGCAAAAAGAAATAAAGCCTTTAGGGATTTTCTGAAAACATTTTTTTAGGTTTTTATTTTGGCCGTGGAATAATGCTCATCATCTACATTTTATTTTTCTGATAATTTTAGTATATAAAACTCTTTATTCGAATTGATTTGATTTCCTTTTTATTGTTTTAGTTTCCTAATTTTAAAAATAGGAATGGAATCGCTTTTATTAGGAAAACCTGCTGGCCCATTAAGCACTTTCCTATTCTAGCCCAACAAGAGATCATCTCCTTCCTCTGTTTCCTCTCACGTTACTGAAGCTTTCCATGTCCATGGAGACAGAAATCTCCACCTTCCCGATCTCCTCGTCTTTCCATCCCAGCGCCTCCCGAGACCGCCTATAAAACCCCTCCTCTCCTCGCTCCATTTTTCCCATCACCACGCCTCCCTGCCCGTAGCCTTCTCGCCACCGTCCTCCTTTTCCTGCCTAGAACGCCACCAGAGCTCTCCCAGAGCCCGACGCCAGGAGTGAGCAGCACCTGAGGTGCCCAGCGCCACCTCCCAAGCGCCGACCCCTCCTCCGCCACCCCCACCTCGCCAGCGACCTCGCCCCCTCGGGCAGCCTCCACATCGCCGTCTCCTTCCTGCCATCTCTGCCTCACGTCAGGTAACTCCGCTGTTTTCAGATTTATTCCCGTAACAGATTTAGTTCCGTTCTTGTTTAGCTTATAACTTTTGATCTAGAAGTCCAATGATGCTGATTCTTTTGCATTAGATCACAATTTTCTTGTAGTTTCCAAAATATATAATTTGTCTATGTTTGGATTTATAAAATTGAGTTAGATCAGATTTGAATTAAAGCTTGTTTTGCTTATTCGGGAGTTTAAAAATAGATTTTATTTGATTCTTTTTCTACTGATCACTAGTGATCATATTTACCAGTGGTAAAAACTTCAAAATTGTTTGAGTATTTTAACTTATTGTTTCATGTAAAACAAATTCTGTTTTAGTTCTATTCAATTATAGCTACTTTTTTCTATAGTTGTTTTAAATTATTTTATTTTATATTTCAGAAAGTTTATGTTTGGTTTCTATTAGTTAAACAGTAGGTGTTCAACAAGTTTTTATATTTATTTTTATTTTGTTATCGTGAAATCAATTCAAGTTCGCTAATAACTTGCAATGGATTTTCTACTGTTTTAACTCCCAATTGAAAATACTTTCAAAATAGCTTTATGAAAAAATACTTTATTTTGTCTTAACTAAATTTATATTTTATTCTCTGTTATTTTAATGTTTTATTTTCCGTTAGACAAAACTATTTTTGTGAATGTTGTAGAAGAAGACTCCTAGTTTTATTTGAAGTTCCTTGGATTCTTATTCGCTCTCTCTTTTGTTTTGATTGTTAGTGCGAGTGCTTATGTGAATGATATGTTTGTTATATAGATTTCATCGAGAGTGACGAGTAGTCTATCAAGTTATTTCTTGAGAACGATAATTCTTCTTCGTCAACATCACCAGCAAGTTCACTTTGACCATGCTTTCTTACCTATGTTTTATTGCATTTAGTGGCACCTTTGCAACCACCCTCAAGAGTGTTATTGAAATTCTTGTAGTTGAGTAGTATGCATGAGGTAGGAACCCATCACCCTGTTACCAAGCCGGGACATTATTTTATTCTAATGCTACGCTGTAGTAGACGGGTTTGGTATGAGTGTTCGAGAGTGGTGTGAAGAAGGAGGACTCTCGTCAATGACGATAACTCCATGATGGAATCTGCAAGGACTGCATCTTCAAGACCTCAAGACTTCAAGACTCGAGACAAGAATTCAATACACACTCTGGGTGAAGGGCGGTTGACGGGCACCTGGAGAAACCAGTGGTTGGCGGGATGCATGGAGAAGCGCCATGACATCTTGCGGAAAGCTTCACCAGACTCAAAGAGACGGAAGAATACTTCACGCCGGAAGCTTACGTGCAACCGCAAGTCATTATGGGCTCTGGCTTGGTTGACCTTAGTTGTGACTCTGGCTGGGACGGTACTAGCAGATGTAGAACTACGGTAGGATGGGTTGAGTACCGGACGGTGGTCGAGGAACTCTTTGGAAGACCATGTTTGGTCATCTTGTTCTCAAACACCTCGAAGTGCGAGAACGTAAAGAGAGGGATCGAATCTTGCGGGTAAAGTGTACAAACCTCTGCAGAGGGTTATAACCTAATCGATTAGCCGTGTCCCCGGTTACGGACAATTTGAGCCTCTGGACTTGGATCTATCTCGGAACTCTCAACACTGGACTGATAACTTAATTGTGGGCAACTTATGATGATTTTGGGCTATGAGACATCGGTTGGCGGAACCATGTCATGATAGAAAACTCCATAGTACAGACTTCACTTATGCCTTTGATGTAGGGAAAATAAAACCAGCTTTTATGCAAACAAAATTCAGATACAGAGCCACAAAGCCATATTGCATATAGTATAGTTTTACCATCTGTTTATTCATATTGTGATCTTGCCGGTACATTCAATGTACTGACCTACATGGCTGCAACGTATCATGTTGCAGATACTTTCTTCCGACGTGTAAGAATACGGTACAGGGTTACGGTCTACACTCAACCTGCCGATGGCGTTGATGGGACTCCACACCCGTTTGATTGTTTCCGCTGAGTATTATGAGGTATATATCATTTTACGTTATTTACACATGTGATTGCACTTTGATATATACATTGATGTACTATGTGTGCTAGCATACTGATCCAGGGATGGCACAGTAACACAGAGGCTTGACCGTCTGAGGTCGGGTCGCTACGGAAATGGTATCAGAGCACATGTTGGCTGTAGAACGTGACCCTAGAAAATGACTTAGTAATATGAAGACCCCAATAGGAATGACCTTTGTTTTGTACTACTCTCGTAACACCTCATTCCTTTTACTGAACCTTCCTTATTCCAAACTATAGATGGAGAGCTACATTCTGAACAAAAGAGAACACTACGAGAAGGTTCTTGGAGGCCCCTTCCTTGTGGAACTAGTCAGCTGCTGAAGTTACCGATACCGAGATCAAGGCAACTAAGAGGACGCCCAGATCGTGGGGAGTCAAGACCCAAGTTTTTGGTCGAAGAAGCCCCAATCTCGCAGACATCAGCTTCGAACTATAAATGGTGACCGTGATATGGGCATCAACACTGCCGTCCATGATGCTATTGCACGTTTATGCTATCGTCATCGTGCTGCACTAAACCCACACTTCTTTGGAAGGATGGGATGGCAGAAGTTTGATGGAGCAACTATTGCCTTGACGGAAGCGCAAAAGATGAAGTTCTCCCCACTTTTAGTGTACAATCAGGATCTGGAACAATACGTCAAGAATCTTCAGATGAACCTCCTGGAAGCCCTGTTTGACAATGAAGCACTACGAGAAGAGGTCCAGACTCAGAGACTGAAGGTAAACAAGCTGGAGGAGGAGAACCTCGAGATCTCGAGAATGCGTCAGGAACTGAAGAACAGCAGGACCATGTCTCATGCCAAGGACGTTGAAATCCATAAGCTCAAGGAACAACTTCAGGACATACAGGGTCGTCACAAGAAACTCCGTGCCGACAGGGAAAATCTAGCAGAAGAACTGGAGGAGATCAAGTCCACACAGAAGAAACCCCGAAGAAATTAGTAGTATTCCACCATGAGAGAAATAAAGATGAACGCTTATCTCGATTTAAGTATCGACCATACCAATTTATGTGGGTGGCGATCTTGTAGAATTGATTGAATAAATGAATGCTTGGTTGCTATTATTTTGTGTGTTTATTGAATGGTTGGATAGATGCGATATTATTCGAGGCTTGTATTTATTTCAACCATGAGAGACGTAAGTTACGGAAGAATGGTAGAAGGCCTTCATATGGGAACAAAGATCAGAATTGGAAACTCCGAGCATTGAAGACCTGAAGAAATGAGGACTTAGAAACGAAACCATAATAGAACGGCCCATTACAAACGATAATTTTGTTGATGAGTGGGTAATTGCTTTTTCTTTCTATCTCAACCAAACCCCGAAATCTTGAACCCATGGACAATCTGACACCAAACTTTTCGGAGACAATTGCAATTTCCCCATGGAGATACATTCCTTGTTACGAGCACCCTCCTATCCTACACATGCAGATGACAACCCTTTATGAGTCTTTCCTTAAGGGCCTCAAACGATCATGACCCCGACCAGTGATCATGATTACCCAAGATCTTGAAGGACATGATGAAGCATATTCACCTTGAAGGAGATGCAGTCTACAAAGGCTACCCTTCATGCAAAAGGGAGTGGAACTTTGGTATGTGGAGGTACACCTCCACCGTTTGAAAGGAGTTTGCCCAAAGAGGATGGGGCATTACTTTTTCATCTCACGTGTGCCACAAGCAACTTTCTTCGATGCCGTTCGTGAAGCAGCCATGGAAGCCATACGCCAGATCGGAGAAATACTTGAAGCAAGACTCCGTTATACTCAGGAATACCTAAGCGAAGTGCATGCAGAGATGATGAAGGTGAAGCTCAAGACCACCATGATGAAAAAGAAGATTGAAGATTTCAAGGCTCATGTCGCACACTTCCAGTGGGACTGAAGAATCCTTGAGGAGGATAAATGAATAAAGTTGGAAGTAATGCCTGACCATACCAAATCATGTGGGTGGCAGCATTTGTAACAAAGTACTTTTTGGAATTTGAATTTACGAAAATGGTTAAGGATGTAATGAAAGATTGATATGAAAATAATGAGATTTTATGGATAAACTTGTGCATTCTTTTGGTCATAGTACTCTGTAAAGCCACAAGATCAATGAAGAAAGAAATGTGTTATTCATGACGGTCCATAGAAGGAAGCTGAACAAAATAAGTTGGAGTTTTGTTTTGATATGATGGTATGAAGAAACAGAGTACTACTGGATTCAAAGGAGGAGTAACAAGAGAGTTACTCCAAGGATGATTTAAAGCTGCACTAGTGCTGAAGTGGGCCATAACCCACGTGCCCGGATTTTGAGAAGGAACAGTTGTAACCTGGATAAAGGAATACACTTGGAAGAAGCAGTGATCAAATCAGCATACGTTCCGTAGGAGGTTACATAAAAACCTAAGAGTGGTGAAGTAACGATAGATGTTTTGTTTGGCTTGCAAAACCATGGATTTACTCAAAACCAGTTCGGGAACAAGAGAAATTTCTGTAATGCTTGGTGAGAATGCCCAAGTGTTAGAATACGTGATTCGATATTTACGTATGTGGTAATGGTTCAAGCACGGATGGATTGGCCCCATACGGAGACTTCTATCATGAACTATCATATGTTGATGGAAAATCGAGAGCCTTGAAAAACTTAGAAGAGTGTCGTAGCGATAAGCCATAAAACCATAAAATGGTAGGACGATGGAACCCCATTTCAGCAACCGCTGCCAAACGAGGTTATACGGTGAGGTTCAACCCAGACCCGTTTTCTGCAGGAGAAAACCATAAATTGTAGACCACCATGAGTGTTTCGATAGTTGTTTAGAATGGACACAGACCCATCAGCTAAGAAGATCCGGTCTGGACGAACTTCAACTTTGACGAACCGACCCAAGCTTTTAAGGAAAACTCTATGCTTCCGATGTAAGAGCTTTAATGAAGGAGCTATTGTAAGATATGTGAAGAGACATACATTGTCAGCCCTCCAGAGGAAATATCTGAGTTTATTGGAACCATGACCTTGTTTTTAAGTGTGGTAGCACCCCGACCTTTTCGACCAAGACATTTGCTAGAAGACCCCAACCCCTAACCTTTTCTTGTTAGTTTCTTCAATCTCGAGGACTAGATTCATTTTAAGTGTGGTAGGTTTGTAACATCCCAAATTTTGGAATGTTAATATAATTAATTGAATTGTTTGTTTGTTTGCTTGAGTGAATTAAACTTGAGTGAAATTTGAACCTTTTCAAAAACTTTTGAATGAGAGGAATAAAATGACTTTCCCTTCTCCGTAAATTCAAATTCATCCTATTAAAATCAATGAGAGAAGATGACATGACTTCTTCAACTATAAAGAATTTGAACGGAGTTTTGCAATTTAATTCTTTCAAATATTTGCACTTGCTTCTCTATTTTCTTCCCGAGAAATACCCGAAAATAAATTCTTGCAAGCAAGAAAGAGCGGAGGAAAATGACCCTCCAAAATCAGGGGCATTTTTGAAAATATTTGAGCCAAGAAAAACCAAAGTTTTTATTTAAAATTATTTGCAAAAAGAAATAAAGCCTTTAGGGATTTTCTGAAAAACATTTTTTTAGGTTTTATTTTGGCCGTGGAATAATGCTCATCATCTACATTTTATTTTTCTGATAATTTTAGTATATAAAACTCTTTATTCGAATTGATTTGATTTCCTTTTTATTGTTTTAGTTTCCTAATTTTAAAATAGGAATGGAATCGTTTTATTAGGAAAACCTGCTGGCCCATTAAGCACTTTCCTATTCTAGCCCAACAAGAGATCATCTCCTTCCTCTGTTTCCTCTCACGTTACTGAAGCTTTCCATGTCCATGGAGACAGAAATCTCCACCTTCCCGATCTCCCTCGTCTTTCCATCCCAGCGCCTCCCGAGACCGCCTATAAAACCCCTCCTCTCCTCGCTCCATTTTTCCCATCACCACGCCTCCCTGCCCGTAGCCTTCTCGCCACCGTCCTCCTTTTCCTGCCTAGAACGCCACCAGAGCTCTCCCAGGAGCCCGACGCCAGGAGTGAGCAGCACCTGAGGGCGCCCAGCGCCACCTCCCCAAGCGCCGACCCTCCTCCGCCACCCCACCTCGCGCGGCGACCTCCCCCCTCGCGGAGCAGCCTCCACATCGCCGCCTCCTTCCTGCCATCTCTGCCTCACGTACAGGTAACTCCGTTTTCGTTTTCAGATTTATTCCCGTAACAGATTTAGTTCCGTTCTTGTTTAGCTTATAACTTTTGATCTAGAAGTCCAATGATGCTGATTCTTTTTGCGTTAGATCACAATTTTCTTGTAGTTTCCAAAAATATATAATTTGTCTATGTTTGGATTTATAAAATTGAGTTAGATCAAATTTGAATTAAAGCTTGTTTTGCTTATTCCGGGAGTTTAAAATAGATTTTATTTGATTCTTTTTCTACTGATCACTAGTGATCATATTTACCAGTGGTAAAAACTTCAAAATTGTTTGAGTATTTTAGCTTATTGTTTCATGTAAAACAAATTCTGTTTTAGTTCTATTCAATTATAGCTACTTTTTCTATAGTTGTTTTTAAAGTATTTTATTTTATATTTCAGAAAGTTTATGTTTGGTTTCTATTAGTTAAACAGTAGGTGTTCAACAAGTTTTTATATTTATTTTTATTTTGTTATCGTGAAATCAATTCAAGTTCGCTAATAACTTGCAATGGATTTCTACTGTTTTAACTCCCAATTGAAAATACTTTCAAAATAGCTTTATGAAAAAATACTTTATTTTGTCTTAACTAAATTTATATTTTTTATTCTCTGTTATTTTAGTGTTTTATTTTCCGTTAGACAAAACTATTTTTGTGAATGTTGTAGAAGAAGACTCCTAGTTTTATTTGAAGTTCCTTGATTCTTATTCGCTCTCTCTATTGTTTTGTTTGTTAGTGCGAGTGCTTATGTGAATGATATGTTTGTTATATAGATTTCATCAGAGAGTGACGAGTAGTCTATCAAGTTATTTCTTGAGAACGATAATTCTTCTTCGTCAACATCACCAGGCAAGTTCACTTTGACCATGCTTTCTTACCTATGTTTTATTGCATTTAGTGGCACCTTTGCAACCACCCCTCAGTAGTGTTATTGAAATTCTTGTAGTTGAGTAGTATGCATGAGGTAGGAACCCATCACCCTGTTACCAAGCCCGGGACGTTATTTTATTCTAATGCTACGCTGTAGTAGACGGGTTTGGTATGAGTGTTCGAGAGTGGTGTGAAGAAGGAGGACTCTACGTCAATGACGACAACTCCATGATGGAATCTGCAAGGACTGCATCTTCAAGACCTCAAGACTTCAAGACTCGAGACAAGAATTCAATACACACTACTGGGTGAAGGGCGGTTGTGGGCACCTGGAGAAACCAGTGGTTGGCGGGATGCATGGAGAAGCGCCATGACATCTTGCGGAAAGCTTCACCTGACTCAAAGAGACGGAAGAATACTTCACGCCGGAAGCTTACTGTGCAACCGCAAGTCATTATGGGCTCTGGCTTGGTTGACCTTAGTTGTGACTCTGGCTAGGACGGTACTAGCAGATGTAGAACTACGGTAGGATGGGTTGAGTACCGGACGGTGGTCGAGGAACTCTTTGGAAGACCATGTTTCGGTCATCTTGTTCTCAAACACCCTGAAGTGCGAGAACGTAAAGAGAGGGATCGAATCTTGCGGGTAAAGTGTACAAACCTCTGCAGAGGGTTATAACCTAATCGATTAGCCGTGTCCCCGGTTACGGACAATTTGAGCCTCTGGACTTGGATCTATCTGGAACTCTCAACACCGGACTGATAACTTAATTGTGGGCAACTTATGATGATTTTGGGCTATGAGACATCGGTTGGCGGAACCATGTCATGATAGAAAACTCCATAGTACAGACTTCACTTATGCCTTTGATGTAGGGAAAATAAAACCAGCTTTTACGCAAACAAAATTCAGATCTGAGCCACAAAGCCATATTGCATATAGTATAGTTTTACCATCTGTTTATTCATATTGTGATCTTGCGGTACATTCAATGTAATTGACCTACATGGCTGCAACGTATCATGTTGCGATACTTTCTTCCGACGTGTAAGAATACGGTGCAGGTTACGGTCTACACTCAACCTGCCGATGGCGTTGATGGGACTCCACACCCGCTTGATTGTTTCCGCTGAGTATTATGAGGTATATATCATTTTACGTTATTTATACATGTGATTGCACTTTGATATATACATTGATGTCTTGTGTGTGCCAAAGATACTGATCCGTGGATGGCACAAGAATACGTAGGCTTGACCGTTCGAGGTCGGGTCGCTTCTAATCGCCATTGCCTACAACCGCAAGTTCTAGCTTCTAAATCCACTGGATATCTCCATTCCCTCTTCTCTTTATCCAAATATGATATCTCTGCTGTGGTACCCGAGCAAAGACTCATGTTCATTTCCAAGCCAGTTGTCTTCTGCTTCAGTTCATTCATCACAGCAGGGATGATAACGTGGCCCATGAATTTTGCCTCGGCTATTCCCGCACGATAATGAAATTTCTGCATGTATTCTATCCTTATCTTGTCAAGCAAATCCACCACATAATGACCCTTTAGTTTCCGGATCGTTGAGTTGAAAGACTCTGCTAGATTATTGTGCACATAGTCAACTTTGCTCACTTCACTGAATTGGCTTCTGGCCCATAACTTGGATTGGTGTGTTTCCAAGTATTCTTTCACTTTGGGATTCATGTATAACTGCCTCAAGTGATAGTGTGCTTCTTCACACTGCAAGTCAAAGATGCTGGCCATAAATTTTCGGTATACACCTTTCCTTTGAATTTCTTCATGAAATTTGCAGCAAGGTGACACATGCATTCCCTATGCTCTACTCCAGGGAACACATTGTCCACGGCCACTTCTAAACCTTTGCAGGCATCTGTATGAATGACCAACCCATTGGGATGTGCAATAGCCCGGCGCAGATTATGAAAAAACCAAGTCCATCTCTCCTCAGACTCTGTCTCCAGCACACCGTAGGCAACTGGAAATACAAAACTATGAGCATCAACTGCACAAGCTTCTACTAACTGTCCTTTAAACCTCCATGTGAGAAAAGTGGCATCAATAGCCAAATAAGGCCTGCAGCATGCCAAAAAACCCCGGTGACAAGCCTCAAAGCAGACAAAAACCCTCCTAAAGCATTCCTTGGTCTTTGTCACTCCCCTGAATGTGTACTCCACGGTGTGGTGATCAATATCTACAATACTACCCGGGCTTGTCCTCTCCACTTCACCTTTGAATGAATACAACAATTGAAAACTTTCCTGCCAGTTACCATAAATAGAATCCATAGCATGTTGTTTACCATTGAACAACCTCATGTATGGTAAATATATCTTGAACTTATCTTTGATGTTCTTCTGCAATTCCTTTGGACCCACTTGCTGGTATTCTTTCACCCACTTCTTTACTTCTTCTGCCACCCATCTTGACTTGGCTCTACTAATTGTAACCTTCCTAAGGGTTGACTCCTGGCATGTGTGCTTAAAAGGGTTCACTTTGACCTGAACATTAGTGCTATTTCGCATTTTAGATGCGAGCAGCCTCCATGGACAACCCTTAGTCGGACAAAGGCACTCAGAACGCGTGCTTGATCGCTCTTGTCAACTTTGAAAGTACGTTCTACCTTGATGCAGTATGTCACAAGTGCATTTCTACACTCATTCATGGAAGCAAAAACTGTACCTTCTTCCATATGAGGGTTCAAAGGGTCCCATTCAACAGCTGCAAGGTCTTCGTCCTCACCCACCGCGTCATCATCCACACGGACTGCATTGTGAGCCTCATCTTGGTTTTCAGTCCTAGGTGCCCGTCGTAAATTCTAAATAACATCAGAATATAGCTTCTCTTCATCAACCCCAGAATTGTAGTCATCAGGCTCCACTTCAAGGGGGACCCTACTGCTGTTGCCCACACTTGTCTAGCCACCACGTCGATGTGCACCATCTGAACTGTTCTGGCTAGAGATGCCATTACGACGGCTTGGTTCTGCCCGAGATGTTGCACCTGCCATCCTAGGTCCAAATGCCTGCTCAAGCACATCAACTTGCAGCCTCACATGAAAATTATCTTTATCTTTATGCCTAACAAACATGGTAGCTAGCTCTTCATCATTACTAACTGTCACCCATTTATTTTCCCCATCATAGTATTTGTATACCACTTCATCAAGCAAACCCTGAGGATATTGGCTACAAATTACCTCCCCAAATTGTCTGAAACTCCAATTACTAGCCATTGGCAACCGATAATAAAAACCTCCTTGGTATTTCTTCTTATCCTTTGCATCAAACATGTACCGGTCCCTTCTAATGTGCACCATGAAAGCAAACCGCAACTCCATCCTAACCGGCGAAAAACAGAGATGCAATCAGCACACTAATTGGGCAAACCTACTCGAATCGAGTGTTCAAATGCACAACTAAGCTATATCTAAACAAGAGGCGAGACTTACCCCTCGAGAACCTAGTCGTGGACGCAGCGGATCTCCGGCTCGATTCCTTCCTCGCCAAATACTCTGGGGTCGCCGCTGCTCGCCATTTCGCCCTACGGTTCTTCCTCCTAGTTCAAATAGCTCCAAAGATCCCCACCTTTGAGCGCCCGCCGGGCGACGGAAGGAGGAAGCTGCCATGGTCGAGCAGGTGGCGGGCGCCCCACCCGTGGCATCGCAGGAAGGTGGCGGGCGTCGCAGGTAGCCGTGGAGCGTAGGCGCAGGACGGTAGCGGCAGAGCAGGCCGTGCAGCTAGTGGCGGGGCAGGTGCTGGCCGTGGCGCAGGTGGTGGTGACGGCGCAGGACAGCCGGCCGACGGATGGGCAGAGTGAGCTAGAATTATTTGGGGATTTAGTTGCACGGGCCTACATGTCAGCTCCGGACCCACGTCCACGCGGTCCCACGTGTAAGCTCCGGACCCACAACTACTAACGCCGACGGACGGAATGGACTCAAATATGACCGTTTGGCCTCATCATAGTTGATGTGCATGGACTAGGGGCAAAACTGAGCACAATTCACATCTGAGGGCAAAACTGAGCACACAGACACCACTGAGGGCAAAATGATAATTAACCCATAAAAATATAGCATCAAGTAAAGTTACCGATAGACGAAGACGAAAGAGGGGATGCCTGTTGGAAATATGCCCTAGAGGCAATAATAAATTAGTTATTATTATATTTCCTTGTTCATGATAATCGTTTATTATTCATGCTATAATTGTATTGACCGGAAACAGCAATACATGTGTGGATACATAGACAACACCATGTCCCTAGTAAGCCTCTAGTTGACTAGCTCGTTGATCAATAGATGGTTACGGTTTCCTGACCATGGACATTGGATGTCATTGATAACGGGATCACATCATTAGGAGAATGATGTGATGGACAAGACGCAATCCTAAGCCTAGCACAAAGATCGTAGTTTGTATGCTAAAGCTTTTCCAATGTCAAGTATCTTTTCCTTAGACCATGAGATTGTGCAACTCCGGATACCGTAGGAATGCTTTGGGTGTACCAAACGTCACAACGAATCGGGTGGCTATAAAGGTGCATTACAGGTATCTCCGAAAGTGTCATTGGGTTGGCACGAATCAAGACGGGATTTGTCACTCCGTAAACGGAGAGGTATCTCTGGGCCCACTCGGTAGGACATCATCATAATGTGCACAATGTGACCAAGGGGTTGATCACGGGATGATGTGTTACGGAACGAGTAAAGAGAATTGCCGGTAACGAGATTGAACAAGGTATCGGGATACCGACGATCGAATCTCGGGCAAGTACAATACCGCTAGACGAAGGGAATTGTATACGGGATCGATTGAGTCCTTGACATCGTGGTTCATCCGATGAGATCATCGTGGAACATGTGGGAGCCAACATGGGTATCCAGATCCGCTGTTGGTTATTGACCGGAGAACGCCTCGGTCATGTCTCGATGTCTCCGAACCCGTAGGGTCTACACTTAAGGTTCGATGACGCTAGGGTTATAAAGGAAGTTTGTATGTGGTTACCGAATGTTGTTCGAGTCCCGGATGAGATCCAGGACGTCACGAGGAGTTCCGGAATGGTCCGGAGGTAAAGATTTATATATGGAAAGTTGTTGTTGGGTTCGGAAAAAGTTCGGGTTTTTCGGTATTGTACCGGAAGCTTCCGAAGGTTCGGAGGATTCGGAGGGGTCCGGAGGTCCGGAAATTGTTCCACCACGTCCAATACAGTAGCATGGGCTGTAGGGGGCGCCCTAGCCTTAATGGGCCAGGGGCACCAGCCCCCAAGGCCCATGCGCATGGGAGGGGGGAAACCCTAAGGGGAGGGCCTCCACTTGACTTGGGAGGCACTCCTCCCCTCTGGCCGCCCCAAGTCCCATCTAGGGCTGGCCGCACCCCTTGGGGTGGAAACCCTAAAGGGGCGCAGCCCCTTTCCCCTATATATACTTGAGGTTTTGGGCTGCCCAACACACATGAGTTCTCTCCTCTTGGTGCAGCCCCGCCTCCTCCTCCTCCTCTCCCTTGGTGCTTGGCGAAGCCTGCGGGATTGCCACGCTCCTCCATCACCACCATGCCGTTGTGTTGCTGCTAGATGGAGTCTTCCTCAACCTCTCCTCTCTCCTTGCTGGATCAAGGCGTGGGAGACGCCACCGGCTGTACGTGTGTTGAACGCGGAGGTGCCGTTCGTTCGGCACTAGGATCTCCGGTGATTTGAATCACGACAGCACGACTCCATCAACCCCGTTCACTTGAACGCTTCCGCTTAGCGATCTACAAGGGTATGTAGATGCACTCTCCTTCCCTCGTTGCTAGTTTCTCCATAGATAGATCTTGGTGACACGAGGAAAATTTTGAATTTCTGCCACGTTCCCCAACAAGTGGCATCATGAGCTAGGTCTATTGCGTAGATTCTTTGCACGAGTAGAACACAAAGTAGTTGTGGGCGTTGATGGTGTTCAATATGCTTACCGTTACTAGTCAAATCTTGTTTCGACGGTATTGTGGGATGAAGCGCCCGGACCGACCTTACACGCACTCTTATGTGAGACAGGTTCCACCGGACCGACATGCACTTGGTGCATAAGGTGGCTAGCGGTGCGATCTCTCCCACTTTAGTCGGAACGGATTCGATGAAAAGGGTCCTTATGAAGGGTAAATAGCAATTGATATATCACGTTGTGGTTTTATGTAGGTAAGAAACGTTCTTGCTAGAAACCCATAGCAGCCACGTAAAACATGCAAACAACAATTAGAGGACGCCTAACTTGTTTTTGCAGGGTATGCTATGTGATGTGATATGGCCAAGAAGAATGTGATGAATGATATGTGATGTATGAGATTGATCATGTTCTTGTAATAGGATTCACGACTTGCATGTCGATGAGTATGACAACCGGCAGGAGCCATAGGAGTTGTCTTTATTTATTGTATGACCTGCGTGTCATTGAACAACGCCATGTAATTACTTTACTTTATTGCTAACCGGTAGCCATAGTAGTAGAAGTAATTAGTTGGCGAGACAACTTCATGGAGACACGATGATGGAGATCATGATGATGGAGATCATGGTGTCATGCCGGTGACAATGATGATCATGGAGCCCCGAAGATGGAGATCAAAAGGAGCAATATGATATTGGCCATATCATGTCACTACTATATAATTGCATGTGATGTTCATTATGTTTATGCATCTTGTTTACTTAGAACGACGGTAGTAAATAAGATGATCCCTTACACAAATTTCAAGAAGTGTTCTCCCCTAACTGTGCACCGTTGCTACAGTTCGTCGCTTCTAAGCACCACGTGTTAATCGGGTGTGATGGATTCTTACGTTCACATACAACGGGTGTAAGCAAGATTTACACACGCAGAAACACTTAGGGTTAACTTGACGAGCCTAGCATGTAAAGACATGGCCTCGGAACACGGAGACCAAAAGGTCGAGCATGAGTCGTATAGTAGATACGATCAACATGAAGATGTTCACCGATGATGACTAGTCCGTCTCACGTGTTGATCGGACACGGCCTAGTTGATTCGGATCATGTAATCACTTAGATAACCAGAGGATGTCTATCTCGAGTGGGAGTTCATAAGATGAACTTAATTATCCTGAACATAGTCAAAAGACCTTTTGCAAATTATGTCGAAGCTCACGCTTTAGTTCCACTGTTTAGATATGTTCCTAGAGAAAATATAGTTGAAAGTTGAAAGTAGCGATTATGCGGACAGAGAAAGCTTATGTCCTTAATGCACCGCTCAGTGTGCAGAACCCCAAACGTCGTTTGTGGATGTTGCGAACATCGGACATACACATTTTGATAACTACGTGATAGTTCAGTTAAACGGTTTAGAGTTGAGGCACCAAAGACGTTTTCGAAACGTCGAGGAACATATGAGATGTTTCGAGGGCTGAAATTGGGATTTCAGGCTCATGCCCACGTCAAGAGGTATGAGACCTCCGACGATTTTCTTAGCCTACAAACTAAGGGAGAAAAGCTCAATCGTTGAGCTTGTACTCAGATTGTCTGGGTACAACAATCACTTGAATCGAGTAGGAGTTAATCTTCCAGATGAGATAGTGATGTTTCTCCAAAGTCATTGCCACCAAGCTGCTAGAGCTTCGTGATGAATTATAACATATCAGGGATAGATATGATGATCCTTGAGGTATTCACAATGTTTGACACCGCGAAAGTAGAAATCAAGTAGGAGCATCAATTGTTGATGGTTGGTAAAACCACTAATTTCAAGAAGGGCAAGGGCAACAAGGGATACTTCATGAAACGGCAAAACAGTTGCTGCTCCAGTGAAGAAACCCAAGGTCGAACCCAAACCCGAGACTAAGTGCTTCTGTAATAAGGGGAACAGACACTGGAGCAGAACCACCCTAGATACTTGGTAGATGAGAAGGCTGGCAAGGTCGATAGAAGTATATTGGATATACATTATGTTAATGTGTACTTTACTAGTACTCCTAGTAGCACCAGGGTATTAGATACCGCTCGGTTGCTAAGTGTTAGTAACTCAAATAAAAGGCTACGGAATAAACGGAGACTAGCTAAAGGTGAGTGACGATATGTGTTGAAGTGTTTCCAAGTTTGATGTGATCAAACATCGCACGCTCCCTATACCATCAAGATTAGTATTAAACCAGAATAATTGTCATTTGGTGTTTGCGTTGAGCATAGACATGATTGGATTATGTCTATCGCAATACGGTTATTCATTTAAGGAGAATAATGGTTACTCTATTTTTGAATAACACCTTCAATGGTCTTGCACCTAAAGGAATGGTTTATTGAATCTCGATCGTAGTGATACACATTTTCATGCCAAAAGTATAAGATAGTAATGATAGTACCACTTACTTGTGGCACTGCCATGTAAGTCATATTGGTATAAGACGCATGAAGAAGCTCCATGCTGATGGATCTTTGGACTCACTCGTTTTTTGAAAAGTTTGAGACATGTAAACCATGTCTATTGGTACATACGCATGAAGAAACTCCATGCAGATGGATCGTTTAGACTCACTTGATTTTGAATCACTTGAGATATGCAAATCATACCACATGGACAAGATGGTGAAAAGCCTCGGTTTGATAAGATGGAACAAGATAGCAACTTGTTGGAAGTAACACATATTGATGTGTGCAGTCCAATGAGTGCTTTGAGGCATGCTGATGAATATCGTTATGTTCGACTTCACAGATGATTCGAGTAGATGTTGAGTATATTTACTTGATGAAACACAAGTCTGAATTATTGAATGGTTCAAATAATTTCAGAGTGAAGTTTACGATCTTCGTGACAAGAGGATAGAATGTCTATGATATGATCATAGAGATGAATATCTGAGTTACGAGTTTTGGCACACAATTAAGACATTGTGGAAATTGTTTCACAATAAATACCGCCTGGAACACCATAGTGTGATGGTGTGTCCGAACATCATAGTTGCACTCTATTGGATATGGTGCGTACCATGATGTCTCTTATCGAATTACCACTATCGTTCATGGGTTAGGCATTAGAGACAACCGCACTCACTTTAATAGGGCACCACGTAATTCCGTTGAGACGACACCGTTTGGAGAAACCTAAGTTGTCGTTTCTTAAAAGTTTGGGGCTGCGACGCTTATGTGAAAAGTTTCAGGTTGATAAGCTCGAACCCAAAGCGGATCAAATGCATCTTCATAGGACACCCAAAACGGTTGGGTATACCTCCTAATTCAGATCCGGAAGCAATAGGGATTGTTTCTTGAATCGGGTCCTTTCTCGAGGAAAAGTTCGTCTCGAAAAGTTGAGTGGGAGGATGGTGGAGACTTGATGAGGTTATTGAACCATCACTTCAACTAGTGTGTAGCAGGGCACAGGAAGTTGTTCCCGTGGCACCTACACCAATTGAAGTAGAAGCTTATGATAGTGATCATGAAGTTTCGGATCAAGTCACTACCGTACCTCGTAGGGTGACAAGGATGCGTACTACTTCTGAGTAGTACAGCAATCCTGTCTTGAAGGTCATGTTGCTAGACGACAATGAACCTACGAGCTATGGAGAAGCGATGGTGGGCCCAAATTCCGACAAATGGTTAGAAACCATGAAATCCGAGGTAGGATCCATGTATCATAACAAAGCATGGACTTTGGTGGACTTGCCCGATGATCGGCAAGCCATTGAAATAAATGGGTCTTTAAGAAGAAGACGGACATGGACGGTAATGTCACCTTCTATGAAGCTCGACTTGTGGCAAAGAGTTTTTCACAAGTTCAAGGAGTTGACTACGATGAGATTTTCTCATCCGTAGCGATGCTTAAGTCCGTCGGAATCATGTTAGCACAAGCTGCATTTATGAAATCTGGCAGATGGATGTCAAGACGAGTTTCCTTACCTTTACATAAGGAAAGGTTGTATGTGATACAATCAGAAAAGTTTTGTCGATCCTAAGGATGCTAAAAGGTATGCTAGCTCCAGCGATCCTTCTAAGGACTGGAATAAGCATCTCGGAGTTGGAATGTGCACTTTGATGAGATGATCAAAGATTTTGGGTTTATACAAAGTTTATGAGAAACTTGTATTTCCAAAGAAGTGAGTGGGAGCACTATAGAATTTCTGATGAGTATATGTTGTTGACATATTGTTGATAAGAAATGATGTAGAATTTCTGGAAAGCATATAGGGTTATTTGAAAAGTGTTTCTCAAGTGAAAACCTGTATTAAGCTACTTGAACATTGAGCATCAAGATCTATAGTGATAGATCAAAAATGCTTAATGGTACTTTCAAATGAGCATATACCTTGACATGATCTTGAAAGTGTTCAAGATGGATCAGTCAAAGAAGGAGTTCTTGCCTGAGATGTAAGGTATGAAGTTAAGAGTTAAAGCTCGACCACGGCAGAAAAGAGAAAGGATGAAGGTCGTCCCCTATGCTTCAGACATAGGCTCTATAGTATGCTATGCTGTGTACCGCACCGGAAGAGTACCATGCCATGAGTCAGTCAAGGGGTACAAGAATGATCCAGGAATGGGGATCATTGGACAGCGGTCAAAATTGTCCTTGGAGTAAATAAGGACATGTTTCTCGATTATGGAGGTGATAATGAGTTCGGCGTAAAGGGTTACGTCGATGCAAGCTTTAACACCTATCCGAGTGACTCTGAGAAGCAAACCGGATACGTATAGTGGAGCAACCATTTGGAATAGCTTCAAGTGGAGCGTGGAAGCAACATTTACAATATGACATAGAGAATTGCGAAGTACATACGGATCTGAATGTTGCAGACCCGTTGACTAAAACCTCTCTCACAAGCAAAACATGATCAAACCCCAGAACTCATTGAGACTTAATCACATGGTGATGTGAACTAGTTTAAGACACTAGTAAACTCTTTGGATGTTAGTCACATGGCGATGTGACCTATCAGTGTTAATCACATGGCGATGTGAACTAGATTATTGACTCTAGTGCAAGTGGGAGACTGTTGGAAATATGCCCTAGAGGCAATAATAAATTAGTTATTATTATATTTCCTTGTTCATGATAATCGTTTATTATTCATGCTATAATTGTATTGACCGGAAACAGCAATACATGTGTGGATACATAGACAACACCATGTCCCTAGTAAGCCTCTAGTTGACTAGCTCGTTGATCAATAGATGGTTACGGTTTCCTGACCATGGACATTGGATGTCATTGATAACGGGATCACATCATTAGGAGAATGATGTGATGGACAAGACGCAATCCTAAGCCTAGCACAAAGATCGTGTAGTTCGTATGCTAAAGCTTTTCCAATGTCAAGTATCTTTTCCTTAGACCATGAGATTGTGCAACTCCCGGATACCGTAGGAATGCTTTGGGTGTACCAAACGTCACAACGAATCGGGTGGCTATAAAGGTGCATTACAGGTATCTCCGAAAGTGTCTCATTGGGTTGGCACGAATCAAGATGGGATTTGTCACTCCGTGTAAACGGAGAGGTATCTCTGGGCCCACTCGGTAGGACATCATCATAATGTGCACAATGTGACCAAGGGGTTGATCACGGGATGATGTGTTACGGAACGAGTAAAGAGACTTGCCGGTAACGAGATTGAACAAGGTATCGGGATACCGACGATCGAATCTCGGGCAAGTACAATACCGCTAGACGAAGGGAATTGTATACGGGATCGATTGAGTCCTTGACATCGTGGTTCATCCGATGAGATCATCGTGGAACATGTGGGAGCCAACATGGGTATCCAGATCCCGCTGTTGGTTATTGACCGGAGAACGTCTCGGTCATGTATGCATGTCTCCCGAACCCGTAGGGTCTACACACTTAAGGTTCGATGACGCTAGGGTTATAAAGGAAGTTTGTATGTGGTTACCGAATGTTGTTCGGAGTCCCGGATGAGATCCAGGACGTCACGAGGAGTTCCGGAATGGTCCGGAGGTAAAGATTTATATATGGAAAGTTGTTGTTGGGTTAGGAAAAGTTCGGGTTTTTTCGGTATTGTACCGGAAGCTTCGGAAGGTTCGGAGGATTCGGAGGGTCCGGAGGTCCGGAAATTGTTCCACCACGTCCAATACAGTAGCATGGGCTGTAGGGGGCGCCCTAGCCTTAATGGGCCAGGGCACCAGCCCCCAAGGCCCATGCGCATGGGAGGGGGAAACCCTAAGGGGAGGGCCTCCACTTGACTTGGGAGGCACTCCTCCCCTCTGGCCGCCCCAAGTCCCATCTAGGGCTGGCCGCACCCCTTGGGGTGGAAACCCTAAAGGGGCGCAGCCCCTTTCCCCTATATATACTTGAGGTTTTGGGCTGCCCAACACACATGAGTTCTCTCCTCTTGGTGCAGCCCCTGCCTCTCCTCCTCCTCCTCTCCCTTGGTGCTTGGCGAAGCCTGCGGGATTGCCACGCTCCTCCATCACCACCATGCCGTTGTGTTGCTGCTAGATGGAGTCTTCCTCAACCTCTCCCTCTCTCCTTGCTGGATCAAGGCGTGGGAGACGTCACCGGGCTGTACGTGTGTTGAACGCGGAGGTGCCGTTCGTTCGGCACTAGGATCTCCGGTGATTTGAATCACGACGAGTACGACTCCATCAACCCCGTTCACTTGAACGCTTCCGCTTAGCGATCTACAAGGGTATGTAGATGCACTCTCCTTCCCCTCGTTGCTAGTTTCTCCATAGATAGATCTTGGTGACACGTAGGAAAATTTTGAATTTCTGCTACGTTCCCCAACAATTTGTTTATTGATCTACTGCAATTGGAATCAGTATTTTATCACGTTGTGGTGATTTTTAACAATTGTTTTCGTGAGCAGAAAGTTTCTGACTTTTTCAGCAAGATCAAGTAACTATCATCCAAGAAGATCCTATAGGTTTTACTTGGCACAAACACTAACTAAAACATAAAACCACATTAACCAGATGCTAGATCAAATATTTATTGCTAAACAGAACCAAAAAGCAAGGAAAAAATAAAATTGGGTTGCCTCCCAACAAGCGCTTTTCTTTAGAGCCTTTTTAGCTAGACATTGATAATTTTAATAATGCTCACATGAAAGACAAGAATTGAAGCACAAAGAGAACATCATAAAACATGTGATAAACAAATCTAATTCTAACATACTTCCTATACATAGGCATTTTATAAGCAAACAAATTATCATGGCAAGCAAAAATTAGCATATGCAAGGAAGAAGAAAGAGATGATAGCAATCTCAACACGACGAGAGGTAATTTAGTAACATGAAAATTTCTACAACCATATTTTCCTCTCTCATAATAATTACATGTAGTATCATAAGAAAATTCAACAATATAGCTATCACAAAACATATTCTTAACACGATCCACATGTATGCAAAGTTGACACTCTTCCAGAATAGTGGGATTATCATTAACTAAAGTCATGACCTCTCCAAAACCACTTTTATCAAAAATTTCATAGGATTGAACATTCTCCAAATATGTGGGATCTAAAGTTGACACTCTTCCAAACCCACTTTCAATAATATTGCAAACACTATTATCAAGCTCATATTCATCATGGGGCTTAAATAAATTTTCAAGATCAAAAGAAGAATCACCCCAATCATGTTCATTGCAACAAATAGTAGTCATAGCAAAACTAGCATCCCCAAGCTTAGGGTTTTGCATATTATTAGAACAATTGAAATCAAAATAATTTATAATAACATCATTGCAATCATGCTTTTCATCAAAAGAACTATCAAGTATGGGCGCAATAGCAACGATCTCATGTCTAACATAAGGAATTATGGCAAATTCCTCTTCAAAAATATTGGCATCATGGCCACAAGAATAGCAAGCATCATGTTCATCAAGGGAAATTTCAACCAAATCATCAGAATCATCATTATCTATAGATTCATGCATATCATTATTTTCTTCCAAAGCAAAGGTAATTTCTCAATAATTTCTTTAACATGGACATTATGAGCATAGTTTTCATAGCAACATTTAAGTATGTCAAAATTTTCAGATTCGTAGAGAGTAATATCATACATTTCAATCAAAGAAGCAACTTCATAAGCACCCTTAAAAGCAATAAATTCTTCAATTTGTTTGATATCATAGTAACTATAAACACCCTTTGCATAAGTAGATAAGATTTCATAAATCATTAAACTCGCGTAAGTAGGGAAGGTGTTTTTTAGGGTTCTAAGAGCAACAAGTAAAATCATAAATTTCACAAAGATTCCAAGCATAACACAACAATCTTTTTATTTTATCCCATAAGAGTCTCCCTTTTTCAGATAAACGGTGATGCACAAAATGAGCATGCTCATATAAATATTTCCCATCAACTAGGCTAGTTGGGGTTTCGGCACGAGCAGATAAGGATCGAAGATGATCCAAGTAGAACACTTTAAGTGGATGCATATTAATAGATTTTTAGCAAGCAAAGATGCAAGCTAATAGAAGGCACATGGAAACACAAACAAAGATACATACGAGAGGAAGGCGAACGGAAAAGGGCGAATAAAACGGCAAGGGTGAAGTGGGGGAGAGGAAAACGAGAGGCAAATGGTGAATAATGTAATGCGAGGGATAAGAGTTTGTGATGGGTACTTGGTATGTCTCGACTTGACTTGGTGTACACCTCCCCGGCAACGGCGCCAGAAATCCTTCTTGCTAGCTCTTGAGCACTGTGTTGGTTTTCCCTTGAAGAGGAAAGGGTGATGCAGCAAAGTAGCATAAGTATTTCCCTCAGTTTTGAGAACCAAGGTATCAATCCAGTAGGAGACTACAAGCAAGTCGCCTCGTACCTACACAAACAAATAAGAACCTTGCAACCAACGCGATAAAGGGGTTGTCAATCCCTTCACGGCCACTTGCAAAAGTGAGATCTGATAGAGATAATAAGATAAATATTTTTGGTATTTTTTATAATAAAGATTGCAAAGTAAAATAGATTGGAAACTTATATGATGGAGAATAGACCCGGGGGCCATAGGTTTCACTAGTGGCTTCTCTCAAGATAGCATAAGTATTATGGTGGGTGAACAAACTACTGTCGAGCAATTAATAGAAAAGTGCATAGTTATGAGAATATCTAGGCATGATCATGTATATAGGCATCACGTCCGTGAAAAGTAGACCGAAATGATTCTGCATCTACTACTATTACTCCACACATCGACCGCTATCCAGCATGCGTCTAGAGTATTAAGTTCATAAGAACAGAGTAACGCATTAGGCAAGAGGACATGATGCACTACAAAAAAAATACACTTCCGAGATGATACGTGTTTGTCACAGTAGGTCGCGTTTTTTGTCATGCATGTACATCCATGAAAAATTTATGACAGAATCAAGATAGTCATACCTGTGCTGTCGTAGAAGTGTTCCATGACATTACCAAAATTATCATCACGGAAGTGTCGACTTCCATGACGATAAATCCCGCGTCACAGAAGTGCTTTCGTCAAGGGTGACCGACACGTGGCATCCACCGTAACGGAACGCCGTTAAGCTATCGGGTCGGATTTTGGATCCGATAACTCGTTAACAGCCACGACCAATGCCGATTTTCCACGTGTAAAATTCTCATTGGCTGACGGATCCACGTGTCAGCTCCGCGTTGGCACAGGTGTCACTCATCCAATGGTCGAGATGGGCCTATGATATGTTGACACGTGGACCGGCCCAAAAGTGGCCTGTCGGTGTCAAAACCGGCGGATCTCGGGTAGGGGGTCCCGAACTGTGCGTCTAAGGCAGATGGTAACAGGAGACAGGGGACACGATGTTTACCCAGGTTCGGGCCCTCTCTATGGAGGTAATACCCTACTTCCTGCTTGATTGATCTTGATGACATGAGTATTACAAGAGTTGATCTACCACGAGATCGTAGAGGCTAAACCCTAGAAGCTAGCCTATGGTATGATTGTTGTATATCTATCGACTAGCCTTGCCTTGGTTTATATAACGCACCAGAGGCCTAGGATAACAAGAGTCCTAGCCGAATACGCCGGTGGGGGAGGAGTCCTTGTATTGATCGCCAAGTCTTGTGGAATCTTCCTTGTATGCGGCAACTGTCCGGACTGGCCCATGAGTATACGACCATGGCGATCCTCGGCCCAATCCAACTGATCGGGAGACGACGTGGTGAGTACCCCCTAGTCCAGGACACCGTCAGTAGCCCCCTGAACTGGTCTTCAAGTTGGGGACGCTCCTCGATTCTTCCGAACTGTTCTTCATCTTCGGTCGTCGGTCTTGAAAACTGGTTCAACAAATCTTCTGATCTTCGATCTTGAGGATCGCCGAAATGCATTCGACGAGTTTACACGTCGGGTATCCGAGGAGCCCCTTTAAGTTTCTGTCCTTTATCAATGCCTTGTTATTTTTATGCCACACCTCGGGTTTGAAGTTGTTCCCGGGAGGCAGTGTCCTCTTGCGTCCAAGCTCTAACGCTGGACTGCATTCGAGGTATCTTTTGCAGCCGAGCACCAACGCCGGACTGCTTCCCAGCTCTATCGCCGGACTATGTATCCGAGCTCCAACGCCGGATGGTATCCGAGCTCCAACGCCGGACTATGTATCCGAGCTCCAACGCCGGACTGTATCCGAGGTGTCGTAAATCACCTTGGTTCAAAGAAGTTTGAAGGAGTTTAGCCGAGCTTAATGCCGGAAACGCCTCTATGGAGCCAGCCACTAGCGCCCGAGCTTTATGCCGGACTACTTCCGAGGTGGTGCACCACCCCGAATGTGGGCCAATTTTTGTCAATATTTTTGATTGGTGCAATTTATTCTCTGCCGAGATACATAGCCAGTAGCCCACAAGGTGTGTATCGTTCTAAAACCCGAGATGCACCTGAAGGATAACATAAGACCACTGATCCCAGTAGCCGCTGAGACTCAGGTTGATTTGCAAAATTGGCGTGAGGATCAAGTCCTAGCTCGGCAGAATACTTGGGACACAAAAAGCGGCGTGCTCAGTCCTCGAGACTCGGGTTGGGTGCGGCCGACCAACCTGAGGATCAAAATCTCCTCGGAAATTGTATTGCACTTAAAATTTTCTGCATAGAACAGCAATGCAAGTAGCCCCGAGACACTGGTCGGGTGGCAACACCAGATCGAGGGATTGATGTGCCCTTTAATATTTGTAAATAATAAGCCCAAAGCCCAAGAGTAGCCCCGAGCCTTAATGCGGGCGGGTGGCGAATTAAGGATCGATATCCATAGTAAAATCACAAATTATGTGTAATGACTCAATGTATCCAAGTACTTTATGTCATTAATGCTCGGATCCGCATTGTACAAAACTTTGTTGACCGACCATCGGCTTCAACCTCCTCGCCAAGAGTCGAGGAGTGTTTTTCCTACTTTATAAAGCCTTTATGAGGGCAAAGATTTACGACAAACAAGGCAATCTGGCCATACGGTTTTATAAACAAAGGTACCCGGAGAGATATGTTATATTACTGTTTAACAGAAGAAATGTCTTCCAAAGAAAATAGTCCCGCTATCGGTTCCTTTCTTTGGGTTGTCATGCTAAGCATGATCATGAAACCTCAACTCCAATGTAAGAGCAAAATATTGATGATTTAGTTTGGGAGGCCAGTTACTAGCCCCCAGTAGTGTTCGGCGACAGTCGAGGTCAAGCCGGAAACACTTCGGCCAATGTTATGAATGGTCCATCATTTAATATAGTCATCAGATCGCTGACCAGTTTACACCTATTGTGACAGTCAGTTTTCGGCTTTCTCCACTGAGGTGCTTGACCATGCGAGCTGGAAGCACAATCGTAGTGGTTCTCCCTTTGCACACCTAGCCGGACAAAGCGGAACGTAGGAGGCAAGCGCGGGAGCCGGGCAACCCAACTATTGACCGAAGACACAATTCGAAACTGATGCGTATATAGCAATATCTGAGAATGTTTTTGCCGAATCTCTAAAGGTGTCCGGCGTTGCACTGCAAGACTTGTGCTGAAAACACACAAATAGTTTAAAAGTGCCAAAAGCTTGGAAAACCAAAAAACTTCAGTAAAACCATGACGTCCGAACAAGATCAAGTGTTCGGTGCCAATCCGAAAATTGGACTTTAGAAAAAAAAGGTGCTTCTGCCGTGCTTTAACATGACACTTTCCTATCTCAAGACTTCAAGCGGGTCAGCCTACGGCTTCAGTCTCCCATCCCGAAGGCGGAGTACTTCTCATTAGGCCAGTTTAGAAAACTAAACTCTAGCGGTTTTGAGAGAGAAATTAGGCTCCCCGGCTAGTGACCGCACACTCGTGTCGAGAAAAGGAGTGATGAATAATAATAAAAACTCTGCAACGACTAAGAAGAAAAACACTTATTATAAAACAACTCAAATAAACATAAGAGCCCCCAAGTGACTTGGGTAAAAGAATGATTGTACGTACCGAAGTACTTATATCATATCTATGTTCAACCGAACTTTAAACGCGTCTTAACCGACCGTCGGCTTCTCCCTCTTCGGTCAAGGACCGAAAAGTGTTATGTACTCCATCTGTTGAGAATATCGACGGTGTTTCCAATAACCAGACAATCAGGTCATAAGGCTGTAATGCACAAAGCGCTCAGGAACTTATGCTATATTACTAATAAAGTGTAAGAAGCATCTTGAAGAAAATAGTACCCCACCGATACCTTTCTTCGGTGCTCATTGTTAATATGAGACTTGTGCAATAGATTTTTTGTACTCGTGAGTTCCGTTGTGTGCCGACCATTATTGAAAACAGTAAGAGCGCTAGCTTTTGGCTTCACCCAGTCTGAGGTCCGGCTCGGGTGACCCGATCGTGACAATCGCAGAGGTGCTCCCTTTACTCCCTAGCCGAACAATCGGGAACGTAGGGGTAAACACAGGAGCGAGGCAACCCACAAATCGCTTAAGTCAATATGGTGCATATTGTGGCATAATACACGAACAAGGAACGAAGCCGTACAAGTATAATCATATGCAAGAGGAAAAGCTTCATGAAGGAAGCCCCAAATGAATTGGGTATTTGAATTTGCGCGTCACAAACAGAGTTTGGACAAGGAAATTTTTACAAGCAATTTTTTTCCAAAAAAGTATAATGCTTGGTCGAGCCGAACACAAGTTAAAAATTTAAAACTTTGAGCATGGAGGCAACTTAGCTGGTTAATGTGTTCGGTATTGATGACGCGGTCCGAGCTTGATGCGGGACAAGGTTCCATCCCCCAAGCCGGTCCCGAGGTGGCGGAGCAAAGAGCTTGGCACTCCGAAGTGGTGACATAGCACGGTCAATGCAGGATGGCAGGGTGATGCCGAAGTCCCCGGCATGGGGTAATGAAGTGTTGACGAAGCCCCCCGTCCAGCCGAGGTGACGCCAAAGGATATAGTCTGGCTGGATCATTTTCCTGTGCACAAAAAATAGTGCAAACCGGAGATAATAGTAACAATAATTAAAAAAAATGTTGCATAACAAATAATTTATGCAAAGTGAGTAATAAAAGAAATATGGCCTGGCGCCGAAGTCAATGTCGATGCAGGGCGGCGGTGTGATGCGGTAAAGGCATGGCAGGGCCTGAATTCACGGGTCGGTTCGAGTTCCGGATGCGGCGTTCGCCGGACTATGTACGAAAACTGACCGAACCACCATGCGACCGTTGTTAATGCGGCCACCATTTGATAGACCTGCGTACATATGATGGACAAACCAGAGTAATAATTCGTTGGAAAAAATGAACCCAAACAAGCAAAAAATACTAGGATTAATAGCACCTGGTTTATTTGTTGTAGCAATCTGAAGAAAGGTGATTCCCAAAATTGGGACTCGATCCGCACACCCATTGCCTGACGGGTGATAAAGCGATGGCATGACGATGCTGACAAGGGTTGGCTCGCCGAGGCAAAGCCCTCGGTCCAGCTAACGTGATGAAGCTGCTCGGCTAGTGACGTCGAAGTCTCCGGAGTAGGTTGATGAAGAGATGATGAAGCTCCCGGTCCAGCTAACGTGATGAAGCCTTGGTGTCAGCCGATGAGTCGAAGTAGGTCGGCATGATGGACACCAGCTTGAAGAAGCAATAGTGCGGCCCTGCCGATGCAGGTCGTGACGTGGTCGATGCCGGCTTGATGAAGCGACCGTGCGGCGATGCCAGTATGCCCGCTCCGTGTAATCCATGGGGCAGTGATGTTGGTGATGATTTATCCTTTCCGATGCCGAACCCTTGTACTGCTTGCCGAGATGATGATCCGAAGAAGTTGAGCTCGGCTCAACAAAGTGACGACGTGTTTAGCGCAGGTCGGCGGCCATGGAGCAATATTGCCGGACTAGTTTGACACCAGCATGGTGTTGAAGATCATATTCAAAAGATTTTAAAGTTAGTGGGGTGTGTTCGGAAACAAAACACAACACCCCATACAAAACTTCCTTCAAAAAGGATGTCCGAAATCCCGTTCATAAAAAAGACGAACTCGGGTCGGATTTGTTTTCGCGCAAAAAACAGGTCCGAAAAGTGATGCACTAATCGGGAGGTTCCCGGAGTTTGGACGGTTGGATCGAGCTGAAATTTTGAGGGGTGGTAGATATAGGAACTCCGCAGCCGATCAACGGTTGGATCTTCCAAAGGAAGTCCGAGCTAGAAGCTGGACACCACGCCCTAAACTCGTTCGGATTCTCGTCCAGATTCAATGCGGCTCCGGTATATCAAAGATTGCCAGAGATTTCTCCATCGGAACTCGACAAAATTTTCCAGGGTTGTTGTAGACTCAATTCCGCATAATTCCACCGAAGCAATCGTTAAAATGACACTTGAGGAGGCGGTGGCGGCGGACACAAGTCCGCTGTCTAGAAAAACAGTACGGTCGCCCGACGACAATGTTGACGTTGAGCCCCCGGGCTCCCTGGATGATTCCTCCATGATCTTGATAGAGATCGGAGTTGATGTTGATGAAGGCCCTCATCCAAACATGACGATCGGAGGTAGGGCACAACCCTTGGTCGAACCAAGGTGACCAGTTGAGCTGGTGACGAAGATGCCGAAGTCGCAGTTGATCTGCAGGCGAGCCATCGACCTTTTGCCGAACACACAGCGGAGCTCTCAATGAAAGCACCAATGTCGGTGTCAAAACCGCGGATCTCGGTAGGGGTCCCGAACTGTGCGTCTAAGGCGGATGGTAACAGGAGACAGGAACACGATGTTTACCTGTGTTGGGCCCTCTCTATGGAGGTAATACCCTACTTCTCGCTTGATTGATCTTGATGACATGAGTATTACAAGAGTTGATCTACCACGAGATCGTAGAGGCTAAACCCTAGAAGCTAGCCTATGGTATGATTGTTGTATATCTATCGACTAGCTTTGGCCTCGGTTTATATAACGCACTGCAGGCCTAGGATAACAAGAGTCCTAGCCGAATCGCCGGTGGGGAGGAGTCCTTGTCTTGATCGCCAAGTCTTGTGGAATCTTCCTTGTATGCGGCAACTGTCCGGACTGGCCCATGAGTATACAACCATGGGGATCCTTGGCCCAATCCAACTGATCGGGAGACGACGTGGTGAGTACCCCCTAGTCCAGGACACCGTCATGGCCCACAAAGTTTAAATGGGCCAGCCCAACCGAAGTCCCATAAGATTTAGCGGACCATAATGGGCCGGCCCAGCTAAAGGCCCACAAAATTTAGCGGACCATAATGGGCCGGCCCAGCTAAAGGCCCACAAGATTTTGCGGACCACAATGGGCCGGTCCAGCTAAAGGCCCACAAGATTCTGCAGACCATAATGGGCCGACCCAGCTAAAGCCCCAACATTCTCTTTCAAATCGGCCCGTCAACGGCCTGGTCTAAACTTGTCATCAATGCGGCCCATGGTCACTTCTGGCCCGTTAACAGTCCGCTAAGTAATTGGGCCGAATTAAGGCCCGGTGTATTTCCGGCCTGTTAAAGGTCCGACTTCATTTGGGCCCATTTACAGGCCATCAAAACTTTCGGACCATAAACGACCGTGAAGGATTTGGGTCATATTCGGCCATGTGTGTCATTCGGCCTGTTAGAGGCCCACTATAGATTTGGCCCACTTTCGTCATGTTGTCATTTTCGGCCCGTTAACGCCGGACGTAAACCATGGGCCATATGTGGCCCAACGTCATATCGGGCCCATTAACGGCCCATATAAAAATGATGATAATCTAGCCCGACCGAAGTTCCGGCCTGTTAAAGGCCCGTGTATTAGGTCGGCGCATTTACGACCCGTCCGAATTTCGGCCTGTCAAATATCCACATGATAAATGGGCCACCATTTCGGCCTGCTAAGTCCAGTGGGTTATTTGGCATAATCAGGGCCCAATCTCACTTTAAGTCTATTCAAGGCTCATGTTTTTTATGGGCTCAACATATTTACACCTGTAAACGGCCTACTTTTACTGAGGGCCCAAATTATGTTTAGGCCTGTTAAAGGCCCACTATGGGCACAGGCCTACCAGAAAAATTTGAAAACTTATGCTAATTTAAGCCCAGATATTTTTAGTGGGCTACATGCCAATTTCGGCCCATAATCATTTTTAGCCCAATTGGAATGGGCCCGATGAATGTATGCATGTTGGGCTCCTATGAAGCTTTCGTCCGAATACATTACTAAGATAAACCTACACTATACAAAAATAGCATCATAATTACTGCAGCCTGTGGCAGCATCATAAATGTTGTATCACAACAAAATAAATTCCAATCATACAACAAAAGGCCTGTTGGCATAAAGTTTATAGTCCTTCCAGATAAAAGCACCATCAGATGTATAGAAGCACAAATCATTTGACCTGAGTGCTAATGTTTCAGGTTGTAGAATCTGATGGAGCAGCACGATCTCCACCTTTTTTCCGCCATTGCTCTTCAACAACGAAGCGAATGTCTGATAGTCTGGTTTCAAAACCATTCATATCTTGACGGCATTTCTCAACCACTATTCTTGTTTCCGAAACAACGTCCATTAGGGATTGGACTTGTGTGCGAGCACGATATATCACTGCATCTAGCAGGAAGATTTTGTTCAAGATGGCGATTTGGGCGAGGTTACCTTGACAACCAACCCAGAATTACGCAGAAGGTGCTTTTTGCTTCGTTAGTGGAGAGATCTTGGCGCCTTTGCAGCAAGAGGTGACATTGTGCCTGTAGTAGCCTCGTCACCTTCAGGTGGTTGTGGCTGTTCAATCATTTGTTCCTTAGCTTCCTGAAAGTTTGAACTTGTATATTAGTGTACCAGTGAGTTACTAATGAGATAAAAACAAACAAAGTAGGTTAAACATTTATACATAACTTATTTCGGTGAACTACTGTAATACATTAGCATGTATTGTAGTGCCAACTACATAATAAGATCACTTTCGGAACATATGTCCATGTAGCATGCCTACTGTATTGTCTATTGCCTCACATTCGTTGACATCTAAGGATAAAGAGACATGGTTTAAAGTAGGATGAACATAGTATGACATCATTCATATCATGGGCAAACAGATATAAAACAAACAGGCTATTTTATCATTGTGTGCGCACGTGAACATAACAACTAGATTACAGATCAAGACCAAAAGAATATCATTCATCTCTTTTAAACCATGTAAGGTGAAATGATACGTTAAGACAACTGTGTATAAAAGTGAACAGAGTAACTGACATTGGCTGCAAACCAAGTAGTTAAATGAACACATCACAGTACCAATCAGTTCAAGGCAGGAGGAGTAAGGACATACAACAGCGGCCTGAACTGGTGTGCTCATGCCCTTCATCTTGCTGGTGTGGCAATCCTTGAAGATTTGCACTGCATTCGGTTCAGGTTCTTTTTGGTCCGCACGGGCTTTCCGCTGTATTTGGAACAGGTCAATATAGATACGATAATATGGCACAAAAAGAAGAAGGAAGTAGCAGCTATTTACAAGAGCCTCACAGTGTGCAATATAGCTACGAGATCCTGTTGTATGTTGGAATTTCACTTTAGAACGGTTGGTTTTGTTCTTCAAACAGTTAGCCTAGAAGAAGATACACTTGTAAGGCACATACATAAATACAAGTTCAATATGTGGTCTGATCAAATACATATAGCCTACCTGATACTTTGGATCAGACCAGTGTTTAACGAGGCTGTCCAGTCTTCATCTGTAATATATTCCACTGGAGATGTTTGGGCGATTTCATTGTTAGACTTGCCTTCAAAGTGATATTTTCTAAGGTGGTACCAATACTGTCGCAGAGCAGACTGAAAAACATGAGTGCATGCTTGTTTAGTTGCATCATCTTTCGGATCCAACTTGAACATCATCTGTTGAAAAAAGAATGTGAGTCTTATTAGGAGGAAGCTAGAAAGTATGGGACAGAGCAAGACAATATTACTAATTGCGATGAATAACATTACTTACAGATAAATGGTCAAGGAAGGTGTTAAACTGGGTATTTTCTTTCTCATTCCTGTACTAGATCCACGTTGGGAGGATACGCGCATGACACCTAACGGCAACGACTGCCTCTGATACTAACTTGGCTGACTCTATAGCATCACGTGGCCTATTTAAACCTGCCTCAAAATGGATCTCCATTCTTCCTCCTTTACATTTTGTTAATCTGTCAAGCATTATCCCTGATGTCTGTTTCCGCTTGCACCGTGGTGCTAGTTCAACAACGAATATGGAAAGTGTTAGTGTACATCAAACTGTGAGAGTACATATAAAGGAGCATGCAACTGCAACTTGACTCGGTCAGTACCCGTCTTGGTGTTGATGCTCATGAGGTTCATCTGATCTTGCCAAGTCCTGTTGTGTCAACAGTGCTTTGGAAGTAGTGTTAGGTGTGAAGGCAGCTTGGGAACCGGCGCCCGAGCAAACGAGCGAGTAATGGTTGAGATCTTTGGTACAGTTGAAGCGGATGCTGCAGCTGGTGGAGTAGGTGATTGTGTTTGTAGATTTAGCGGTGGACTTGGACCTTCTCTCGCACTATAAGTACCAGAAGAATCTCGACGGCAAAGCCTTTTCCGTTTCACCCGACGAGTAACAAGACTCCCTACTATATTATTTTCATTGCTCTTTTTGACTTTGCCATGTCAAGCTGTACCCACAACACAAAAGAATAAAATCACTCTTCGAACTCATTGATGCATGATACGACAAGCAATACTTTGATGTAAGACAACCGTATGAGGATGGAATATGTAAGAAAAACAGACGGCATGACATATTCACAGCTACGATGTGCAAACTAAGGAAGGATTTTCAAGAAATAGAAGTAATGCAAGCTAGACACCATATGAAAGATGCAACCAATATTACTCTTGCCAAGTTAAAAGTGTCTTGTCATAAGTGGCAATTGAAAAATTAGAAGCGGTACAACGTAGAAATCAATGCAAGATGCAACCACTATCAAACTGCCATGTTAAAAGCGTCCAATCATGAGTTCTTGATGCGGGATACACAACAGCAGTACTTTGATGTAAGAACATGGTATGATAGATAGATACTGATGTATTCTAGACACGAGAAAGCCATGTCATATGCACATGTATAACGTATAAACTCAGCAGGTGCAATTTAATCAAAATAGAAGAAATACAGGCTAGACAATATATGCAACATGAAACCAATTATCACACTGTCAACTTAGAGCAAGCACCTGCTATGGTGGAGTGCGGGAGATGAACTCATCATGTAGACTTGGGACTTCAACTTCATTAGCAGTAGCAGTGGCAAATCTAGAGAGTCTCTGTTTGCGTCGGTGCGGAGTACCACCAACATCCCCTAACTTACTCTTTTCCTTCCTATTTTTTGATATTGCCTTATGAAGTCAAAACCACAAGAAGATGAATAAAATTAGCTCTGCATAACTGGTTGATGCATGATACAGACGAACACTACTTTGATGTAAGGCAAGCGCAGGAGGATGGAATATATACAAAAAAGACAGAGTTTCATATTCACACGTACGATAGGAGGATGGAATATGTATGAAAAAACAGTAAGCGGAAGGCATTTCAACAAAATTAGAAGAAATGAAAGCTAGGCACCATATGAACATGCAACCAATATCACTCTATCAGGTAAGAAGTGTCTCGTCGTAAGTGCCATTTCAAGAAATTAGAAGCAGTACAAGCTAGAAGACAATGCAAGATGCAACCTACATCATAGTCCCAAGTTAAATGTGTCTTATGGGTAAGTGATTGCTGCAGGTATAAGTTGTAAGCTACGCAGATGCAATACAAGCTAGACATCATACGCAACATGGAACCACATATAATAGTGCCAAGTTAGAGCAAGTACCTGTGATGGTGGAGAAGGGGAGATGTGCTCATCATCTACACAGCTACGTTGACTGTCTAGCCTTGCGTTGTCTTGCGAATCTTGTTGGGAGGATGGCGGAGTAGAATATGTAGAGAACCTCCGTTTCAGTTGCTCGGAAGGACCACCATCATCCAATGCCTTGCCAATTTCCTTCATCTTTATTGATTTTTGCATTGTGAGGTCATACCGACAAGAAAAAGGAATATCATTCGCTCTTCAGAACTCATTCATGCATGATACTGACGAACACTACTCTGATGAAAGGCAAAGTCATGATACGAGGATGGAATATGTACGAAAAAATGGACGGCTTGACATATTCACACCTATGATGTGGTAACTAAGCAGAAGGCACTTCAACAAATTAGAAACACTACAAGACACCATATGGAAGGTGCAATCAATATCACTCTGCCAAGTTAAAACTGTCTCGTCATAGGTGGCGTTCATCAAACTAGAAGCAATACATGCTAGAAATCATATTCAAGACGCAAACCAATATCACACTGCCAACTTAAAGGTGTCCCATCATAAGTGGTGATGCAGGATACACAAGAAGAGTAGTTTCATGTAAGAACATGGTGTGATAGACAGATATAGTATGTACCAAAAACAAGAAAGCGTGTCATATTCACATGTATCATGTGTAAGCTAAGCAGATGCAGTTTACACTAATTAGGAGCAATACGAGCTAGACACCATATGCAACATGCAACCAGATATCACACTGCCAAGTTAGAGCAAGCACCTTCGATGGTGGAGTAGGGGAGCGGAGACTTGGAACATGTAATGCACTATCAGTACAAGGAGAATCGGTACAGATGCTCCGTTTACGTTGCTGCAGAGGACCACCATCATCGCCTTCCTTACTCTTTTCCTTCCTCTTTCTTGATTTTGCCTTGTCAAGTCAAACCCACAAGAAAAAGGAATAAAATTTGCTCTTCAGAACTTATTGATGCATGATACTGATGAACACTACTTTCATGTAAGGCATTCGCATGATAGGAGGATGGACTATGTATGAAAAATAGGACGGCGTGACATATTGACATGTATGATGTATAAAGTGTAAACTAAGCACAAGGTGCTTGAACTTGTTAGAATCGATGCAAGCTAGAAACCATATGAAAGATGAAACCAATATCACTCTGCCAAATTAAAAGGGTGCCCTAACAAATGTATTTGACCAAATTAGAAGCAATACATGGCAACAGGCTAGAAATATATGCAATATGCAACGAATAAAGGTGACTCATCGTAAGTAATTGATGCAGGATACAGAAGAGAGGTAGTTTCATGTAAGAACAAGGTTAACACATAGATGTAGTGTGTACCAAAAATAGGAAGGCATGTCATATTCACAGGTATAGTGTGTGAACTAAGCAGATGCAATTTACCCTAATTAGAAGCATTACAAGCTAGACACCGTATGCAACATGCAACCACATATCACACTGCGAAGTTGGAGCAAGCACATGTGATGGTGGTGTAGGGGAAGTGCTGTCTTCAGGTACAGAGCAACGTTCAATATCTTCATTTAGGCTTGCTGTTTCGTGAGAATCATGTGGATAGGATGAAATTGCATTCTTTATAAGAGTATTGTGTCTCATATTAACCCACGCGCGTGACTGTCTCATCATAAGCGATAGACGCAGGATACACAAGAACAGTAGTTTGATGTAAGAACATGGTGTGATAGGCAGATGTACTATGTACCAAAAACAGGAAGGCGTGTCATATTCACATGTATAATGTGTAAGCTAAGGAGATGCAATTTAACAAATTAGGAGCATTGATGAGGGATACACAAGATAAGTAGTTTGATGTAAGAACATGGTTAATAGAAAGACATAGTATGTACCAAAAACAGGAAGGCATGTCATATTCACAGGTATAATTTGTTAAACTAAGCAGATGCAATTTATCCTAATTAGAAGCATTACAAGGTAGACACCATATGCAACATGCAACCACATATCACACTGCCAAGTAAGAGCAAGCACCTGCGATGGTGGTGTGGGGGAATTGCGGTGATCAACTAGAGAGCTACGTTGACTATCTTCATTTAGCCTTGCTGTTTCTTGAGAATCATGTGGGAGGATGACACCGCACTCTTTAAAGCGAGTAGGGCGTCTCACAATAACCCACCCGGTGACTGTCTCATCATAAGTGATTGACGAGGATACAAAAGAGCATTAGTTTGATGTACGAACATGGTTAATAGACATATGTAGTATGTATCAAAAACAGGAAGGCATGTCATTATCAAAGGTATAATGTGTAAAGTAAGCAGATGCAATTTAACCAAATTGGAATACAAGCTAGACACCATATGCAACATGCAACCACATTTGACAAAAAGAAGTTAAAGCAAGCACACAGGATGGTTGTGTGTGGCAATTGAGATCATCAAGCGCAGAGCTACTTTTATCGTCTCCAACTGCGACATCGCAGCCATTAGAGCGTTGAAACGCTTATGCTTATCTTGAATTACACCGAGCGACTTCTGTCTTTTCTTTTCGCATTCATCAACACCTGCGTAGTCTGAAATACCCATGCATAAAAAACAATAGTGTGAGTATGGGTGAAGTGTGTGCACAATTAGTACAAAGTGTAAAGGTAGCAGATAGCAGGTCGGTGAGAAATAAATGACGGAGACATATGATAGCTCTACAACATGCATGGCACACTCAATTACTACAGGATTCTATGAAAATAACAATCATTGAAAGCAAATAGGTCAGTCCATTTTTTCTGCACCGTCGATGTACAAAGAACGGGAGATCGCCTTCATCTACCTCCGGCCGGTCGGTGTTGACGATCTTCCTCAAACGCCAGCGACCACCGCCCAAGATTCCTCCCTGCTGCGCCCTCCCTCGACCTCACCACACCGCCGTGCTTGGCACCGCCCCCGCCATCCATTCAAGCCCGCCGACCTCCAGATCGGGCGCAAGCAGCTCCTGCGCCCACACCCCTATGATAGACACCGATGCGCCGCTTCCCGGGAACAGGCGGACTAGGTGCTCAGCGCCTAAGCGGGTGCTGCTTCTTTAATTGCGGTTCAACCGACCTGAATTGAAATCCAAAGCGGCTATCGACCTCTAGCAAAGGTGAAATAGTAAAAGGGAGGAAACCTTGTGCATTTAGTATCACGAAGAAGATGCGAAGAAGCGCTCAACTAGTTTCTTTCGTGGGATGAAAAGGTGTGAGCGGAGACGTAAGATTTGCACGAATAAGGGAAGAGGAGTACCTCTTTCTGCTGGCGATCTTGTGTCTTCCTTCTACATTTTTCCGACGATCTTGTTGTTCGCCGGAAACCGAAGTTGTGGAGGACAGTGCAGCCTTGGACGAACCCATGGCCAAGTTGTTGAGTGTGGTGCGGTGGCCGCCTGTCGGCGGCGGGAAGCAGATCCGAGGCGGCGAACGACGGCGAAGGGAACAACTCGGTGCGGTGGAAGGTTGCGACGGTGGATCCCGCAGTGATGAGGCGCAGGACGGCGTGGTCAGAGTGGTTCTGGTACGGCGCACGTCTGCGTCGGCGTCATGGAGGCAGCTCTGCCTCGGCTTCAGCTGCTAAGTCCTTGAGGGCGTTGCGGTTGCGATTGCGTTGGACGACGACATCGGGTACCGGCTCGGCGTGATGGAGGAGGCGGGTGGATTGGCCGCTATGGGGTGGAGGATGGAGGAGGTTGGGGTTTCGCGGCTGGTGAAGAGGCGTTTGGCCACGGAGTATGAATGGGGAAACGGAGGAGGCGGGCTGGCGGGGAACTAAGGGGAACAATGTTTGGTTTGAGACGCGCTTGTTTGAAATTTGGGGAAAGTTACAAACTTTGCCCCCATCTAAAATTCGGACATATTGCGGGTTGGGGTAGGACAGTCATGTCGTGTCCCAAATGTGGGCGGGATAGATTTGGCCGAGTGCATGGGTGTTTAGGCGCCACGGCATATGAATGCTTCTCGAGGCGGTTGAGACTGGCGTCTTGGTGAAGTTACAAACCTACCCGGTTTAGACCTTTGGACATCGGGCCGATAGGCTACACGAGCCAGAGTCGGGACAGTAATTTCCTACCACCAAAACATTAGTCTCAGCGGTTTCGGGTGACCAGAGGCCTATTTGGCGCTTCGCTCAATATTTGGGAGCGAAGCATTAACGTTTCGGTTCTCTTGAATTGAACTTTCAAGATTTGTCAAACTTCACAAATCTTTACTCTTGAAAATCCTAAAGCTACGATTATTTTGGAATGGAGGGGTACATTTTAATATACATTGTACAGAGTATATATTAAAAATATGCAACTTACCTCAGTTCATGCATGGTTCAGGTATAATCTCCTTGGTTGCAAAAAAGTTAGATATGCGTATGAATATATATACCATGTTCAAACTCACAACAAAGATTGATGCCCCTTTACATCTGATTTACAAATGCCATTATCTCGGGTTCAAATAGATGAATGCACTTCCTATGAATTGAATCTTGAAACCCCTTTATGTTGAATTAGACATGTATTTTATTTAAGTAGCTAGCAATTTGGAATGTATCCATGCAAGTGACAAATGTATAAAGTGCTTCACACTAACAACATGGAGTGCACTAATTAATGTTTATATATGAATTGCAAAAGCATCCATTGCCTGTATTTCAAACCGCTCTCACTCTATCGTATGAAATAAACACATGCACATGCTAGAATTCAATAGAGTATGGGTGTCTGATAGACCGATTTTCGTCCATACGCAATTTTGCAGAATTCATGATCTCATCCAAAAATAATAATGCCATTTATATTTTAATTTAATGCGTAGAACCGCCTTTTACACGTAGATATCTCTCTATCTAACGCATAAGTGCACACACTTTATATGCATCGGCATTTCTCTTTCACACATGCTCACAATCTCTCTCAGGGTGTCGGGGTGTCTCACGCACATGCTCTCTCTGCTTTCTCTCTTTCGACTACTATGTACCACTCTTTTCACTAATCTCAGTTGGAAAACACTATTTCTCTCACATGCATATATACACATGCACGGTCTCTACTAGCCCTCTATACGCACATATATGTGCCTACGTGTCTCCATAGACGCACATTATCTTTAGGCCTCTCTCGCACACATTGCCCCCCCCCCCCCGACACACCTCTCTAATAGTAGTTGGCAGATATGATTTCATCATATCATTGGTAGGATATCCTCGGCTGTTAGGCTGGATGGTATCTGAGGCAAAGTTTTACCCTAGTTCGGATCGGACCCTTGCAGTTGAAGAAAGAGCCTACTCGGTATCTGTATATTAGTGTTAGGGGTGTGTACAAAGTACACGTGAATACCAGGCATTGTGCGTGTGTGTATATATACTATCGACGAACTAGCCCCCAAGCTTGTATAACATACTAAGGGCCTAGGGTTACAAATCATATATAGTCGGCTTATCACCAGTGGGGATAGAGTCCTCCGCGACTCTGGTAGCTTCGTGTTGTACGCCGAGTCCTCCACATGGGTCTCCGTATAACACGTCTCGGTCCAACCTATATGTGGCGCAGGATGGAACCGACCCATGAGTCTTCATGTTGACCCACCACAACTAGAAATGATGTGCCCACCACACCACACACGCAATCGGCCACTAAGAAAATAAGCATATACGATAGTACAACGGTATCTAGCTCACGATACGTCTCCATATTTTGTTGATGACACTAACGGACTTTGCATTTGATGCATGCTCCGTATTTTGTTGACGACACTTACGGTCATTGTGTTTGAAACGAAAGCACAATATGGTCACTGGACTTCAGAATAAGCTCATCACGGTCACCACATACATTTTGTCGTGCTAACCAACATGTGGTTGGATGGTTAGAGGACAGTGGTTTCTCGAGCCCACCAAGGTTAAAGTCCCGGTGCTCGCATTTATCTTGTGTTAATTTCAGTATTTTCCGGCGATGTATGTTCAGTGGGAGGAGACGTTCCACTCGACTACGAGGCACCTATGGTGACTTCGTAAAATCTCAAGATCATATATGCTGGCCCACTCTCTGAAGGTGCGGCGCGGACGGCGGTGGGGAGTGGTTTCGGGGAGGCGGGCGGCCGCTGGGCGGCGGGGCGGCGGTTCGGCCGGTGGTGGCTGGCGGCTCGGGGTGGAGTTTGATGATAAACTGGAGGCCCTTGATTTCGTATCCAATGGCTGGAAAATCTAATGACCAGAGATGAAAAAGTCAGTCGACTGACGTGTAGCCTCACCCCGCACGTACACATGCACGCATGCAAGACACGCACGCATGTAGGCGTGCAACACTGACACGTACACATAACGTACACACGCACGCATGCTGGCGTGCAACACTGACACGTACACATGCACTCACGAACACACGCACGTACGCACCCATGCATGCAACACTGAAGCGCACCCTTGCACGTACGCACCCATGCATGCAACACTGAAACACACCCTTGCACGCATGCAACACTCGCATGCCTGCATGCACACAGCACACGACGCAAGACACATGCTTAACTACATGAAAAAGATGATGTCACACTCAATGAACAATCATCGGTTTATGAAATGCCCGCTTCTGACCGCCCTGGCCCGCCAAAGGTTCCTCTGCTGTGCGCTGCCTGCGTTGGGTCACTGACATGCAGGCCATGCACCCAAAGGGCCCACACGTCAGTGGAAGAACGGCGCGGTGTCCTAGGTCAGAGTCGAGGGCGCCACTCGCTGCACGCCCGGCTGAACACGCCTCCGTGCCGCATTCAAACGCCTCCATGAAACCCGCCCGTGTGGAAGCCGAGAAACCCACTCTGGACACACGTCCGTTCATGACCGGGCCGACATTAAACGCAACGCCGGCCGAGCTCCTCCCGTCCGCCGTCTATTTAATCTCCTATTTAAACGAGGCCAAACGCCGGCCAAGAATCGCACACCTCCGCCGCTCCCCTATCTCCTCCACCATTTTGTCCACTCTTACAATGGCTTACGAAGAGTAGTTATTCCGCATCCAAGCCGGCTGGGTAGCCCGCCGGATACGAGCTATGCAGCTCGCTGAACCCCCTCCTCCCCTCGCCCGACGGAGCCAGTTGCCGCCCCAAGCCGGCGCGCGGTTCAACAACTTCGCCGCTCGAGCCAGCTCGACGAGGGCGGCGACGGCGTCGTTGCTGCCGCCCACGCCGCCGCCTTGTACCGTGTCTCCCGTTTACGTGGCGAGACTCCCATGCCGGCGGCGCGCCATGCAAGCAGCAGCGAAGCGGGTGCGCGGAGAGCGGCAGTCGGTGGCCAGCGCCTCGCGTCCGCTGCCATCATCGAGAGAAGTAGAACACGGGAGCCGCCGCCGCTGGGTCCCATGAAGGCCACCGCGAGGCGGCGCCGGCGTACAGCACGTGTCTTGTCGGATCCTTTTGTTGCGAGGACCTTCGTCGACCCGCATGGGCTCCACGGAAGAGGTCAATGTTAGGATGAACTCGAGCGGTGCGGCCTTGGCGAAGTAGTGGCGGTGATGAACTCGAACGGTGCCGACCACCATCATCTTGGCACCAGCCAATGATATCAGTTAGGCGGTGGGGAAGCGAGCCGTCCTTTGCGCCAAAGCATATACCTCGGGGCTCCGGCAGTCCGGTGATCGTCTTTGCCGGACATGAGGAACACAAATCGATCGGCGGGCGACCATTTAGGCCATGTATTATATACCTGTGCTGTCCAGAACTAGCACCGCGTAGTTCATTTGAATGTAATGAAATCCGTCATATTTGTGTGAAAATCCGGTATTTTATATGATTTACGTCGTCGTTTATATGAAATACTCCGGTGGTTGCGTGAATGAGTATCAGTTTGTCTACGTGTTTGCGTGAATTTCGTCCGGTTGGTTGAGTTGTTGTCATAATGTGTGCGTCTACGGTTGGATGGCGTAATTTGCGGGTCGCCGGTTGGTCTGCGGGCGGCTCGGGCAGCATTGTGGGACAAAAAAACACAGCTCGTGCGAGCTCGTCTCCAACATGCGCGCTGGAGGATGCATGACAGCATGAGCACCCGAGCTGTTCCTCGTTCTTCGGTGGCAAAGGCACCGGTGGACAAAAGGGTCACCAATATTTTGGCTACCCCGGACAAGATCCAAACGGCCCCTCCCAACAGATTCAAATCCCTCGTTTGCCGTGGAATTTTGCCATGTGTTGTTTTCATGGACTAGCAAGATGCTCGTGCATTGCACGGAACATCAAGATGCATTTTTTTACAAACTCCCGCATGCATGCAAGGGATAATTAATGTCCTCCTTTGCTAGTACCACGAGGCAAACACCATTAATATTGCATCGATTAGTGTTAGTGGCCTTGTATATCTGCAAATTGTAATTTTGATAGTGACCCCTTGTATATAAAAATGGAGGGAGAAATATGAGAGATAAGGTGAGGAGGAGTAGGGCGTGGTGCCGTGGTGGTGACTGGTGGTCGGACTGGGCGGAGGCATGGGGATGGACGACGCATTATGTCTAGGTGTGTATCTCTCTCACACACACCCACGTGGGTGGGGGACGTGCACGAAGAGAAGAGGTGCACGCACGGCGCACGCATACTCCGTCTCTTTCCCAACCACACCCGCGGGTGCACGGTGGAGCTCATTTCATGCGAAAAAGGCAGCCCACGTGGTAATTTGGCACGTGTCTTGGTTGTCCACTTGGTGGAGGGAGGATCGTCTACCACGGGTGAACAAACAAATTGCGACTTGACGCGTTATGTTAAATTAAAAAGAGGCAAACCATGTGGGGCCTACCTTAGAGGCAAGGCTCTATACACTGGAGTACTTTTGATGTGTCCGTCAACTCGCAGAACAAGGAGAAACTTGCTTAGTACGCCGTCCCCGCCCACAGGCGCGGTGGCTCGCAGGATGAGGTGAAGCTGGAGTACTCACATGCGCCTTCGCCCGCTCCCTCGCACTGCAGCTGGTGGCTCGCATGACGAGGAGAAAATTTTACTACACCCTTCGTTTACTCCTCGTCCCTACTACGTACTTTGGTTAGTACTCCTCTATTTACTTATAAAAGGCCACTATAAAAAAATACATTTTGCATCTATACAAGGCCACAAATAGTAATCGAGACAAAAGTTACTACTCCCTCCTTTCTAGTTTATGGCTCAATTTCAAAATCTCTCCAACCAAGGTAGACGGTGAGTGGTCGAATTAATTTCATAGTTTGCACATTACGCTCGTTTTTCTCAAGAAGTTATGTTTACCGAGGCATTAATTAGAACGAATGCATGAATGACCACTAAATTTCCATGAACTTGTACATGCATTGGTTAGTTTCCTCTTGACACTGCTTGCGTCGGGTGATCTAACGCACCTCGAAATCCAACATGTAATGGTACTACTACTAGTATAGTACTAGAATTGAGACTTATCAAACGGAAAAACGAATATTTTTTAGATGAGCCCTATAAACCCTAGTGGGTGCGTACTCCGTAAAACAGATTTTTCCAAAACTAAGTCGCTCCCTTTCATGAATTCTGTAGTATACTCCTCCGTCGATGCTCCCTTTCATGAATTATGTACTTCCTGTCACCGACATGTGGGACATATAGCAACCGGGTCGACGTGTCAAACACCAAATAACAGTGCAGAATAGCAGGGGGGACGCACCCCACTTGTACCGGCCCAGTGTTAGTAATGAGCAATGAGACATCAAATCACAATGCCGCACCTTCCCAGACGGACGAAGCAACCATTATTTCACACTTCGGTTCGACATCATCTCAAACCACGTACTAGTATTGCTTCTGCCTCAAGAGGGACACGCGCATCGCCTTGGTACATCATGACATGTGGGACCGCATGACAGGCCATGCTCCCCCGCCAATCGCTGGGTAAAATCACCTCATTTTTACTATACTTCCTCCGGATCGGTTTACTACATGGCATGCACGTCGTTCTAGGTTGAGAATTTAACTGGCTATATATATATATATATATATATATATATATATATATATATATATATATATATATATATATATATGTGATGACCAAGACGCTAGCCTTTTAAAAATGTATACTTTTGTACAGTAGTGCTCCACTATCGATGGATTAAGCCATGGAGCAAAAATTGAAATTTAAAAAAAAAGGTGGTACATATAGAGAGCGCTCATCGCCAAATTATGCATATAGTACTATTAAAAAAGCTAGTACGTGCTTAATTGGCGTGCTAGATTCTATTAAAAAATACTAGTACTAGTATGTACATACTGAAGAGTTAAAGTAACGAGAAGAAACATAACGTAGTTCTGCTGGGGGCTCAGCACAACACACCCCTCAAATTAAACTAAGCACACCTGAAATTAAACTATGCAACTAATCCGGTAGACACTGCATTAGAAGTTTAGAACCGCCATGAGCAACGACACTGCCACCTTACTCGGAGTCCTCGTCCACGTCCTCGACTTCGTCCTTGTCCCTCTTCCTCTTGGCCGATACGTCTTTGCTTGAACCGCCAACTTGGCCGTTGCTCTTCATCCAACCCTTGAAGATATTGAAACAAAGGTAGCCATCCATTGCAGCGTAGTGGATGTGGTATATATCTAGTACATTCCGCTGCCATGCATGACGATGAAACGTGTAATGAGGTTTCTCCAGTTTGCGGTACGAAGGATGAACCATGGCTCCTGCCAGGGTCAGCATTGAGAGCTGACGAGAGGGCACCAGCCGATTCTTCTGGAGGTAGAAGGGGTTGCCTACAACGAGGCCTATCCGACGCATGACTTCTTTGTCGTTCTTAAAGTCTACAATAATGAATTTGACTGTTTTGTCCTCGAGGAAGTTCTTAAAATCCTGGCACTCAACGTCGGCATGGCATATGTGGTAGACCAAGCAAACGTTATGTACGCAAACCTGGATCACGGCGGGCTTCTTCCTCTCTTCGTCCTTTAGATCCTTCTCTTGTCCCACGACTGTGGTGTACTCAACATCTAGCCTAGCGACCCATCATCATGTGAGTTTTCGAACATGCGTCTGAAGCGAGAAAGGCATCCTTTCAGCGTCGCGGAAGTACGGGTGTAGATGACGTCGAACTCATCGCCGGTGATGGTTCTAACGTTGTACTCACCGCCGATCGGGGAGATTTGGGACACCATGGATTTGGGAGGAGGGTTAGGATTAGTGGAACTGCCGTAATGTGAATGGACGGGACGACTAGGAGCGAACCGTCGTAGTATTAAGGACGTGCGGGAAAGAGTAGGGCGAACTGCCGGCGTCTGCGAACGGAAGGGTAGTGGCTTTCCATTCTCCCATGATACGGGCTTCGAGAGCCCTTGGATCTGAGATCGAGCGGTTGCATGGCGTGATTCTAGACCTATGGGTGAATATCCTATCCTGGAGGGTTATTCTTAAAATTTTCAGCAACTTAGCATGCGACCGTTTGATCTCAGATCCAAGGGCTGCCAGCAGCCCGTATCATGGTCGCGCCTACCACGACCGTCGCGTCGCTTGCGTGGTCGCGCCCTTGGAGATTTAACACGGTGCGTTAGGCTATCTGATGTTGGCATGTCATACATAGTCATCACTTAGTCACTCATACTACAACAAGGTTGGCTATAAGTGTATTTTTTTACTCCTCTCTATCTCTTTCTTCAGACTCCTCCGTCCCATAATATAAGAACGTTTTTGACACTAGCTAGTGTAGTGTCAAAAACATTCTTATATAATGGGACACAGGGAGTACTAGTATTTATTGCATTTGCCAAGGAGTGACCTCTTCCAATGAAATGGTGTTGCTAAGTTTGCTTCATTTAATTAGCTATAGACTCAAAATTGTCTCTTCACCTAGGTACACGCGCTTAGCACCGTTTCTTCCTTGGGTCACCAAACTAGTCTCTCTCTTCTTGATTAACTTGCCACATCAGACTTTATGCCTATGTGGCAAGCTTAAGCACCTATAGGAGCAAGTAAGTACAATATTGCGCTTTACATGGCATTTTTGCATATGTGGAGGAAAGAGAGGCAAGGAAAAAGTGGAGAAGTGGGCTCTCATGCAAGAGCCAGCCTCTACTACTACATGGTGGAGCATTGGGAGAGGCACCTGTATGGAGGTGGTCAGGAATCAGGAGACTCACGCCGGTCGTAGCGCCGCAGTTAAAATGATAATGGCAAGTCAAATCACGGGGCTCCACCTGTCCAGCAGTACCTCGCTGTCAAATCACACATCCCTACGTTTGCAGCAGCCTACTCCCTCGTCTTCTCGCGTCTCTGTCAAACCGACTAGGCGGAACTGCCCCGCCTACCGCGCAGGAAAAGCCCCGCCCTCGACTTTTAAATACAACTACTCCCTCCATCGGATGCGTTTGGTTGAAGGTATCGTATGAATGGATTGGGACCATTCAATTTTTTTGGGATTGAACCATTCAATTCATGTGTTTGGCTGAATATAAGAGATGAGCTAATTATTTAAGACGGTGCCACCAGTCATGCTCACATAGTCATGCATGCAAATGGTGGCCATTTGATTCGACCGATTTGGTTGGGTGGAATGGTTCAGCATCTTCAAGGCATATTCTCTTTTTTTTTACTCGAACCATTCATGTGCTTTATAACCAAACATGTCTATTTTCTGAACGATCCCAACCCATTCATGAACACCCTTGCAACCAAACGCACGTCATCTTACAAAAACCAAATAATCCCACAATACTAAGGCGTGGTGCATTAACTTCTACCTCGTTTCTTGTTTCTTCACATATCAACCAATAAGAATCCAATGATATACTTTTTGTGACATAGTAACTCATATTTAGTTAGTCAAATGGATGACCTAGAACTACCTGCAGGCCCTATAAACCGAGACGCCTACAAATAAAAAACCGAGACGGAGAGGGTAGTTCAGCATGTATCTTTTTAGATCAATATAGTCGGGATTCACCAAGGAGCAAAACCAAGTGGTAGGCTGCTCCTGTCGTGTTGGCGTAGTAACTCAAGCAGGCCAGTCCTTTGCTAAATGGCGACACACTTAACAGACCCCTTTGGCGGACATGTGGCTCATCCACCATCTTGTTCCACGTGCGATGCACCAAATTACAGTTGGAGCAGCGGTTGGAATTGAGGCACCCGGTCGAAGCGCCAATGATAGTAGAAAATGAGCGATGAGGGTCAAATCACAAAGACCCACCTTTCTCGCATTAAGCTGGATGGACGAAGCAACCATCATTTCACTCTAGCGCGCAAGAGCATAAAGAAAAGAGAAAACAATGATGCGTGCGGCAGCTACCTAGGGCACCCTAGGGTAGGGGTCTCCACTACTGAGATCCTTTTTAAAGCGCTCCACTACAAATCGGCTTCTCCCTCGTCCTCTTGAACAAAACCGATGATGAGTGCGGCGGTAGGGTTTGTAGGAGTACTACGGCGTGCGGGGCCACGTCGTAGTAAACGGGTTCGAGTCTACACCTTAAATATGTGTGGGCCGTTTGGTTTTACAGGAACGAGGCAACATTTTGGGTTCGGGGACCAGTGGAGATATAGCACGTACAAAAAATTGTGGACGAGGTTCGATCGAAAGGCAATGATGCATGGGCCCCCCAATCAGACACCAACCCCTTGCCCGGGCCATAAACTGGGTGGAAAATAAAAAGGGGGAAAAAGGGCCCCTTTGGGGTATAAAGGGGGGGAAAAAATTTTAACGGGAGGGATTGAGGGGCGGAAAAAAAACCCACCAAAAACCCTAGGGCCCGCGCCCGTTTTTTTGGGGTTGTTGCCCCCACCCCGTCAAAACCCGAGAAATCCGGGGGGGGACCCCCGGCCCCCGCCGGGCTGAAAAATGGGAGGGCCCCCCGGACCAGCCCCCATAAAGAAGGGAAAGGCCGCCCGCCGCGGGGCCCGGTTTCCCCCCCGGGGCCCCCCCCCCAACCCCAAATCACCGCCCGGCAAAGGCTTTTGGGAGCCAAACAAAGGGAGAGCACCCCCCCCAGGGCCCGGGGCCCCGGGCCGGCCCAAAGACCAAAAACCCCCCCCCCCCCTTTTGGGGCCCCGGAGAGCCCGCCCCCCACCCGGGACCCGCCCCAAACCCCGGGGCCCCAAAAAGCGGGCCCCGGGGGCAGACCCCCGGGCAGCCCGGGGCCCAACTTTTTGGGAACCTCCCCCCTGGCCCCCCAAACCAATTTTCTGGGGGAAAGGGAAAGGGGGGGCCCTCCCCCGGGCTGCCAAAAGGCCGGCCCAACCCCGGGGTTTGTTGCCCAAAAGGAACCCCACACCCCAAAAATTTCAACCCCAAAGGGGTTTCCCTTTCCCCCCGGGGTTCCCCCTTCCAAGGCTTTGAAAAGCCAAAATCAAAAAGGGGGCGGCCCAAAAGGGAAAGGGGCCCTTTTTCCCGGCCCCCCCCGCCCGGGGCCCCAGGGGAAGGGTTTCCCCAGTCCCGGGGGGCCCCCAAACCCCCCGGGGGCGAATAAAAAGAAAAAGGGGTTTTCCTTTAAGGAAGGGCCCGGGGCCCCGGGTTTAATGGCCCCTAAAAGGGGGGGGGACCCCCGGGAGGCCCTGGGGGGCCGGGGGGGGCCCGGAAACCCCCGAGGGGGGGCCCCAAACCCAAAGGTTCCCACGAAACCCCCCAGTTCCATGCCGCGGCCGCCCCGGCCCCAAAAGGGTTTGAGCGGCAAAAAAAAAGGGCCCGAGGTCGGGGACCGGGCCCCGGGAAGGAGGGGCCCCGGGCCGGGGGCCCCACCCGGGCCCCCAAAGGCCCTATGGGAAGCAAAGGAAGGGCCCCGCCGAGCCCGGTCCCCAAAAACCCGGGGCCCCGGGGGGTTTGGCTTGCCCGCGGGCCCCGGGGCCCGGCAACCAAACCCCCCCGCCCCAAGGGCCCCGCCCCAAACCCGGGGACCCCAGGGTCCCCGGGGGACCCAAAAAGGCCAAGTTTCGGGAAAAGGGCCCGGGGCCCAAAGGGCGGGCCCGCCCCGGGTTTTCCCAAGAACTAAGACAAAGAAGGTTTGGGGCCAACCCGAATTTTGGCCCCCGTAGGGGCCCCGGGCCCCCAGAACCTCAAAGGGGCCAAGGGGGGAAAACCCCGGAGGAAACCCCACCAAAGGGGCCCCACCGCCTTTCCCTTTTTGGGGCCATTTTTCCCAAAAGAAAGGGTTTTGTTACCCCCGGATTTTCCCGGGTTCCTTTCCCGGGGCCCAAAGGGGACCCAAGGGTTCCCAAACCCCGGGAAAAAACCTCAAACATTCCCAGTGCCCGGGGAAAATTTTACCCCGCCCCTCCAAAAAGCCAAACCCCCAAAGGTTTGACGAAACAAGGTAAAGGGCCCGGAAAACCCCCCGGGGGGGCCCGGGGAATCCGAAAAACGGGCCCCCCAGGGCCCCGAAAGGGCCCACCCAAACGAAAAGGGGTTCCCCGGAAGAACCGGTCCCCAAAAAGGGGACCCCAAGGGAGCCTAAGTCCCCGGGGGGGGAAAAAGGGAAAAAGCAAATCAGCCCCCCCAAATCGGGGCCCCAGGGGCAAAGGGTTTTCCCCCCCGGGGGCCCTGTGGAGGGATTGGCACCACCGTCATTGTCCCCGGGCCCCCAAAAGGGGAAGGGGTTGAAGGGCGCAAGGAAGTGCCTCCTTATTACGCTGAAGATAATTATTCCTCCACCGACAGCGGGGACCCATCGGACGGGCCACCAAGATTTTGTGAAATAAATCATTTCGACCGCCGGGACCCACCGGACGGGCCAAGATTTCACGAAAAAATGTTCCCCGCCGTTAGCTCGCACTCCACCGGAAATGCCTCCTTATTACGCACAAAAAATGATACTCCCCGGGCTAGCTGGGACCCACCTTGGGGAGGCTGTCTTAGGGCCTACTTGTTGACGGGCCAAGGGCTTTGTCAACTTAGTCAATATGAACGATTCTAGCTCCAAGGACCGTGATGATGTCCATCCAACGGTCGTAGTGCTTCTTCAACCTCCGTCTTCTTGCTCCAACCGCCCAAAGCAGCGCCGGTCGTGTTGCATGCTCCTCGCCTCCTGCGGGTCGGCCAGGTTGCCGCTGGAGGCCTCACCGCTTCTACTATTCCCACCGCTAGCCAGTTCCGCGGGCGACGGCAGCCTCACACCGCAATGAACCAAGTTGAACCTCAGATTCTCTCCGCCAAGAAGGCTTCCGCTGCTGCGTCTTCCCCTGCCCGCGTCGCCCCTTCCTAGGCTCGTTGCCGCCCACCGCCGTGGTGCTTCTCACAAGCGTGGTAAACGTGGTCAAGGAATGACTTTGATCGGAAGAGTAATGTACGTGGAGAGGCTGACAGCTGGGTCCACGGCCACAGCCCAGTTTTTTTGTGATTTGCCAATTAAGTCACTTTGTCAGGCCTGTTGGGCTACAAATCTTTCAAGACGAGGAGAGCTTTTCATTCGGCTGGCCGAGAAAATGGCCCATCAATAATGAGAAATGGGTTGTACATTTTTAAAACACATGAAACCGGCAATTAGTTTCAAATATTTTTTTTCATTTCAAGATTTTAAATTACATTAATTTTTATGCGTGGCCACAATTTGTTGGATTTTATATTGATATACATTTGTTTTTAAAATCAGTTTGAATGTGATTCGAAATTTCGGGATTAAAAACAGTTCGACCGCACCAAATATGCAAAATTTCATATAATTTTTAACCGTACACAATATGGGCTGTAATGCTAACAAAAAGAATATGGGCTCCAAAAACCCTAAGAATTAGCAAATGGGCTGTAAATTATTAGAAATAATGGCAGATGGGCTATATGCTGTTTTCCACAGATTTGAGGCTTTCCTAAAAAGGTTGACGACAAGCAAAGGTGACGGTTGATGTCCATCCAACGGCCGTCGGCTTCTTCAATCTCTCGCTTTTCCCGCTCCACCGGCCAAACAAGCGCCAAGGACTGCTCGCTTCCCTCCTCCCCAAGGCCGGGTCAGGTTGCCACAAGAGCCTCACGGCCCCACAGCATTCCCATCGCTGGCCTAGCCATCCTCTACTCACCCACACCACCTGTTATTCTCCGGCGACGGCGATTTAACCAAGAAACCTCGCTCGCCAGACTTCTCCGCATGGGAAACAATTGCTGAGTCTTCCTCGCCCGTGTTGTTCCTTCTTCTAGGCCTCGCCTGTCCACCGCCTGGTGCTTTTCGGCGCGCCTGGTCAACGGGTCAACGATCGACATGCATCTGAAGTGGATCTGACGTGGAGAGGCCGACAGCTGGGTCCACGGCCGCACGCAAGGAAATGCCTCCTTATTACGCCGCAAAATAATGATTCGCCCACCGACATCGTGGACCCACCGAAAGCCTCAGATTTTGTGAAAAACATTACCGCCGCCGACAGCTCGGACCCACCAGCTATATGTTCGCACGCAAGGAAGTGCCTCCTTATTACGCACAAAAAATGAATACTCCCTCGTTAGCTGGGACCCAAAGATAGTGGCAGGCTGACTTAGGGCCTACTAAGTTGACAGGACCGAGGGCTTTGTCAACTTAGTCAATATGCACGATTCTAGCTCGAGTGACCGACGATGTCCATCCAACGGCCGTAGTGCTTCTTCAACCTCTGGTCTTCTTGCTCCAGCCGCCCAAACCAGCGCCGGTCGTGCTCGTGCTCCTGCCTCCCGTGGCCGGCCTGCCATGGCGGCGGAGGCCTCACCGCCCCTACTACTCCCACCGCTGGCCGTGCCATCTGCCTACTCACCCACACCCCTATTATTCTGCGGCGACGGTAGCCTCACACCGCAGCGAACCTCGATTCTTTCACGCCAGGCATCCACTTCGCGCCTACCCCTGCTCCGGCCGCCCCTTCCTAGGCTCGCCGCCGCCCACCGCCTGGTGCTCTCGGCGCGGCGTGGTCAACGTGGTCAAGGAACGGCTTCCATCGGACATGGATCAGACGCGGAGAGGCTGATAGCTGGTCCACGGCCGCAGCAAGGAAGTGCCTCCTTATTACGCCGCAAAATAATTATTCTCCACCGAGCGGGGACCCACCGACGGGCCACCATATTTCGCTAAAAAAATGTTTCGATCTGCTGGGACCCACTAGCTACACCTTCGCACGCAAGGAAGTGCGTCCCCGCAAAAAAATGATTCGCTTCTTGACCGCTGGGACCCACCAGCTAAATCTTCGCACGCAGGAAGTGCGTCCGCAAAAACCAAAACGATTCGCCTCTCGATCGCTGGGACCCACCAGCTACATCTTCGCACGTAAGGAAGTGCTCATACCGACCCACCTGGTCAAGCGCACGTAGCATTGTCATTCTGGTCACGAACGGTACGTATATATATACCGTGGATGTAGAGGAACGATGTGACGAGTAGAGGCGCCGCACGTAGCATGTACACGCACGCATAACGGCGAGGGTGCAAGAAAGAAAATGCGCCACGCACGCATACATACGGGCAGGTCTCTAACGCCTATCGCGCATACATACATGGCTGGGTCGGAACGGAGAAACAGTGTCGTCGTCGTGTTCATGGGGAGCCAACTGGCTGGGTCGGAACGGAATGCGTGGTCGTGTTCATTGGGAGGGCTTGGACGGAACAGGCGATGGAAACGAGGCCTGGCGTACCACACAACGGAGGAAACGACCTTGTGTTCGACCGGCCATGTTCAAACGGGTCCCGTTGATCGAGGGCCTCGGCGCATCAAGAAACGGAGGAAACGGACCTCCCACGGTCGAAAAGGGGGTCCTATTGATGGGGAGGGGTGTGGCGATCGCAAAACGGACAAAACAGACTTGAGTTGGAGGCTACGGTCAAACGGGGGGTGGCGACCACAAAACGGGACTCCACGGATATCGTTTCATCTCCACCGCCGACCTCCTCCACCTCCACGGGCTACCGCCGACCTCCTCCAAACCTCCATGGGCTCATGTTCATCCAGCCTCCACCGCAAGACTACTCCATCGGCCACTGCTCAACCACCCTCCACGGGCACCCTCCACCGCTCACTGCTCATCCAGCCCTCCACACCACGGGTCCTGCTCAACCACCCTCCACCGCTTCATCGCTCATCCAGCCTCCACACCACGAAGTTCCTGTTCATCCAGAGGCAACGCCACCCTCACTGCTCATCCAACCCCCGCCGCAACACTCACCGCTCATCCTGCAGGCAGATCGATCGGCTTCAGCTTAGCAGCAGAGCGGCGAATCGCCCATCGGGTTCAGTTAACGCGATTGATCGACCGCCGGGTTCGCAGAACGCAGAGTTCGCAAAGGCAATCACTGGTTCGTTAGAGCCCAACGCCGCCGCTTCGCTAGAGCTAACGCCGCACACACACGCTGCAGACGACGTAGGGAACGACATCGCCGCCCTCGACCTCCCACCGTAACCGCAACTCCCCAAATTTTCCTCCCTCGCTTCTACCACGGTTTTTCCGCCATGGACGCCCAAAGAATGTCATGCAGCTGTGTCTCCGCCCGCATGTGACGAAAAGCCCGCTTCTGTCATGATTTTTTGTCATAGAAGTAGGAGCCCACCACATCTATGATGATACCGGGTTTTGTCACAATTATCATCATAGATGTGTCATATGTATGATAGAAAAAAATTTCGTTCGGCCCAAAATGTCACGGATGTGTCTTTTTTTTGTAGTGATGTAGAGGGATAAACTCAAGAAATATGATATAAACCCCATTTTTTTATCCTCGATGGCAACAATACAATACGTGTCGTTTCCCCTGTTGTCACTAGGATCGAGCAACGCAAGATTGAACCCAAAGCTAAGCACTTCTCCCATTGCAAGAAAGATCAATCTAGTAGGCCAAACCAAACTGATAATTCGAAGAGACTTGCAAAGATATTAAATCATACATAAAAGAATTCAGAGGAGATTCAAATATTTTTCATAGATAATCTTGATCATAAACCCACAATTCATCAGATCTCGACAAACACACCGCAAAAAGAGTTACATCGAATAGATCTTCAAGAAGATCGAGGAGAACTTTGTATTGAGATCCAAAGAGAGAGAAGAAGCCATCTAGCTAATAACTATGGACCCGAAGGTCTATGGTAAACTACTCACACATCATCGGAGAGGCCATGGTGTTGATGTAGAAGCCCTTCGTGATCGATTCCCCCTCCGGTGGAGCACCGGAAAAGGCCCCAAGATGGGATCTCACAGGTACAGAAGGTTGCAGTGGTGGAAATAGGGTTTCGTGGTGCTCCTGGATGTTTTCGGGTATATGGATATATATTTAGGAGGAAGTAGGTAGGTGGAGTTCTGAGGGGCCCACGAGGGTGGGGCGCGCCCAGGGGGGCAGGCGCGCCTCCCAGCCTCGTGGCCTCCTTGCTTCTTTCTTGACGTCCACTCCAAGTCCCCTCGATTACGTTTGTTCCAAAAATAACTCTCCTGAAGGTTTCATTCCGTTTGGACTCTGTTAGATATTCCCTTTCTGTGAAACACTGAAACAGGCCAAAAAACAGCAATTTGCACTGGGCCTTTAGTTAATAGGTTAGTCCCAAAAATAATATAAAAGTGCTTAGTAAAGCCCATTAAACATCCAAAACGGATAATATAATAGCATGGAACAATAAAAAATTATAGATATGTCGGAGACGTATCAGACATTGCCTCCAGCGACGATGGGGAAGACGAGGAAGACGAGGAAGATGAAGACGGCGCACCGGAGGTCGGAGCGGACGGCCAGCCTCAACTCGACCGTGCCTCCAGCAACGAGCCGCGTGCAAGCATGCCAACTGTTGCTGAAGGCAATCAAGCCGAGACTCGCCAGCCGGCCACTCCACCAGCCGGTGCCCCCGACTCCACCAACCTGCCGGACTCGCCTGCTGCTCCTTTGGTCTAGGCCGCCAACTTATGGTAGCTTTTCCTACTTAGTAGTATTCTCAACAAACTTTGTTAAATTTGCACAACTCCACCCGCGGGGTGTATTCAAACTAAGTTGAATATTGGTCGAGGGCCTTTTGGTATGTAAATTATTTCCCGCACAAGTTGTGCTTTTGCCGAGTTCCGACTTTTCTTGCGTTTTTGTTCCTTGCCTTTTTCCTTTGCCGCCCTCCCTTGGTTAACTACTTGCCAACCGGACAGCCGCTCTGCGGACTGCAGCCTGGACAAGTACTTCACCATTTTGGGAGGACAAGTACTTTGGCCGATTAGAACGTTGCAAGCTAAGTGGGAAGCCAGCCGGCCGGCCGGCTGTTCATCACTAGGTCGGCGAGGCGAGGGGTCGGCTTGTCTTATGTCAATGTTTTGGTCCTTAGACATTTTTCATGTGGGCACTTGTTTCTTGCCTCTAACTCTCGCCAAGCGAACAGTCGCTCTGCGAGCTGCGGCTTGTGGGGAGAGAGGGCTTAGGTGCCAGCACATTACTTGTCCGACTGCAGGAAACACTGACATAATACAAGGCGGCTGCTACCTCTTGAGCACTGCGTTGGTTTTCCCTTGAAGAGGAAAGGGTGATGCAGTAAAGTAGCGTAAGTATTTCCCTCAGTTTTTTAGAACCAAGGTATCAATTGTAGCGACCAAACCTCAAATACCGATTTCGGCATCGTTGTCATCCTCGATCGGTAATGCGTATACACACGCGATTTGAGGATTTATAACAGAGTAGCAATCACACACTTATTACATCGAATGTCTCAAAAGAGAACTTAATACAATAAATATGGCTTAAGGCCATCTAATACGATAACAACGAAAGGCTTGGAAGATAAAGTGAGTCCATCAACTCCAACGTCATCACTGAGTGAAAGACCATGACCTAAGGCTCCTTACTCGTCGTCTGAAAAGTCTGCAACATGATACATTGCAGCCCGAAAACGGGTCAGCACATGGAATATGCTGGCAAGGCAACACAAAAGAGTAATGAACAGAATAAAGCTATCACTACATGCATATATGGCTGGTGGAGGCTGTATGGTTAATAAGTTTTGCGGAAAGCCAATTTTTCCCTACAACAAAGGAATAAATTTTATTTAACTATCATGGTGGTTGTTAAACATTGAGAATGGTAAACCCCATCTCAATCCCAATTAAAAGGTAATTAATAACCCAACAAAATTAATTTAGAGTGATGAGATCAACATGATAATCCAAGAACTAGATACTCAAGATGTCCATAACGGGGGACACGACTAACCATGATTAGTTTGTACACTCTGCAGAGGTTTGTGCACTTTTCCCCACAAGACTCGATCTCCTCCGTTGGTTTTCTCGCACTACATGATGTTTGAGAAACGGATGACCGAGACACAGTCTTTCCAAAGAGGTCCCCTTAACCGATAGATAGGCCTGTACACCTACAATCCCCTACATCTTCTAGCCCATCATGGAAAGGTTTCCCACAACTTACTCAACTATGTCAGAGCCCATAATGGCATGTGGCTGCACACGGAAGTTTCTAGCATGAATAATCTTATGACCCCTTTGAGCCTGGGTGGCAGTCCATAGGAGAATCACACGGTACCCCGGGATTTCCAAAAATACAAGCAACATTGGGTTCCCTAGGTGCCTCAGTCCACCCAGATGTGAATTAAAGTTGCCACCGTAAGTTAACCATTAATTAAAAATACTCACATCTGTCATGAATACACTCAAACCCAAACCACGTCTACAAGCATAGCATAGCAATATAAGCAACGTAGAAGTAACTCCCATAGGTTTGATAATGACAAGTGAATAGGTACTACCTCATCTACTTCCCAAACCCACAATTTAATCAGATCCTAACCATGCAATTGTTTGAGGATTGATCTAATGCAACAAAACTGGGTAGTAAAGAGGTCTGATCAAAGTGTTACTTGCCTTGCTGATGATCCACGAAACCTAGAGACTCGTAGTAGCACGCTTCGCACTACGGGTACTCTATCGCAAACAAACAAGGATACAATAATAAATCAAGCAAAGATGCACGGGTAAAACTCAAATAAAAAGATCTAACCAGAAATTTCAACTTAAGTACTCCGGTTTGCAAAAAGAATCAAATCAAACGAAGCAACGAAACTCAAACTGCGAAACAAACAAGCTTCGATTACTAATCTGAACTAAAGTCAAATTTTACAGTGGCAAAAACTTGATTACGATGATTAAACAGAAAGAGGGCTTCGATACGAAACTCTAGGCGCTTGAATCTCCTGATTCCGATAAACGAGCGAAAAGATAAACTAAAACGAAAATCAGATCAGAAATTGTGATCGAAAATAATCACGAAAAATTCGAGAAAAAGAAAAACTGACAAACAGGCTAACGAATGAACATTCGCTGTCTGCGGCTAAACAGTGAAAGCCGTTCGTTAAAACGAATGAATGAACGGGCGTTCGCTACATAAATAAACCGAAAAAACGATGTAAAAATAAAAAAACGGGATCTAGGGTTTAAAAAAACCGATCGGTTTTCTCGCGAAAACCGAGGGCGGCGGAGGCAAGGGCGGCGGCTCCAGCAGCGGGGCTGGGCGGCGGGGGGGCTTGGGACAAAGCGGCGGCGCAAGGGCGCGGGCGATGCTCGGCGGCGGCGGGGTTCGAGCGGCGGCTAGGGTTTCGGGTGGGGCGGCTACGGCTCGGGCCTCCGCGGCTTATAAGGGCCGGTCGGACACGGCCCGGTTAGGCCGGTACCACTTTTTTAAAAAATAATTCCGCACAGATAAACGAATAAAAGAAATACTAAACGGACTCCAAAAAATCCTAAAATAAATTTTCCCCGTCCTCTAAAAATCTACCGGACAAGGTGAACATTTATTTGGGACTCTAATGCAATTTTGCAAAACGCAATTTTTTCCTAATTCAAATAAAATAGCGATAGAACTCTGAATAAAATTATTATTTGATTTTAATATTAAATCTTCAATATTTCTTTATTTTGAGGAAGTCATTTTATCCTCTCTCTTTTATTTTCATAAAAGAAATATTCGAAGAGAAAATAATTAAAATCAAACGATCCTCTTTCCAAAATTTGAGAAAACTCAAATATGAAAATTATGAAATCCCCAACTCTCTCCGTGGGTCCTTGAGTTGCGTAGTATTTCTAGGATCAAACCAAATGCAATAAAATATGATATGCAAAGATGATCTAACTTATAACATTCAAAATTGAAAATTTGGGATGTTACATCAATCCAGTAGGAGACCACGTTCAAGTCCCACGCACCTACACAAACAAATAAGAACCTTGCAACCAACGCGATAAATGGGTTGTCAATCCCTTCACGGCCACTTGCAAAAGAGAGATCTGATAGAGATGATAAGATAATATTTTTGGTATTTTTATGATAGAGACTAAAAGTAAAGAAAGCAAAATAAAAGGTAATAGAAATAGCTTGTTGACAGGAGATTAATATGATGGAAAATAGACCCGGGGGCCATAGGTTTCACTAGTGGCTTCTCTCAAGATAGCATAAGTATTACGGTGGGTAAACAAATTACTGTCGAGCAATTGATAGAATTGAGCATAGTTATGAGAATATCTAGTTATGATGAATCAGACCTGACTCAACTCTAAGCAGTAGTGCTACGTCTTGAGCTTGCGTTGGTTTTCCCCGAAGAGGAGAGGATGATGCAGCAGAGTAGCGTAAGTATTTCCCTCAGTTTTTGAGAACCAAGGTATCAATCTAATAGAGGCTACGCATGAGTCCCTCGTGACCAAGCACAAAGCAAATAACTCCTCGCAACCAATGCGATAAGGGGTTGTCAATCCATTCACGGTCACTTACTTAGAGTGAGATCCGATAGAGATGATAAATTATATTTTGGTATTTTTGGAATAAATATGCAAAGTAAAATAAAAGGCAAAGTAAAAAGCAAAGCAATAATAAAGCGAGGAAGATTAATATGATGAGAATAGACCCGGGGCCATAGATTTCACTAGTGGCTTCTCTCAAGAGCATAAGTATTTTACTGGGTGAACGAATTATCGTTGAGCAATTGATGAATTGAGCATAGTTATGAGAGTATCTAGGTATGATCATGTATATAGGCATCACGTCTGCGACAAGTAGACCGACTCGCCCGCATCTACTACTATTACTCCACACATCGACCGCTATCCAGCATGCATCTAGAGTATTAAGTTCATAAGAACGGAGTAACACTTTAAGCAAGATGACATGATGTAGAGAGATAAACTCATGCAATATGATATAAACCCCATCTGTTTATCCTCGATGGAAACAATACAATACGTGTTGTTTCCCCTACTGTCACTGGGATCGAGCACCGCAAGATTGAACCCAAAGCTAAGCACTTCTCCCATTGCAAGAAAGATCAATCTAGTAGGCCAAACCAAACTGATAATTTGAAGAGACTTGGAAAGATAACCATTCATACATAAAGAACTCAGAGAAGATTCAAATATTGTTCATAGATAATCTTGATCATAAACCCATAATTCATCGGATCTCGACAAACACACCGCAAAAGAAGATTACATCAAATAGATCTCCAAGAGAATCAAGGAGAACTTTGTATTGAGATCCAAAGAGAGAGAAGAAGCCATCTAGCTAATAACTATGGATCCGAAGGTCTGAGGTAAACTACTCACACATCATCGGAGAGGCTATGGTGTTGATGTAGAAGCCCTCCGTGATCGATGCTCCCTCCAGCGGAGTGCCCAAGATGGGATCTCATGGGTACAAAAGGTTGTAGCGGTGGAATTAGGGTTTTGGCTCCTCTTCTGATGTTTTCGGGGTACGTAGGTATATATAGGAGGAAGAAGTAGGTCGATGGAGCTACGAGGGGCCCACGAGGGTGGAGGGCGCGCCCAGGGGAGTAGGCATGCCCCCTGCCTCGTGGCCTCCTTGTTGATTGCTTGACGTCCACTCCAAGTCCTCTGGATCACGTTTGTTCCAAAAATCACGCTCCCGAAGGTTTCATTCCGTTTGGACTCCGTTTGATATTCTTTTTTCTCATAAACACTCAAATAGGCAAAAACAACAAGTTGGGTTGGGCCTCCGGTTAATAGGTTAGTCCCAAAAATAATATAAAATTGTATAATAAAGCCCATTAAACATCCAAAACAGAATATATAATAGCACGGAACAATCAAAAATATAGATAAGTTGAAGACGTATCAATCATCCCCAAGCTTAATTCCTGCTCGTCCTCGAGTAGATAAATGATAAAAACAGAATTTTGATGTGGAATGCTACTTAGCATAATTTTTCAATGTAATTATCTCAATTGTGGCATGAATATTCAGATTCGAAAGATTCAAAATAAAAGTTTAATATTGACATAAAAGTAATAATACTTCAAGCATACTAACTAAGCAATTATGTCTTCTCAAAATAACAAGGCCAAAGAAAGTTCATCCCTGCAAAATCATATAGTTTGGTCATGCTCCATTTTCGTCACACAAGAATGCTCTCATCATACACAACCCCAATGACAAGCCAAGCAATTGTTTCATACTTTAGTAATCTCAAACCTTTTCAACTTTCACGCAATACATGAGCGTGAGCCATGGATATAGCACTATGGGTGGAATAGAATATGATGATGGGGGTTATGTGGAGAAGACAAAAAGAGAGAAAGTCTCACATTGACGCGGCTAATCAACGGGCTAGGGAGATGCCCATCAATTGATGTCAATGCAAGGAGTAGGGATTGCCAAGCAACGGATGCACTAGAGTTATAAATTTATGAAAGCTCAACAAAAGAAACTAAGTGGGTGTGCATCCAACTTGCTTGCTCACGAAGACCTAGGGCATGTGAGGAAGCCCATTGTTGGAATATACAAGCCAAGTTCTATAATGAAAAATTCCCACTAGTATATGAAAGTGACTGTCGGTGTACAAAAGTAGGGGCTCTGCTTTTGACCCCTTTGCTTGTGCACGGGCAGTCAGAGCCTCCCGCCACGACCACGCATAGACATAGCAGGAAAGGGGAGCTGGAGAGGAGCCAAAGCCATGAAAACAAATGAAGCAACGACAAGGACCAAGGCCACAAGGATCGGATGGGTGAAGAAGGTTTTCCTGCAAGGACCCTTGCTGTAGAAGCTCAGCGGCCCCTGCAAGACCTCTTGCCGGGCAGCCCGCCCACACCAGCCGAAAGCGAGCCACCCTTGAGCCCACCAATGCTCGACAAATGCGCTGGGACAGGGCTCGGAGGCACCTCCGTGGTGGCATGCAGATCTTTGTGAAGACATAGAATGCTCAAGATCAAATGAGGATAAGAGGGCAACCATCCTCACCGAAGAAACCTGACAAGACCCCGGCAAGTCCCTTGTCGGGAGGCTGCAAGGCCACTCAAGAAGACTCCTTGCCGGGCCACTCCGGCAAGACCCTTGCCGGGAGGCCAGGTACACAAAGAAGACCCTTGCCGGTCCACCGGCAAGACCCTTGCCGGCCACCCAACAAGGCCCTCGCCAAAGCGCACCACCGGGCCACCGCCAGCCCGCACTGATAAGTTCGTTGCCGTCAGATGCGGTCGCCGACCCAACCAGTGGCAGTGCACTGCATGGCGGCATGCAATCCTTCGCGGAGGCTCCACCACCGCGCCACCTCAGCTGCCTGCCTGCCTACATGGCATCGCATGCATCGCTGGCCAGGGCACGTGTCGAAGCGAGGAGGAGCGGTGATGGACGAGATGGGCCTCGCCCCCGTCCCCAATAAAGCGACGGGACACCTAAGCCTCGCATTAAATGCGTCTTGTCCTATAATACTAGCGATAGACTCGTGACACTATAACACTTTCCACCTCCTGTGTGCCACTATGGCAGCCCCTTTCGCCTATAAAAGGAGGCCCACGGCGCACATAGAAAGGATTCGGCTCTTTGGAACCTCGCAGCACCTAGAGCTAGTTCGAGAGCCCAAGAACACTAAATACATCCACGAAAGCAGGACTAGGGTCTTACGCATCCTTGCGGCCCGAACCTAGGTAAAATCCCTTTGTGTTGTCTGCTGGTCCCGCTCTCCTCACGATCCCCGCGCCCCGCAACCGTAGAAGGGATTCCAGTGATCCCATAGGTGTCGTCACCCACCGATATCTTTGGCGCGCCAGGTAGGGGGCGCAATTGTGAGAATCTGGTCCAGCAGTTGACCTAGCTGTTCTTCATCGCCATGGCTCCTAAGAAGAAGGCGACCACGGTGATCGGTTCGTCCGGAACCGGGTTGGTACCGGCGTGGACCGGCAGCGGGCCAGTCGCGGAGAGGACGGCGGGCGCGCCCGCGAACATCCACATCGCCTCGATGGTCCGAACTCGGCGAAGAAGCGTTGTCATATACGGGCGGCGAGCCACCATCAAGGGCACCGAGACGGAGTCGGCCTCGCAGCGGCGCTGGGCCTCCAGGGTGCCGCTGCCCGCCAGCAGCGCACGGCGATCTCCAAAACGCCAACACCGCCCCCCACGACGCTCCTCTCATGTTGGCGTGATGAGCAGCGCCACCCCATCGGTGACCCCGCGCCGCCGAAGAGTCTCGCGCGCCCGGCCACATGAAGGAGAGGGCCAGCATGCGCGTCGAGGTGCTGCTGGAGGTGACGAACGGCTGCGGAGCCGCGACGCAGCTCCTTCTAACGTGGTTAGGAGTTGAGGCGCATCGCGGTCCACCCAGCTTTCGCCGCAACCCACGCCAGCGGAAGCCCTAGCGCGCGCACAGCTGCTCCTTGATTTTCCTCCCGCCGCGGAGAAGCTAGATGAATGGAGGGCCACCGTCCGGAGCCTCGTTGGCATCGCCAATGATGACAAGCTGCGGCCGGCGGAACCCGTCGGCCGTCGCTCCGCCGGGCTGCCACCTACTAGCGGAGGCCACGCCGGAGGCGACGCGGCCACGGTGTACTCCCCACATCCATCCCGACCGCCCCAGGCGTCGGCCCGTCGCGGCGACGCTCGTGATGATATCTCCATCGCGTCGTCCGACCCGCGGACCAACGCGATTAGCACCAAGTCCTTCGGGAGCAGGCTCACGAGGACGCTCAAACTACGATCGAGCACCGACGTGGCGCGCGCCACTAGTCGGACAGCGGCAGGGCTCGCCACGACCACCCAAAGACCAGAGGCTATGGTGGCCTACCCACGAGGTAGGTTGTCCGCCTTCACCCGTGAGCTGCGGCAGTTCCAAAGGGCCTCCCACCGCACGCTCAAACCCGGTTGGCGAAGTACAACGACAAGACTCACCCGCCGAGTTCCTCAGATTTACACCATCGTGATGCAAGCTGCCGGGCCCGCGACGACAAGGTGCTTGCCAACTACTTCCCGTTGGCACTCAAGCCTAATTTTATGTCATGGTTGATGCACTTGCCGGTGGATTCCATCTCTTCTTGCACGGATCTATGCCATGAGTTTGTTGGCGCCTTCACCGGAGGTCACCAAGCTCATGGCCAAGCGAGTGATTTACACATCATCCCCGAGAAGGAAGGAGAAAACCTGCGCAAGTACATCCAAAGGTTCAGCCGGGTGCAGTACAACATCCCCGATGTTCATCCCGCCGCTGTGATCAGTGCGTTCCATTAGAACATGCGCAATCGCAAGATGCGTGAAGAGCTGGCAATGAACAAGGTTAAGGATGTGGCCGAGCTTTATGTTCTGGTCGATCGGTGCGCTCGTGCTGAGGAAGGAAGGAAGTACCCCGGCGAAGATGCCGGTGCGGAAACCGACTCCACTGGCGATACCGCCACCCCAGCAAAGAAAGGCGGATGCCGTAATAGGAAGCGCAAGGGCAAGGCTGTGCTTGCCGTTGAGGGATCCGACGACACTGGTACCACCAAGAAGACCAAGGCGAGCGACCCCCGCAAGGAGATTGCCGGGTGTAATGCTTGCCGGGCCTTGGCGGTTGCCGACAAGCCAGAGGTTCGACAAGCAAGATCGCAAGATCCACCGCACCAAGGGCCACGACCTCCAAAACTGCCGGCAAGTAGAGCCGCTCGCCGAGAAGCAGAAAGCGAGTTTGAGCGGCGGGACAAGGAGAAAGGCCCAGATGGTGCTGAAGGATCCGGCAAGAAACGTGGCGGCCAAGGAGGCCACCGCGGCAAGGAGAGTCAGCAAGCGAGGCCCGCCCAGGGCCGTGACAAGAAGCAGGAAGACGATGATCATGACGAGGACATCGAGTCCGGCGACCACGAGTTTCAGAAAGCCACTGAGGCCATGTGCCGATGGCGGCGCCGCTGCACACATCCCACCGCCAACTCAAGCAAGGGCGCGGAGATCACAGCGTGGAGCCATCGCTTGACGCACGGAAGCCGCTGAAATGGTCCAGCACGCCCATCATCTTCGACACCGAGGACCACCCTGACCGCACCACTGCGGTCGGGTGCTTGCCATTGTTGGTTTCACCAACAATCCGCAACCTCAAGGTGACAAAGATATTGGTTGACGGCGGGGCCGGCCTGAACTTGATTTCGCCCGTTGTGGTTAGAAGGCTGCAGATCCCTGATGGAGACCTCGAGGAGACGGGTATGTTCCAAGGGGTTAACCCGGGGAGGAGCCAGCCAAAGGGAAAGATCACACTGCCCGTGACATTGGAGGCGAGCTGAACCACAGACGGAGAGGATTGTTTTTATGTACCCAGATCCCTTGCCTTACAACGAGATCCTCGCCACCCCAAGACTCGCCAAGTTCATGGCGGCTTTGTACTACGCCTACAACATGTCAAGATGCCCGGCAGATGAACATCATCACCGCCCCTCCGACAAGAAAGATGCGCTGATTTGTGCCGACCAACTCTACTGGAAGCAGCTTGCAGCAGCTACCGCTAAGGTACCTGCTCCGCCGACGGAGCCCTGGGGAAGAAGACCGCGAGACTCCTAGCACCCACTCCGCAAGCGCACATCTTTGGGGTGTTGCGCTCCTGCTGAGGACATGCCAGAGAGCTCCACCGGCAAGAGCAAGAAGTCCAGAGCCACTCCACCAGAGACCAATAAGGTGCCCATCAAGGAGGACGGTACGGGGGGAGTTATTACCATAAGCTCCACCCTCGACGGCAAAAGGAAAGCAAGCTCATCGCCTTCCTGCGGGCGAATGTCGATGTGTTTGCATGGCAAGCTCCGACATCCCCGGGCGCTCCTGTGGAGGTGATTGAGCACCACCTTGCTGTCTGTCCTCATGTGCGCCCACAAGGTAAGGTCGTGAAGCAAGCTCTGGAGAGGCAGGAGTTCATCATGGAGGAAATCAGAAAGCTAGAGGCGGCAGGCTTGGTGAGAGGAGTACTCCACCCGACGTGGTTGGCCAATCCGGTAGTGGCGCGCAAGGCAAATGGGAAATGGAGGCTGTGTATTAATTACACGGACATCAATAAGGTCTGCCCAAAGGATCCTTTCCCGTTGCCGCGCATTGACCAGATTGTTGACTCCACGGCTGGGTGTGACCTCTTATCGTTCCTGGACGCCTACTCAGGATACCACTAGATCTTCATGACAAAGGAAGACGAGGAAAAGACATCATTCATCACCCCATGTGGTAAATATTGCTTTTTACGGATGCCTTTCGGGTTGAAGAGTGCTGGATCAACCTTTGCAAGAGCAGTCCAAATTAGTTTTGAACCCCAGCTACATAGAAATATGGAAGCTTATATGGATGACATAGTGGTCAAAACCAAGGACAAAGCAACGCCAGGCAAGATCCGAGGAAACATTTGGGAAACGTGCAAGATCAACCTCAAATTGAACCCCGAGAAGTGTGTCTTCGCGTCCCGTCCGCAAGCTTCTCGAAGTTCTTTGTGTCCCAACAAGGATTGAAGCAAACCCAGATAAGATCAAGGCCATCGAGCAGATTGAGGCACCCAAACGGATCAAGGACGTGTGTTGGCTCACCGCTGCGTTGCTGCCATGAGCCGTTCATCTCCAAACCATGAGCGTGCCCTTCCTTTTTTCAAGATCTTAAAGAAAGCAGGGCCGATGGAGTGGACCCCAGAGGCCGAGGCAGCACTGCAAGATTTGAAGAAATACCTCTCCTCTACCCCAGTGCTGGTTGCCCCCAGACCACAAGAACCGTTGCTGCTTTATCTAGCGGCAACGAATCAGGTGGTTAGCGCCGCACTAGTGGTGTAGAGAGAGGTAGATGAGGAGACAGCAGCAGCGGCAGAGTCGACGGTTGGCAGGCCGGAACCCTTCCCGGCAGGGCTCAGCCCCGGCAAGACTGGCGCCCGTGCGCCGGGACCCACGCGACCAGGTGAAGAAGCATAGAAGAAGAAAATGGTGCAGCACCCAGTTTACTTCGTCAGCTCCCTTTTGCACGGGGCTAGGTCGAGGTACTCAGGTGTGCAAAAGCTGCTCTTCGGCCTCCTTATGGCTTCGAGGAAGCTGCACCATTACTTCCAAGCGCACGAGATCACGGTGGTCACCCGCCTCCCATTGCAACGGATACTGCATAACCCAGATGCAACAGGGAGGATTGTGGAATGGGCCTTGGAGCTGTCAAGTTTTAGTTTGAGGTTCGAGAGTACCTCGACAATTCAGAGCAGAGTCTTGGCGGAGTTCGTTGCAGAATGGACCTCGACGCTCGACAAAAAGGTACATGAGACCACTCTCTCCGGCAAGGAAACGAGGCGCAACTGGATCATGTACTTTGATGGTGCCTTCTCGCTGCAAGGCGCCGGTGCTGGTGTGCTGCTTGTCGCGCCCACCGGAGAGCACCTCAAGTATGTCGTCTAGATGCACTTCCCCCGGGAGATGTCAACCAACAACACCGCCGAGTACGAGGGTTTACTTGCCGTTCTCAAGATCGCGGCAGACCTCAGAGTTAAAAAGCTCATCGTCAGGGGCGACTCACAGCTCGTCGTCAGGCAGATTAACAAAGACTATCAAAGACCGTTGATGGAAGCTTACGTAGATGAGGTGAGGAAACTGGAGGAGCGCTTTGACGGTATACAGGCGGAGCATGTCACTCGGGCGGAGAACGACATCGCCGACTACCTGTCGAAACATGCTGCCCTCAAGTTACCTGTGGAACCAGGTACTTTTGTGCTTCAGTTAACCCAGCCGTCCATTGAACCATCGACCGGGCAGAACAAGCGGAGGAAGCTAGGCCACGGCAAGTACTTCCCCACCAAGCTCCCCGGAGCCGCCGGCGAAGATGTTGCCACGAATGCCGATCCTGCTACGGGCAACCGACCGCAGACCTCGTGTCAAGGCCAGGAGGCGGCCGCCGCGCGGGCGTAAGAGATGCCTTTGTCCTTGTCGCCGAGCCACGTGCTCCGCATGGGCCTAGCACACCGCCCAATTCCTTCAAAGGAGAGCTCGAGGAGCAGGAAGAGGCGTAGTAGCCTGTCGGTCTGCTCTGTACTCAATTCGCTGGCAGCGACATATGTAAGAAGACCGAATGGGGTGAAATTGATGTGCATCTCCCGGGAGGAAGGACTAAAGCTGTTGGCAGAGATACATGGAGGCATATGTGGCTCGCACATAGGTTCGAGGGCCCTTGCCGGCAAGGCTTTCCTGCAAGGTTTCTTCTGGCCCACCGCCCTCCAGGATGCGACGACACTAGCAACCAAGTGTGAAGCATGCCGGTTCCATTCGAAGAAGCTTCATCAACCAGCTCAAGCCCTCCAAACCATCCTCTCTCCCCGCCCTTCTCGGTCCGGGGCTCGACATATCGGGCCCTTTCCCTGTTGCCGGGGCTTTGAGTACTTGTACGTCCGAATCGACAAGTTCACAAAGTGGCCGTAAGTGGAAGCAGAAGGAAGGTGACAGACACCAGCCATCAAGTTTTTCAGGGACTAGTGTGCCGCTTTGGGGTGCCCAACAGATCATCACCGACAACGCACACAGTTCACAAGCCACGCCTTCATGCAGACATTGAGGATCTCGGCAGCAGGGTTTGTTTTGCTTCCGTGGCACATCCACGAGCAACGCCAAGCGTAAAGAGCAAATGTTGAAGTCTCCGCGAGGCTTGAGGACAAGGACTTTGATGATCGCGCAAAAGCCGGAGGTGCTTGATTGATGAGTTGCCGACGGTTCTTTGGTCGATCAGAACGACGCCAAATCGAGCCACCGGCCAGACACCCTTTGCCCTAGTTTACGGGGCAGAAGCAGTTCTCCCCACGGAACTCATATACGGGTCACCTCGAGTGCTCGCTTATGATGAGCTTGAGCAAGAGCGATTGCGGCAAGATGACGCGACGCTCGTTGAGGAAGATCGTCTCTAGGCGGCTGTGAGAGCAGCACGCTATCAAAGAAGCCTTGCGCCGCTACCATAGCCGCAAGGTTCATGCCCGAGCTTTGAGGAAGGCGACCCTGTTCTTCGCACGCTCAATCGCCAAGAATTCCAACAAGTTGACGCCGGCGGGAAGGCCCTTATCGGGTAACACGAGTCACCGTGCCCGACGCAGTCCGGTTGGAGACCGAAGATGCCATTCCAGTGAGTAACTCCCGAACATCGAGCATCTTCGCAAGTTTTACCCATAAGGCGCTGCTGCCGGGCCTCCTAGCGAGCCACCTTTTGTACAAGCCTTGCGGCAAGGCATGTAACCTTTGTACAAAGCCAGCGCAGACCCCGAGCATAAATAAATGAAGCGCCGGCGCGCCTAAGTTATTGCATGCATGCTAGGTTGAGTCTCTTCCTTGGTTAGGGTTGATAGTGTTTAGCGCGGCTAACCCCTAGCTTAGAGGTCGAAAAGTGTCTCTCTGCTTTTCTCTCTGCTCCTTTGGTTCGCAGGGCACGAAGTATTCTTGCAGAGCTGTTTTGGAAGAAAAGAAACAGACGGCGCTCGGCCCCGCAAGCCAGAGTTGCCGGGGCTGCAAGAACAAGGGTCCCTCCGCTGCAAGCCAAGATCGCCGGGCTGCAGATCCAGATAAGTCCTTTATCCTCTATCATGCATTTCGTTATGGATCGATATATGAAACCCGTTTATCTCTCGAGCTACCGTGTTCTTCTCAAGACCCAAGGATTATCCTCGGTCTGGATTTGGTCGTAGCCGTGGCAGCAAAGAGAAGGAACGGGGGGCCTAAGCCCACCTCATCCGTGCCTCCGCCAAGAGCGTGAGGAAGGTCGAGCGAAGTGGGGAAACGACAAGGCCTGTTGCCGGGCGAGAAAATGTTTGTCTTAAAGATAACAAGGACTCACTCCTTGTCGTGGGTTCCTCCCGCGAACGAAAATCCCGGAAAACATCTCTTTTTCATTAAAAAACATCCCGTACAGGTACAACTCATACGAAATGAAAAACATGAGCAATGGGATTACAAGCTTTAAATTCTACTAAGGCCCGAAGGCTTACAAACTAAAAAGAGATAAGGTGCCCGTAATCCCTTTCTTGTCCCTCTCCTCAAGAAATGGAACAAGAAAAGCAGGAGGGCAAAAGGGCGCCTTAGGCGAAGCACGGTGGCGAAGACACCAAGAGAACATCTTGGTGGCCGCATAAGGGCTTGATGGTGATGGCGGCGCCGAGGCAGAGCTCAAGATGAGGCGGCAGGACGTTAGTACGCGACGAAGGCGCCTGTGCTCACAGATCTCGACTTGATGGCCTTGCCGCCCGCCTCTTCCTCTTCCGCAGCCTCCCAATGCCAGCCGCCCAAGGAGACGACACCGAGAAGTTCAAGGAGCCGGGCGACACGGATGATGGGCTCACCGGTGCCGCCTCGAGCGGGCGCCCGACGCCTAGTCGGACCTGGCCATCCCGCCGCCCGCTGGCCTCACCACAGCAGCTGTTGTCCTCCTCACACTCGCCGAGGAGGAATCTTCATCATCGAAGAGCTCTCCACGCAGCACCTCACACGGGTCCCAAAGTGCCCGAAGATTTTGACGGAGAGAAGGCCGCCCTCCATTAGTTTGAAATGGAGAGCGAGCCCATCCGTCAAGCTGTGGAGGCGAGCGAAGGTCTTCCACCCACGGTGAAGATACATGACGTGAGGGGCGGGGAACTCGACATCGACCCATGTGCCGCTGTTCCCACAACCCCTCATGTGCAGCCGCAGTGCTTGCGGCGGATCCAGCTCCATCTCCCGCGCAAATGGAGTCGGGAGGCGAAGGCGACGGCGCGGTGGATGGCGCAGCCTGACAAAGAATTCGCAGGGGTTGTCCCCGGTGTGGCTCTCCATCGAAGGAGGGGCTGCTGGGGGAGGCGAGGCCGATCTGCCGCCCCGTCCTCCTCTCCCTTGAGCACCGCGACAGCCTCGACCTCGCCCCCTCCCCCTCCCTCTAGTGGCCGGCACCGCCGCTACGAGCTCTTCGGGAGGAGCGACGCTGTCCGCCGAAACCCTCGCCGCCACCGATGAAGCGTCGCCACGCCCCCTCGCCATGGCAGGAGAAGAAAGGAAGCTGGAATGGAGAGAGCTGGGTGGCGAAGATTGAGGGGCACTGCCTCCTGCTCCCCTCTTTATAAAGGGGTGGGGGCAGGCTCACCCGCCTCTCGCCAATCCGACTTCTGGTGACAAGAAGCGGGCTGCCGACCGCCTCCCCGCCCATTGAAGGCGCTGTGGAATCGACCAAGACGCTGCGATTACCCACGCCCCGCGCTGCACATCGCTCTGCGTTATGCATGCGCGTAACATGGCGCAGGGGGCGCAGCGGGGACACGTGGAACGACGGTTCCCGAGCGAGGGCAGAATGGGAGGCGCCGCGGTTTCAAAGAGACACGCAAGCCGCTTTACTGTTCACCACAAGGTGACACCAAGATAAGCTTCCGCACATGCGCACAAGACGACCCCACACCGCGCGATTCAACACGGGTCATGGGGAAGCGAGCGGACGGAACAAAGGGTCATGTAAAATCCGCCCTAACCGCCTCACAAGACCGCCGGGCCTGGCCCAACAACGTGCTGCGCTTATGTGTGGCCCAGCCCGGGGCTCCTGCCGTGTACAAAAGTAGGGGCTCTGCTGACCCTTTGGTTGTGCACGGGCAGTGAGCCTCCCGCCACGCACCACGCATAGACATAGCAGGAAAGGGAGCTGGAGAGGAGCCAAAGCCATGAAGACAAATGAAGCAACGACAAGGACCAAGGCCACAAGGATCAGAGTGGCATGAAGCAGATTTTCCCGGCAAGGACCCTTGCTGTGGCACTCAGCTGCCCCTGCAAGACCCTTGCCGGGCAGCCCGCCCACACCAGCCGAGCGAGCCACCCTTGAGCCCACCAATGCTCGTGACAAATGCGTTGGGACAAGGCTCGGAGGCACCTCCGTGGTGGCACGCAGATCTTGTGAAGACATAGAATGCTCAAGATCAAATGAGGATAAGAGGGCAACCATCCTCACCGAAGAAACCCATAAGACCCAGCAAGACCCTTGCCGGGAGGCCAGCGCCGCCAAGCAAGACTTTGTCGGGCCACCCGGCAAGACCCTTGCCGGGCAGGCCAGGTTACAAGAAGACCCTTGCCGGGCCACCCGACAAGGCCTCGCCAAAGCGCACCAGCTGGGCCACCGCCAGCCCGCACAAGATAAGTTCGCCGCCATTCAAGATGCGGCTGCCGACCCAACCAGCTGGGCAGGCACTGCGTGGCGGCATGCAATCCTTCGTGGAGGCTCCACCACCGCGCCACCTCAGCCTGCCCGCCGCCTACATGGCACCGCATGCGCCGCTGGCTAGGCACGGTCAAGTGAGGAGGAGCGGCGACGACGGAATGGGCCTCGCCCGTCCCCAATAAAGCAAAGGGACACCTAAGCCTCGCATTAAATGTGTCTTGTCCTGTAATACTAGCGATAGACTCGCGACACTGTAGCACTTTCCACCTCCTGTGTGCCACTGTGGCAGCCCCTTTTGCCTATAAAAGGAGGCCCACGGCGCACAGAGAAAGGATTCGACTCTTTAGAACCTCGCAGCACCTAGAGCTAGTTCGAGAGCCCAAGAACACTAAATACATCCACCAAAGCAGGACTAGGATTTTACGCATCCTTGCGGCCCGAACCTGGGAAAATCCCTTTGTGTTGTCTGCTGGTCCCGCTCTTCTCATGATCCCCGCGCCCCGCATCCGTAGAAGGGATTCCAGTGATCCCATAGGTGTCGTCTCCCATCGACAGTGATAAAACAAAAGACTCTCTATCATAAAGATCATGGTGCTACTTTGAAGCACAAGTGTGGAAAAAGGATAGTAGCGTTGCCCCTTATTTTCTTTTCTTTTTTTCCTTTTTTCTGAAAATGATGCCCACTGTGGTTCCCATTGGATGGTCTCCTGATTGAACTTGAACAGTGGCCATGGTCTCGGTCGGAGCTTGGTTCCATCATAACCCCTGCACCTCAGCTTGAAACAAAGAACATACATGCACAAGAAGCTTGTTGAACTTGAGCCTCAAGTCCATGTGGTGACTGACAGAAGATAGCAATAACTCAAACCGCTTTAGTCAAGATCAATATCTGGCAAGTAGTTCTATGCTCGTAACACCCAATTTCTTCACAGCCCAAAATAGATGCACAGCCGAGTAGCAAGACAAGACTGATGCATAACAGAGCACTAGTACTAGCACATGCATAGAGTTCCACAAGCCAGTGATCTGCCATGAAAGAGTTTGACATGCTTATCAATTCTCAATCCTCATTGTCCTGCTTTCAAGGGCCATAGGCATAAGGACGACTGCAGAATACCCTTATGTAGTGTCCATCGAGATTATACCACCACCCCATGTATCGCACACCACCCTCCAATATGAAAGAGTTCCCTAGGAACGGAGCTGATATTGAACCCAATGCCATGCAATCGACATTCATATATGGACGCCCAGAACCTTCCCAAAGGAAAACGACGGCCGTGGTATCGGTCGCACTCGGTTTCTCTCGCATGATCCCTCCAAAATGATGGCCATGCTTTTGTCGTAGCACCAGCCACGATGGTGTCGCAGCTGGGTGGAGCGATACCTCGCCGGTTGCCGCCGCGCAGAGTTCGTCAACACCACCGGTCGCGTTGGTGCAGCAGATCGCCGGGATGAGGAGGATGGCGCCAGGTCCACCTCACTGCCATCGGGTGGTATTGACATCAGCCTTGGGGTCGGCGTCGGTGGTGATAGCTATGGAAGGAACAACCACCTTGGTGATAGAGTATGTGTCGCTGCCGATGGAGGATGTTGCCGGCGCTGGTGTGACATGCTCGACTCATTGTTGTCGCATCAAGGGCTCGGAGCGCACGATGGTGGTGGCGCCGGACCTCGCTGACGTTGGTGGAGGCGACAGCTTGGTTCGCCATCTCGTCGAACAGTGACGGGCGCCATCACGACTACGCATGACAGGAGGCGCGGCCGTGGATGACCTCGAGCACTTCCCGGGCCTTGGTGGTGGAGCCGAGACGCCGGGACGGGCGCCGAGGAGGGGTGCGTCGTGGTTGAGGCCGCCGGATCGAGCGGGTAACCACGGAGGGGCACCCGCTTGCAATACCCAGCATCGAGCTCATCTCATCTCGCTCGAGCGCATAACCTCTCGAGGTACCACAACAATCGCTCCTTGGCAGACATGGCATCCCACTCGTGGTTTCACAAAGGCATGGTGTCACCGCCGTGGAATTGTATGAATTGGGAGAAAATTCAAGGGGAGGGTGGTGCATGGCTCGATACTGATGTAAGGTACATGATATATCTCCTCTAAATTATAGTTCACACACTCACGGTCCGATACAGAATTGAGTTACGATGAACTGGGAGCAGAGGTAGGAGAAGAGAGGAAGGTAGCCGCCACTGGTTCGTCCGTGATCCACCGGATGGTTAGCTCGTGGCCTCCTCCTGTATATGTATCTTGCAACCAGGCCTTTGTGTTGGGCCGACGACAGGCTCAGAGCTGGGCTGGTTAGGCAAGGGCCCTAACACGAGCTCTCTTGCAGCTCACAACCCTCCCTAGCCTCCTCCCCGAGCTCCCGAGCCTCTCTCGACCCCTCCCATCACCATGGCCGCCGCCCGATCCCTCGGCCTTCTTCTCGGTTCCGCGACCAGGCATCCCGCCGCCCCTCCTCCACCAGCGCCTCCCTGTGTTCGGCGAATCTCCCTGCTGGCCTCAGCCTTCCATTCCCCACCGTAGCTCCATCCCCACCGTGGTCAAACCCTCCGCGCTGGGCCTTGCTGCTTCTTCAGCGCAGCCTGGCCAACCAAGGCCACCAGCCAATGCGCCTCCGCCTGAAGCATTTTGGTAGGTCGCCCGTCCGCTGCCAGGTCCGGACGCCGGGCGAAGCGCCCTGGCTGGGCAGGCGCCCGCCTCGGCTGGTCGAAAGCGACGAGTGAAGAAGAAGAAGCCGCCAGTGGGCGCTGACCAGCCAGCCTGGCCCCGCGACCCCACTGTGGCCGACTCAAGAGCCCGCCCCGCCTCTGCCCTTTGACCCGGGTTCGCTAGCGTGGATAAGTGGAAGGCCCCCGCCGAAGCCGCTTTTCCTGATCAAGGCGCAATCTCCAAAATGCGCGACGCTTTTTCCTCCAGGGCCTGCTTGCTGAAATATTTTCACCGATAGGTCCTCGAACTTCAACCTCCGTATCTTTTCAACCGCAACTCCGATTGAGGTAAATCCAACGCCCACGTCTTCGTCTCGTCGATCCCATTCCGTTCCCATCAGTTTCACTATGGTTTGACACTGTGAAAATGACCACTTTGCCCATGACCTTAAACAGCCCCATCCGAGAGAGAACTGTTTCCGGCAATTTTTCCGCGGTCGTTTCCCACTTCTTCCCGGAGTATTTGTCACCCCCCCAGGCAATCCAACCTCTTATCATGAGCCCCGAACTTGCATGTTGACTTTGCTTGCACCTTGTGTGTGTAGTTGCAGTTGTTTCTTATCGTTTTCGTCTGCAGTTATTTTATTATGCTTATTATGCATGCTTGTGTTTTCATGCTACTTCTTGCCATGATAATTAGAATGTTGTTATTAATGATGCCATGTCACTACTCTACTTTATTTCTATGTCATTGTTATAAAATGCTATGATGATGGTAATGCACTGTGGATATGTTAGTACTTGGTATTGTCATGTTGCTGTAAGTGTTCACTTGAGAAGCTCGATGTTTTGTTAAAGCATTTGTATGACGTATGCTCATTGTTGCATTCATGTTAAAATGCCGGTATGATGATTGATGATGGAGAAGATAATAACATGACTTAATAACAAAACCCTCCGCCATCGATGGGATCGAGTCATAGTGCCGCCAAATCGAACTTTTTCCAAGTGCAACCACGCTTGTCGGTATGGGACGGCCTTAATTTTGTCTATCTTCGTGTTTTGGTCGGTGCTCTCCAACTAGGGAAGGTTATGGGCGCGCCACCCCGATCGTAGGCGGAGCATAACCTTGTGAGCCTGTTGTTGTTGTTATGTGCACGTGTCCCAGAGTGGGACGAGCCACGACGGTGGACGAGACACGGGGCCACCCAGGACTAGCCCAGTGGGGAGTGAGTTGGAGTGGCCGGAGAGTGTCATGACAAGAGATCGATTTCGCCGGAATGCCGCTGGTCCACCCGAATGGGAGGGCAAGGCCATGGGTTCCATAGTGTGGGTACAAAGGCGCTACCTCCGCAGAGTGTATTTAAACTATCGATAGCCGCGCCCTCGGTCATGGGCATAAGTTCGTAGTAGGGTACACTATCGGTCTTGGTCTAAATGGAGGATAAACCTTAAATAATTAAGCCGGGCCAGTTGTTGGTCGGGTTGTGATCGTCGAAGGATCACGGGCCGCTTGTTGGTCGGTTGTGATCGCCGTAAGGATCACGGGCCGTTGTTGGTCGGGTTGTGATCATCGTAAGGATCACAGTGCCGCTTGTTGGTCGGGTTGTGATCACCGTAAGAATCACGAGTTTGTCTCTCTGGTGATCAAGAAATGAGGTGATCACTGTTGGTAAGAGAGTCCGAGGGACTCAAAGATAAGTTTGGTTGCATTGCATGAATAATATGTTTGCATTTAAAGAACCATGGTAGAACATGAGATGGTTGCATACGCTAATATGCTATGTCCGCATTTGATATGATTGGTAGTTTATTTATGCCATGTCATGCTTTGATGGATATGATTGAGATGATATGCTATGCTTTGCTATTGCCATGTTAGAAGTAAATTTGCTATACCATGTTGTTGACATGCTAGTGGATGCCATGATGTTAGTTTGATTTATGTCTTCGGTTGATATTATGCCATGCTTAGTTTCGATATTAGATAGTTGTTGTAGACGCTGGTTCTTGCTTTGTCTTTCGCTTGTTTGGATGCTATGTATTTGGTTGTCTTGCAAGTACATTCAATGTATCGACCGGGCGGTCATGCCGTTTTGTAGGTCGCTCATTGTTCCATCGTGTTAGGCCATAATCTTGCTGCACTGTGAGTTGTGGAGCCCAGCAGAGTGTTATGCTGCCAAAACTTCCGCCGCCATTTTAAATAGACTTCGCTGCCATGTAAATAGCCTTAGGGCTATGCCGTAAGATTATATTCATCATCGATGTAATTATATACACATGTATTTGATGAATATTCTTGTACCGGAATGTTGTATCATGGACCTGTCGCAAGGCCGTGTTATCCTCGAGTGACGTATAAGGCCCCCGCTCCAAGCGGATCGGGTGCCACACTTTCATAGCCATTCCGAGATATATTGACATGCAACTTTCCACTGCTCCATTTATTATGACACGCCCATCATTGTCATATTGCTTTGCATGATCATGTAGTTTATATAGTATATGTGGCAAAGCCACCGCTCATAATTCTTTCATACATGTCACTCTTGGTTCATTGCATATCCCGTACATCACGGAGGCATTCATATAGAGTCATATTTGTTCTAAGTATCGAGTTGTAATTGTTGAGTTGTAAAAAAATAAAAGTGTGATGATCATCATTATTAGAGCATTGTCCCAAGTGAGGAAAGGATGATGGAGACTATGATTCCCCCACAAGTCGGGATGAGACTCCGGACCAAATAAATAAAAAAAAAGAAAAAAGAGTCCATAAAAAAAAAGAAGGCCCAAATAAAAAAATAAAAAAATAAAAAATTAGAGAAAAAGAGAGAAGGGGCAATGCTACTATCCTTTTACCACACTTGTGCTTCAAAGTAGCACTATGATCTTCATGATAGAGAGTCTCCTATGATATCACTTTCATATACTAGTGGGAATTTTTCATTATAGAACTTGGCTTGTATATTCCAATGATGGGCTTCTCAAAATGCCCTAGGTCTTCGTGAGCAAGTTTGAGTTGATGCACACCCACTTAGTTTCTTTTGTTGAGCTTTCATATATTTATAGCTCTAATGCATCCGCTGCATGGCAATCCCTACTCAATCACATTGATATCTATTGATGGGCATCTCCATAGCCCGCTGATACGCCTAGTTGATGTGAGACTATCTTCTTTTTTTGTCTTCTCCACAACCACCATTCTATTCCACCTATAGTGCTATGTCCATGGCTCACTCTCATGTATTATGCGTGAACATTGAAAAAGTTTGAGAATGTCAAGTATGAAACAATTGCTTGGCTTGTCATCGGGTTGTGCATGATTTAAATACTTTGTGTGGTGAAGATAGAGCATAGCCGCACTATATGATTTTGTAGGGATAACTTTCTTTGGCCATGTTATTTTGAGAAGACATAATTGCTTAGTTAGTATGCTTGAAGTATTATTACTTTTATGTCAATATGAACTTTTATCTTAAATCTTTCGGATCTGAATATTCATACCACAAGTAAGAAGAATTACATTGAAATTATGCTAAGTAGCACTCCACATAAAAAATTATCTTTTTATCATTTACCTACCGAGGACGAGCAGGAATTAAGCTTAGATGCCGATACGCTCCAACGATCTATAATTTTGATTGTTCCATGCTATTATATTATGTGTTTCGGATGTTTATGGGCTTTATTTTACACTTTTATATTATTTTTGGGACTAACCTATTGACCCAGAGCCCAAAGGCCGTTCCTGCTTTTTTCCCTTGTTTCAAAGTTTCAAGAAAAGGAATATCAAACGGAGTCGAAACGGAATGAAACCAACTGGAGAAGTTATTTTGGAAGGAAAGCTACCGTAAAACTTGGAGTGCACGCCAGAAAGAAACGAGGGAGCCACAAGGCAGGGCGCGCCCCCCCAAAGCGTGCCCTCCACCTCGTGGGCCCTCGTGGCTCCCCGACGCATTTCTTCCTCCTATATATTCCCATATACCCTAAAAACATCGAATACGATAATAGATCTGGAGTTCCGCCGCAAGCCTCAGAGCCACCAAAAGTCAATTGGGACCCTATTCCGCACCTGCGGAGGGGGGAACCTCACCGGTGGCCATCTTCATCATCCGGCGCTCTCCATGACGAGAAGGGAGTAGTTCACCCCGGGCTGAGGGTAAGTACCAGAGCTATGTGTTTGATCTCCTCTCGTGTTCTTGACTTGGCACGATCTTGATGTATCGCGAGCTTTGCTATTATAGTTGGATCTTATATTTCTTCTCCCCCTCTACTCTCTTGTAATGGATTGAGTTTTCCCTTTAAAGTAATCTTATCGGATTGAGTCTTTAAAGATTTGAGAACACTTGATGTACGTCTTGACGTGCATATTTGTGGTGACATTGGGATATCACGTGACTCACTTGATGTATGTTTTGATGATCAACTTGCGGGTTCCGCCCATGAACCTATGCATAGGGGTTCGCACACGTTTTCGTCGTGATTCTCCGATAGAAACTTTGGGGCACTCTTTGAGGTTCTATGTGTTGGTTGAATAGATGAATCTGAGATTGTGTGATGCATATCATATAATCATACCCACGGATACTTGAGGTGACATTGGAGTATCTAGGTGACATTAGGGTTTTGGTTGATTTGTGTCTTAAGGTGTTATTCTACTACTTAACTCTAGGGCTGTTTGTGACACTTATAGGAATAGCCCAACGGATTGATTGGAAAGAATAACTTTGAGGTGGTTTCATACCCTACCGTAATCTCTTCGCTTGTTCTCCGCTATTAGTGACTTTGGAGTGACTCTTTGTTGCATGTTGAGGGATAGTTATATGATCCAATTATGTTATTATTGTTGAGAGAACTTGCACTAGTGAAAGTATGAACCCTAGGCCTTGTTTCCTATCATTGCAATACCGTTTATGCTCACTTTTATCATTAGTTACCTTGCTGTTTTTATATTTTCAGATTACAAAAACCTATATCTACCATCCATATTGCACTTATGTCACCATCTCTTCGCCGAACTAGTGCACCTATACAATTTACCATTGTATTGGGTGTGTTGGGGACACACGAGACTCTTTGTTATTTGGTTGCAGGGTTGTTTGAGAGAGACCATCTTCATCCTACACCTCCTACGGATTGATAAACCTTAGGTCAGCCACTTGAGGGAAATTTGCTACTGTCCTACAAACCTCTGCACTTGAAGGCCCAACAACGTCTACAAGAAGAAGGTTGCATAGTAGACATCAAGCTCTTTTCTGGCGCTGTTGCCGGGGAGGTGAGTGCTTTAAGGTATATCTTTATATCTTGCAATCGAATCTTTTAGTTTCTTGTTTTATCACTGCTTAGTATATAAAAGAAAACTACAAAAAATGGAATTGAGTTTACCTCATACGCTCATGTTTTAGTATCTTTCGTGAGTATGATGGAAAGGAAAATTGTGCCAAAGTGTTAGAAGAAGGATTACATAGAATGTTTGGCACTAAATATTTATATGATGAGCATGATTGAAATGTTGTTAGTATGAACTCCTTGAATATCCATGATGCTAATGATATGCAAAGCCACAAGCTTGGGGAAGCTATGTTTGATGAAGATGATATTTCCCCAAGCTTTGATGAGCAAATTTACTATGATGAAAGCATGCCTCCTATCTATGATGATTATTGTGATGACACGATGCTTTAAATAATAATGATAACCATGAAACTTGTCATCTTGATCTTAATTCTCAATCACATGATAGTTATTTTGTTGAGTTTTCTCCCACTATTGTTCATGAGAAGAATTTTGCTTATGTGGAGAGTAATAAAATTTCTATGCTTGTAGATCATGAAAAGAATGCTTTAGGTGCTGGTTATATTGTTGAATTCATTCATGATGCATAAATTTTACTTTGCATCTTTATCATAAAAATACCAAAATATTATCTTATCATATCTATCGATCTCACTTTCGTAAGTGACCGTGAAGGGATTGACAACCCCTTTATCACGTTGGTTGTGAGGATTTTATTTTTTGTGTAGGTGCGAGGGACTCGTGTGTGGCCTCCTACTGGATTGATACCTTGGTTCTCAATAACTGAGGGAAATACTTACGCTGCTTTAGTGCATCACCCTTTCCTCTTCAAGGGAAAACCGACGATTGCTCAAGAGGTAGCAAGAAGGATTTCGCGCCGCTGTCGGGAGTCTACACAAAAGTCAACATACCAAGTACCCATCACAAACCCTTATCTCCGTGATTACATTATTTTCCATTTGCCTCTCGCTTTCCTCTCCCCACTTCACCCTTGCCGCTTTATTCGCCCTCTCTTTCCGCTCGCCTCTTTTTCGCTTGCTTCTTGTTTGCTCGTGTATTAGATTGCTTGCTTGTCACTATGGCTCAAGACAATAGTAAACTGTGTGACTTCACCAATGCCAACAACAATGATTTTCTTAGCACCGATTGCTCCTCTTACCGACATGAATCTTGTGAAATCAATGCTGCTTTGTTGAATCTTGTTATGAAAGATCAATTCGCCGGCCTGCCTAGTGAAGATGCCGCTACCCATCTAAATAGCTTTGTTGATTTGTGTGACATGCAAAAGAAGAAAGATGTGGACAATGATATTGTTAATTTGAAGCTATTTCCTTTTTTGCTTAGAGATCGTATAAAGCTTGGTTTTCGTCTTTGCCTAAAAATAGTATTGATTCTTGGAATAAGTGCAAAGATGCTTTTATCTCTAAGTATTTTCCTCCTCTAAGATCATCTCTTAGAAATGATATTATGAATTTTAAGCAACTTGATCATGAACATGTTGCACAAGCTTGGGAGAGGATGAAATTAATGATACGTAATTGCCCTACTCATGGTTTGAATTTATGGATGATTATACAAAAAAATTATGCCGGATTGAATTTTGCTTCTAGAAATCTTTTAGATTCGGCCGCAGGAGGCACTTTTATGGAAATCACTTTAGGAGAAGCTACTAAACTCCTAGATAATATTATGGCTAATTATTCTCAATGGCACACTGAAATATCTACTAACAAGAAAGTGCATGCGATAGAAGAAATTAATGTTTTGAGTGGAAAGATGGATGAACTTATGAAATTATTTGCTAATAAAATTGTTTCTTCTGATCCTAACGATATGCCTTTGTCTACTTTGATTGAGAATAATAATGAATCTATGGATGTGAATTTTGTTGGTAGGAACAATTTTGGTAACAACGTATAGAGGAAACTTTAATCCTAGGTCGATCCTAGTAATTCTTCTAATAATTATGGCAATTCCTACAACAGTTCTTATGGAAATTTTAATAAGATGCCCTCTGAATTTGAGACTAGTGTTAAAGAATTTATGAATTCAAAAGAATTTCAATGCTTTGCTTCAAGAAAATTGCTTAAAGTGGATGAATTGGCTAGGAATGTTGATATAATTTCTCTTGATGTTGATTCTTTGAAACTTAGATCTATTCCACCTAAGAATGATATCAATGAGTTTCTCAAAGCCATGGGAATTTCCATTGATGAGTGCAAAGAAAGAACCGCTAGGATGCGTATAAGAAAGATTGTTTTGTGAAAACGTGTCCTTCTAGTTTCTATGAAAATAAAGATGAAGATCTAAAAGTTATTGGTGTGTCCCTATTAAATCTTTGTTTTACAATATTAATCTTGATAATGATGGGATTGAATATGATCCACCTTAACCTAGAAGGCGCTCCAAAAATTCGAGTTTTTAGATCTTGATGCAAAATTGGTAAAAGTAGGATTGAAGAGATCAAAACTCTAGATATTAATGAACCCACTATTTTGGATTTCAAGGAATTTAATTATGATAATTGCTATTTGATAGATTTTATTTCCTTGTTGCAATCCGTGCTAAATTCTCCTCATGCTTATAGCCAAAATAAAGCTTTTACTAAACACCGGGCGGGGCCCGCCCCCGGGGAAGGTGGTTTGGGGCCCCCAGGCCCCCACCCCTTTAAACCCCCAAAAAGGGAAAAGGGCAGGGCCCTTTCCCTTTTTGGGGCGCCCTTACCAAGGGCAGGTTTGCCCCAAAGGTTGGGGACCCCAAAAATTTAAGGGGCCGACGAAGTTTGGGATTGAAGGGTTCCAAAAAGGCCCGGGGGTTTTTTCCCCCCCGGGCAATTTTGGGGGAGATCTCAAAATTTAAAGTGCTTTTAAAATTCCCCTTTGGCCTTAAGGCCCCCCGGGGAAGAGCCCAAATCCCCCCAAAAAGGGGGGAATGTCCCGACTTTTTGGGGCTAGGGCCGTTTGGGCCCCCGGGGGGAACCAAGCCCCTTTAGATTGGGCAGAGTTCCCCGGGGCACCCAAAACAGCCCGGTAAGGAAATGGTCTGCCCCGGCAAACCCATCCAAACCCGGGGGTTTTCCCCGTCTTTCCCCGTCCCGGGCCCCGGGGAAACCCTTTCCCGTAGGGAACCACCCCGATTTAAAGGCCCCCGGCCCGGGCCTTTGGCCCCCGGCCCACGCCCGGGGGTTACCCAACCGAAATTTTGGGGCTTCAAAAGCCCCAATTTTCCCCCGGGAGGAAAAAGCGAGGGTAAAAAACCCCGGGGGAAACCCCAAACCCGAGGGCCCCAAAGGGCCACAAGGGGGCCCCCCAAAACCCCGAATCGGGCCCCGGGCCCCGGGCCGCCCCCGGGCCCCAAAAGTGGGGTTTTTTAAAAGCCAAACGCCCCAAAATTCCCCCCGCCCTTTTTTCGGGAATTGGGGCCCCCCGGGGGGGTTTGTATTTTCGCGTTTCCCCCAAAAAACCCCCGCTTTGTTTCCCGTGGGTTTGGGTTTTTGGGGAAAACTCCCCGGGAAGGAAGCTGGGGCCCCGGAAACAAGGATCCGGGCTAGTTTGGCCCCAACCCCAAGGGCCGGGAAAACCCTTTTGAGCCCCTTTTAAACCCAAGGTTTTGGAGGGCCCGGGGGCCAAAGGGAACCTTTTCCCACTCCCCCAAACCCCCCGGGCCCCCCTTTTGGGGCCCTTCTTTCCCGGGAAAATTGTCCCTAAAACCCAAGGCCCGGGTTCCCAAGGGAAATGGGAAAATTTTTTAAAACCAAAAAACCCGGGAAAAAGGGGTTTGGGAAATTTAAAGGCCCGTTCCAAACCCAAAGGAAAATCCAAATTTTGGGGCCCCTTTCGGGAAAGGGGGGCCGTGGGGCCAAACCCCGAAAACCCAAGGGAAAACCCCAAAGTTTTCCCCAGGGGTTGGGCCCGGACTTGAACCCGGGGGGGCCCCAAGCCCGTTATTTTGGGGCCCCCCTTTTTCGAGCCCCCTGAGAGGGGCCCAACCCTTGGGCCCGAAAGGGTTCCCCCCCGGGGCCCCCAGGGCCCCTGTCTTCAAGAGCTGGGGGCCCCTGGGCCCCGGGGGAACGGCTTCAAAGAAAGTCCCGGGCCCAAAGGGCCCCAAAAAGGGGAAAACCAACACAGTGCTCAAGAGGTAGCAGGATCTCATGGGTACAGAAGGTTGCGGCGGTGGAATTAGGGTTTTGGCTCCTCTTCTGATGTTTTCGGGGTACGTAGGTATATATAGGAGGAATAAGTAGGTCGGTGGAGCTACGAGGGGCCCACGAGGGTGGAGGGCGCGCCCGGAGGGTAGGCACGCCCCCTGCCTCGTGGCCTCCTCGTTGATTGCTTGACATCCACTCCAAGTCCTCTGGATCACGTTTGTTCCAAAAATCACGCTCCCGAAGGTTTCATTCCGTTTGGACTCCGTTTATTATTCTTTTTCTGCGAAACACTGAAATAGGCAAAAAATAGCAATTTGGGCTGGGCCTCCGGTTAATAGGTTAGTCCCAAAAATAATATAAAAGTGTATAATAAAGCCCATTAAACATCCAAAACAGAATATATAATAGCATGGAACAATAAAAAATTATAGATACGTTGAAGACGTATCAGCGGCAAGCCCCCGGGCCGACTGGTCGAACCCGGTTTCAGGCGGAGGAAAGAAATAACACATTCATAGGCATAATACTTATCATTTAGATAAAAGAGGGGTAGCCCTCGAGTGCTCCTCGAGGGACCCGAAGTTTTCGTAGTTAATACAAAAGGTAGCGTGGTACATACTGCATCAACTGTAAAATCTTCGAAGAAGATTTGCATTCCATGGGCGCTCTGTTTCCTTGCCGGAGTCATCTCTCTTGCGTGCCCTGGGCTTCTGGGCATCGATCAGGTAGTAGGAGTCGTTGCCCAAGGCTTTGCTGATGATGAAAGGGCCTTCCCAAGGGGCAGAGAGCTTGTGCTAGCCGGCTGTTTGAGCCAGAGCACAAGGTCACCCTCTTGGAAGGATCTTGGCTTGACCTTCCGACTGTGATAGCGGCGTAGGTTCTGCTGGTAGATGGCAGACCGGCTAAGTGCCAACAGTCGGCCCTCTTCCGGCAGATCGACGTTGTCTTCTCGTGCTTCCTTTGCCTCCACCTTGGTGTACATGGTGACACGAGGTGAGTCGAACTCGATGTCAGTTGGGATGATGGCCTCGGCACCATACACGAGGAAGAAGGGTGTGAAGCCGGTTGACTTGTTCGGAGTGGTGCGCAGACTCCAGAGGATGGCCGGTAGCTCGTCGAGCTAGCAGCCGGCCGATCGCTCTAGAGGCTCGACCAGTCGGGGCTTGATTCCAGACAAAATGAGGCCGTTTGCTTGCTCAACCTGGCCGTTTGAATGTGGGTGGGCAACGGACGCTAAGTCCAGTCGGATGCCATGCGTTGCAGAAAAACGGGCCAAGGCGCCTTTGGCAAAATTTGTGCCATTGTCGGTGACGATGCTGTGAGGTACGCCATACTGAGTAGTGATGTTTGCGATGAAAGTCACAGCAGTCGGACCGTTCAACTTCTTGTTTGGCTTCGCTTCAATCCCCTTGGTGAATTTGTCCACGGCGACAAGCAGATGAGTCATGCCACCGCGTGCTGTCTTGAATGGTCCCACCATGTCCAGTCCCCAAACGGCAAAAGGCCAGGCAAGGGGAATGGTCTTGAGTGCAGAAGCCGGCAAATGTTGCTTGGAACTGAAGTTCTGGCATCCCTTACATTTCTTGACCAAGTCTTTGGCGTCTTCGAGAGCAGTCGGCTAGAAGAAACCATCGCGAAAAGCTTTGGCAACAAGTGATCTTGAGCCGCGTGGTGGCCACACTCGCCTTGATGAATATCTCTGAGGATTGTTTGGCCCTTCTCCGGCTCTACGCGGCGCTGGTATACACCAGTGACACTGCACCTCATGAGTTTCCTGTTGATGATGGTGTATGCTGCTGCCCGACGTTGCACCTGTCGGGCCGAGATCTCATCGGTCGGCAGCTCTTTGTTCACCAACAAGTTGAGGATGGGCTGAGCCCATGATGGTGATGTGATTTCTTCCACTGTTAGTACTGCCACTTGTATTGGGGTGGTTGGGTTGGGAGGTGGCGGGTTGGAGTCGGCTGCTGCTTGCGGTGTCATTGAAGTCCCCGAGCCGACTGCTGCAGCCCCCGGGCCGGGATCTGAAGTCCCTGGGCCGGGTGCGACTGCTGTAGTCCCCGGGCCGGGATCTGAAGTCCCCGGCCCGGGTGCGACTGCTGCAGTCCCCGGGCCAGGATCTAAAGTCCCCGGGCCGGGTGCGACTTATGCAGTCCCCCGGCCGGGATCTGAAGTCCCTGGGCCAGGTGCGCCTACTGCAGTCCCCGAGCTGCCTTCCGAAGTCCCCGAGCCGACTGCTGCGACCTTTGAGTCGGATCTGACTGTTTCAGGAGCAGCCGGCACGAAGATAGAATCTGATTCTGACAAGGGCTTGATGGATGGCTTGAGGAGACGTTGAAGGAACACGCCGGCTGGTATGGCTTGCCGGGTGGAGCCAATCCGTGCCAAGGCATCTGCTTGTTCGTTGTTGTTTCGTGGCACGTGAAGGAACTCGCACCCTTCAAAATATCTGCTGAGTTGCTGGGCGAGGAAGTGGTAGCTTGCCATGTTTGCATCTTTGGCGTCCCAGACGACTGTTGGACCACCAAGTCGGAGTCACCGTAGCACAGAATCCGGCGAATGCCGAGCCCTTTGGTAAGCTGGAGTCCCAAACTAGTGCCTCATAGTCGGCCACATTGTTGGAGGCAGCAAAATGGATTTGCAATATGTATCTGAGCTTGTCGCCTTTGGGAGAGGTGAGGACGATGCCGGCTCCCAAACCGGTGCGCATCCTCGAACCATCAAAGTGCATCCGCCAATGGGTGGAGTCCGGCGCTGGCGGCAGATACTGGGTCTCGGCCCAGTCAACGAGGAAGTCAGCCAGCGCTTGGGACTTGATGGTGGTGTGAGGCTGGTAGAAGATGGTGTAGGGGGCCAAATCGATGGCCCATTTGGCCACTCGGCCTGAAGCATCTCGGCTGCCTATGATCGCAGCAAGCAGAGCAGTGCAAACAACCGTGATGGGGTGCTCTTGAAAATAGGGCTTTAACTTATTGGCGGTAAAGTGCACGCCGTAGCACATCTTCTGGTAGTGTGGGTAGTTCTGCTTGGAAGCCGACAACACTTCACTGAAGTAATACACCGGTCTCTGGACCGGCAGGACCTTGACTTCTTCCTTGCGCTCTACTACTATGACTGTGCTGACCACCCGGCTGGTGGCGGCGATGTAGAGGAGCATGGGTTCCTTAGCAGCCGGCGCAGCCAGGACAGGCGGCGTGGTCAACATCTTCTTGAGATGGAGAAAAGCCTCACCCGCCTTGTCATTCCACTCAAAGTGAGTGGTTTTCTTCAGGAGTTGGTACAGGAAAGGCCTTCTCGCCTAGCCGGCTGATGAACTTCTGGATGTCTATCAGTCGGGTAGGCTTATCCATCCTCTCGATGGCCTTGGTCTTCACAGGGTTGCACTCAATGCCGCGCTCTGAGACCAGGAAGCCAAGGAGCTGGCTGGCTAGTACTCCGAACACACACTTCTCTTGGTTGAGCTTGATCTGAAACCGGCGCAGATTTTCAAAAGTCTCCTTGAGATCTTCTAGGAGGGTCCCACGCTTCTCCTGTTGGAAATATGCCCTAGAGGCAATAATAAAGTGGTTATTATTATATTTCCTTGTTCATGATAATTGTCTATTGTTCATGCTATAATTGTGTTATCCGAAAATCATAATACATGTGTGAATACATAGACCACAACATGTCCCTGGTGAGCCTCTTGTTAACTAGCTCGTTGATCAATAGATGGTTATGGATTCCTGACCATGGACATTGGATGTCGTTGATAACGGTTTCACATCATTAGGAGAATGATGTGATGGACAAGACCCAATCCTAAGCATAGCACAAGATCGTGTAGTTCGTCTACTAAAGCTTTTCTAATGTAAAGTATCATTTCCTTAGACCATGAGATTGTGCAAATCCCGGATACCGTAGGAATGCTTTGGGTGTGCCAAACGTCACAACGTAACTGGGTGGCTATAAAGGTGCACTACGGGTATCTCTGAAAGTGTCTGTTGGGTTGGCACGAATCGAGACTGGGATTTGACACTCCGTGAGACGGAGAGGTATCTTTGGGCCCACTCGGTAGGACATCATCGTAATGAGCTCAATGTGACCAAGGAGTTGATCATGGGATGATGTGTTACGGATGAGTAAAGAGACTTGCAGTAACGAGATTGAACAAGGTATAGGGATACCGACGATCGAATCTCGGGCAAGTATCATACCGGTAGACAAAGGGAATTGTGTACGGGATTGATTGAATCCCCGACATCGTGGTTCATCTGATGAGATCAATGTGGAGCATGTGGGAGCCAACATGGGTATCCAGATCCCGCTGTTGGTTATTGGCCGGAGAGATGTCTCGGTCATGTCTACATGCCTCCCGAACCCGTAGGGTCTACACAATTAAGGTTCGATGACGCTAGGGTTATAAGGAAAGTTTGTACGTGGTTACCGAATGTTGTTCGGAGTCCCGGATGAGATCCCGGACGTCACGAGGAGTTCCGGAATTGTCCGGAGGTGAAGATTTATATATGGGAAGTCATCATACGGTCACCGGAAGTGTTCGGGGGTGTGCCAGTATTGTACCGGGACCACCGAAGGGGTTCCGGGGGTCCACCGGGTGGGTCCACCTGTCCTGGAGGGCCCTATGAGCTGTATGTGGAAGGTAACCAGCCCCTAAGTGGGCTGGGCGCCATCCCCCCTAGGGCCCATGCGCCTAGGGTTGGGGGGGGGGAACCCTAAGGGGGGCGTCCCCCTTGGCTTGGGGGGCAAGCCCCCTCCCCTTGGCCGCCACCCCTCTCTAGATCTCATCTAGAGGGGCCGGCCCCCTTCCCCCATCGCCCTATAAATAGAGGGGAGGAGGGAGGGCAGCCGCACCACATCCAAGGCGCATCACTCCCCCTCTCCAACACCTCCTCCTCCTTCCGCGGTGCTTGGCGAAGCCCTGCAGGAGTACCACGCTGCTCCAACACCACCACGCCGTCGTGCTGCTGCTGGAGTTGTCTTCCCCTACCTCTCCCTCTCTCCTTGCTGGACCAAGGCGTGGGAGACGTCACTGGGCTGCACGTGTGTTGAACGCGGATGCGCCATTGTTCGGTGCTTAGATCGGAATGAACCGCGATCTGAATCGCTACGAGTATGACTCCTTCATCCGTGTTCTTGTAACGCTTCCGCATCGCGATCTTCAAGGGTATGAAGAAGCACCCCCCTCTCTCTTGTTGCTAGTCTCTCCATAGATTGATCTAGGTGACGCGTAGAAATTTTTTAATTTCTGCAACGATCCCCAACAGTGGCATCATGAGCTAGGTTTATGCGTAGTTTCTATGCACGAGTAGAACACATGTTGTTGTGGGCGTCGATTTTCTCAATTTACTTGCCGTTACTAGTCTTATCTTGATTCGACGGCATCGTGGGATGAAGCGGCCCGAACCGACCTTACACGTACGCTTACGTGAGACAGGTTCCACCGACTGACATGCACTAGTTGCATAAGGTGGATAGCGGGTGTCTGTCTCTCCCACTTTAGTCGGATCGGATTCGATGAAAAGGGTCCTTATGAACGGTAAATAGAAATTGGCATATCACGTTGTGGTTTTGGTGTAGGTAAGAAACATTCTTGCTAGAAACCTATACACTACTAGGGAAAAGGCTAGCAGCAGCGCGGGTTTTAGGTGTATCAGTAGCGCGGGCAGGCGCGCTACTAATAAGGTGCTACAACTATTGCTTAGCAAGATGGCAGTTCGCATGCGCCATCGCTAGGAAAAATAGCTGCAGCGTTTGTTCAATCCCACGCCATCGCTAATGTAACTCTTGGCAGCGTGTTTTCTCTCCATCGCTACTAGTATTCTTTTTTATTTTTTTAATTTTAGTGTATTTATGCGCCATGGCACAAATATTGGTACAATACCAGTTATGAGGTTTACATCATTATGTCCATAACAGTGTGTCAAATGAAGGTGGATTAGGTTCAAGTGGAGGCAATATGTGGTGCATGTCAAAAGTATACTACTAATCCAAACTTGATCTAGTTTGGACTAGTAGTACTTTCGATGTGCACCCCATGTTGCCTCCACTTGAATCTAATCCGCCAGCACAAGCTATTCAATCATCATCATAGTCATTACCACCAACATTATGTATTTAATCACCACTAACACTAGCTAATAATAATCATCATAGTCATTACCACCAACACTAGCTATTTTATCATCATAGTAATAGTGTAGCACATCATCATCCTCAAACTCATTTCTAGCTAGCTAATCACTACTGCTGCTCTCTCTTAGGTAAAATAACATAAAACATGTGTAGCTCTCCTCCTTGATCAAGTTGGAGCATGCAGATGAACATGTCTCCTAATCGTGGGTAGCACATCTGTTTGCTGCCCCCTAGTACTTCTCTGCGCTCCCCCATCACATATTTGGTCCAGTCTTGCACTATTAAGCATCCGTCGCTGATCTTGAATGCACTAAAGTAATCTGTAGGATATCTTGGCCGTAAGCTAATAATACTCATGGTACCTTTAGTCTTGATCCCATAAGGCACAACATTCATCGGGAGTCCCTGTTGAAGAACATCGTATGGTAACATACTTAGCAATGAAGTTTAGCTTCAAAAATAATGTATGGAAAAGATGCACCGAGGACAAATAGTAAAAATCTTACCATCCTTCCTAAATAGATGTGACCATAGTTCATTACTTAACACTATTGGTCGCATGTTTTCGATACTAACATTTCTAAATGCAGGAAGAAAATTTGTCTTGATAGTATCAAGATCCGCAAGCCATGAAACATAATGACTTAGCTCCTCATAGCTTGAGTTCAGCCCGGGACAAGTAGTAGGTCCTGTCTACCAAGCGCTGGACATGTTTGCTTGCATTGAAATAAGCTGACAATACAAATTAGTTGTCAACTATTTTTGAATAAACAATATCAAAGGCATAAATATGGTTGAGAAACTTACATAATGGTATAACTGGAGGCGTTTGCACATTGACCCAGATGTCAGTATTACCTTCAATATCATCTTCTGGACGAATGTCAAAGGTGATAACCATATCAGGCTCAAATGCATAAGTCTTGCATAGTGCTCGCCATGTTTTGCATCCAAAATAGGTGTAGTCATCTGAATTGTATAATTTTGCATGGAAAATATAACCATGCTCAGTCTTCAAGTAAACTTTCTTTACCTCCATAGTATGACTGAAACCTATCTTACCCAATACAAAAACTCTTGCATGGCAGGGGATACGCTAATAGAATAGTAAAAAAATATAAGTTGAAGCAAATGAAGCAGATGTCATGCTTAATTACGAAAAAAGACTTGTCATTGTGACTTACTGTATCCACTTCGAAGTTCTCGTCTAGCTTGATGCTGAAGCGCCTATCATCATCTAGGAAGATTCTGTCGCACAGGCCGCGCCATCTTCGCAGTATTTGCAAATACCAAATCCTTTTCGTCGTCGACATTTCCTATGTTCATAGTTAAAACATTAATTGAAAATCGATCAAGACAACTACCAGGATACTCAACACACAAATCTGGGGCACTCGATATTTCCTACATATTACGGCACAAGTCATGCCAAAATTCACGGAAAAATCCGCATGACCTTTGCTAAAATAGGACATATCGGCGCCTGAAATTTGCCGGATGGAAATGAATCAACACTCCGCAAAACATAGGCCACTCGGAGGTGTAACCTGCAAACATGACCGCCACTTGGATATTGAGCAACACAAGATATACATTTCAAAATATCTTATAGGACTCAAATTAGCATGCATTCAATAAGCAAAAGTAAATCATCTCATGCGTCTGTACATCGTCGAATATTATCACTAATACATCACGAATAGTGTCATACATATAACATCACTAATACAACTAAAACCCTAGCACACGACGGGTATCGGCGCGGGCGGTGGACACCCACAGAGAAGGAACCATCACGGGATCATAGCTCCGGTGAGATCCTCGGAGAACCTGCCGGTATTGGAGAACCTGTGCTCCAACGCAAACAAGTAGCGACGGACGTGCGCGTCCTCCTCACTGACACGGTGACGCACCACCTCCGCGGAGTCCTCGAGCCTCTGGACCGTCACTGGCCCACGCGACCGCCACCAAAGAAGGTTCGGGTCAACGACAGGCTGGCTCCTCACCAACCTGCGCCCCCCGGTAGGTAGAGCCTCCCAGTACCACCCTGGAGGAGCCCAATCCCGGACATGGCCCATCTGGTCAAGCAGGTGTCGTCCTCCGCCGACTCGACGACGAGGATGCGGGATAGGCATCGTCCACGTCGATGCGGGAAAAATTGCTTTAACTAAAAAAATAGCACAAAGTTCTTACTAACTAGTTCTATTAATTCAACTAGTTCTTACTAAAAATAAACTTACTATAAATAAAAATAAACTAGTACCTAATTAGTACCTAGTTCTTACTAACTAATTAGTACCTAGGAACTACTGCCCTAATTACCATCTAATTTGAAGAACCTAGGGGTGGAAAGTGGTAGCGGATATTCCAATTATCCACTATAAAGTGAAATAAGTGGCCAAATTTTACTCGTTTTATGATTCATCTTAGAAATTTGATTCGTTTCCACCCTTACATGAACCCTAACTCATTTGAGCCGCATCCGCATCCGATTCGTTTCCACCCTTACATGAACCCTAACTAATTTGATGCAACTAAAATATAAAGAAACCCTAGGCAGAGGTAGGGGAGAGGGAGGAGCAGGCGTGCTCACCTCGATCGGGTGCTCGCTGACGAGGAGGGCAGGCGGCATCGAGGTCGGGTCGGGGCTCGGGCGCTGGCGGATGGCGGCGCCGAGGTCGGGTCGGGCGGCGTCGGGCGGCGTTGAGGTTGGGGCGGGGCGCGTTGAATCTGGGTCGAGGGCGAGAGGTGCGGAGAGCGCGATGGCCGACGGGCGACGGTGACGGTAGAGTGGAGAGTTGGATTTGGGGAAGTGGCCGTGGGAAGGACGAACCCGTGGTTAAGTCGAAGTAGCAGATGGCTGCGTTCGAAGAAGGCCATGGCTAAGTTAGCTACAGCTGCGTTCGGGATACACGCCATCGCTACTCCTTTCTCTTTTTGCCCTTTTTCATTTAGTTTTCTTCACATTTTATTTTTTCCTTTCACCTTATTCTATTTCTTTCATTTTCAATTACCTTTCTATTTGCTTTCCATTTAATTTTATATCCTTTAGCAGTAGTGAGTTTATATTAAAACGTGCTGCTAAAAAGAAAGTAGCGGTAGCGCGGTTCGTTATAGGTCGCTACTACTATGTGTAGCCTATCGGCTAAGCCGTGGGAATTTTAGTAGTAACATGTTTAGAACAAGATGCGCTACTCCTAGAACTTTATCTGCAGCGCGGTTTGCACAGGAGCGCTACTGCTACTTAGCACCAGCGTGCTTTTTTGACCCTCGCTACTGCTAAAGTTCTGTGTATAAGGTTTTCCCTAGTAGTGATAGCAGCCACGTAAAAAATTTGCAACAACAATTAGAGGACGTCTAACTTGTTCTTGCGGCATATGCCGTGTGATGTGATATGGCCAAAAGGATGTGATGAATGATATATGTGATGTATGAGATTGATCATGTTCTTGTAATAGGAATCACGACTTGCATGTCGATGAGTATGACAACCGGCAGGAGCCATAGGAGTTGTTTTAATTTATTGTATGACCTGCGTGTCAATGAAAACGCCATGTAATTACTTTACTTTATTGCTAACCGTTAGCCATAGTAGTAGAAGTAATAGTTGGCGAGACAACTTCATGAAGACATGATGATGGAGATCATGGTGTCATGCCGGTGACGATGATGATCATGGCGCCCCGAAGATGGAGATCAAAAGGAGCAAAATGATATTGGCCATATCATATCACTATTTGATTGCATGTGATGTTTATCATGTTTTTACATCTTATTTGCTTAGAACAATGGTAGCATAAATAAGATGATCCCTTGCTAAAATTTAAAGAAACTGTTCCCCCTAACTGTGCACCGTTGCGAAGGTTCGTTGTTTCGAAGCACCACGTGATGATCGGGTGTGATAGATTCTAATGTTCGAATAAAACGGGTGTAAGCCAGATTTACACAAGCAAAACACTTAGGTTGACTTGACGAGCCTAGCATGTACAGACATGGCCTCAGAACACGAGAGACCAGAAGGTCGAACATGAGTTGTATAGTAGATACGATCAACATGGAGATGTTCGTCGTTGATGATTAGTCCGTCTCACGTGATGATCGGACACGGCCTAGTCGATTTGGATCATGTATCACTTAGATGATGTAACATCCCAAAATTCTAAATTTTGGAATGTTATATTAAATAAATAATTCTGATTGTTTGTTTGATTGTTGAGTGATTGATTGTGTGAAATTGAGTGGAATTTGAAACTTTTTGAAAGTTAAATGAGAGGGAATAAAAGGATTTTCCCAAACTTTCATTTTTGCTTTTATGATCTTCGGGAATTCAAATTCTTTTCATCACGAAACCCTGGAGAGAGGATAACATGACTTCTTCCATTTAAATGAAAAAAGGGGTGTTGAAAATATTTGAATTTCATTTGGAAATATTTTCTAATTCATAAACTTCATGCAACTCAGTGATTTTCACGAGCGAGGATAAAATGACTTCTTCAAAACATATGAAATATGAGTTGGGAGTTTCAAAGGATCAAATTCGAAGTCCTTTTGGAATTATTTTTCAATTTGGAGTTATTTGGATTTTATTCAAATTATTTTTCTCCAAAAATAAAATACATGGAAAATAGGGTAACATGATTCCCTACATCAGAAAATTGGAGAGAAATTAATTTGAAGTCATTTTGGTATTTTAAAAATGATTTTTATTGGATTTTATTGGACCAGTAGCACTGTGTGAATTATTAAAATTTGTGTGGATTTTATTTGACATTAGAATAATGTTCATCTTGTAGGAAATATTTTTCTGCAAATTTTGATATATTATATGCCTATATAAAAGTTTTAATTATTTTGTTTTTGTTTTAGTTCTGTGAAATTTTGTTAAAAAAATATATGCAGCGCTTGGGCCAAAGGCCCAAGCCGCCGACCAGCCACCGGCCAAGGCCAAGGCCAAGGCCATCACACGCACACACCTAGGGGCCAGGAGCCAAGGTTTTATTCTTTTACAAATCCTAGTAGGATTTGATCCCGTTCGTTATTCCGCTTATTCCGATTTGTTTCTATATCTTTTCCTCTTTGTTTCCTAATCCTAGTCTATTTCTTGTCCCTACCCCAAGCAAAGCCATCCCTCCCCAATATAAATACCCAAGCACCCCCTCCAACACATCAAACCAACACCTCTCCTCTCCTCTCCTCTCCCAGCAGCAGCAGAAGCAGCACCACCACCGCCGCCAAGTGCCGCCGCCGCCTCGACCTCTCCTGAGGTTTATATGATCTCCTCTCCACCGCCCCTGTGATCTCCTTTCCTCTAGGAGCAACCGCAACATCGGATCCGATCTTCTTCCCCAACTCCGACGACTACTCCGTGAGATCCACGAAATCCTGTAATTCATTTTTTTCAGAAAATAGCAATCTTAGAAAACTCATATCTTTTAGAGTTTTAGTATTTTTGAGTGATTCCAATTGCTATGTATCACAAATTTTATAAAGTTTCTGTTAGTTCAATTTTATTTCACATTTGAGCAGTTTAAATTTGTGTTTAGATGAATTTGCTCAAATCACTAGATTTGAGCTCTTTTGAGTTAGGAATATTATTTTGACCGATTCTTTTTGCTCCTGGTCTCTAGGACCTTTGTTTATCCAGTAATATTTAGTATTTTATTTCTAGGTTAATTTAAATTAGGTTTTAGAAAAACAGTACTGTTTTATTATTAGTTCTGTTTTAGATTTTTCTTTATTGTTTTATTAGTCTTAAATTATTTCTTTTTGTCACTTTAGACAAAATTAGTTGTGTTTCTGTTAGACAACAGGAGAAAAATTATTTTTATTTAAAAAATTATTTTCCTTAGTTTTGTATGAAACCTTCTATAGGTCATAGTTAGAGTTTTATAAAAGCTTTTATTTGTTTCTTTTGCAAATAAAATTTTATGAAAAAATACTTTCTGTTAACTTAGTTGTTTTACTTTTTATTTTCTGTTAAATTATTAGTTTAGTGTTTTAATTGTTGTTAAGTTTTTACTTACGGCAAAACTATATTAGATGTTTGTAGCAAAGTCATAGATCTTCGTTAGTAGTTTTTCTTTGTAGTTTTATTTGAAGTTTCTTTTGATTTTGTTTGAGTTTTATTATCGATTTTCCTTGCTGTTTTGATTGTTATTTCGAAAGTGCTAAAATTGTTTGCTAGGATGTTTGCTTATGTGAATGCTATGTTTGACTATATAGATTTTCAACGGAGTGACGATTAGTTCTACCAAGTCATTTTTCGACAGCGTTGTTATCTTCATCAAGTATTACCAGCAAGTTCACTTTGACCATGTTTTTCATACCTATGTGTTTTATTGCATCTAGTGTCATCTTCGCAACAATCCCTCCAAAGAGCGATATTGAATCCTTGTAGTTGAGTAGTATGCATGAGGTAGGAACCCATCACCCTGTTACCAAGCCCGGACGTTATTTATTTTAATGCTACGCTATAGTAGATGGGGTTGGTATGAGTGCTCGGAGTGGTGTGAGAATGGAGGATCTACGCCAATGACGACAACTCCATGATGGAATCTGCAAGGACTGCATCTTCAAGGCCTCAAGACTTCAAGACTCGAGACAAGAATTCAATACACACTCTTTGGGTGAAGGACGGTTGACGGGCACCTGGAGAAACCAGTGGTTGGCGGGATGCATGGAGAAGCGCCATGACATCTTGCGGAAAGCTTCACCCAGACTCAAAGAGACGGAAGAATACTTCATGCCCGAAGCTTACTGTGCAACCGCAAGTCACTATGGGCTCGCTTGGTCAACCTTAGTTGTGACGCTGGCTGGGACGGTGCTAGCAGATGTAGAACTACGGTAGGATTGGATGAGCACCGGACGGTGGTCGAGGAACTCTTCGAAGACCATGTTTGGTCATCTTGTTCTCAAACACCCGAAGTGCGAGAACGTAAAGAGAGGGATCAATCTTGCGGGTAAAGTGTACAAACCTCTGCAGAGGGTTAAACCTAATCGATTAGCCGTGTCCCTGTTACGGACAATTTGAGCATCCGGACTTGGATCTATCTCGAACTCTCAACACCGGATGATAACTTAATTGTGGGCAACTTATGATGAATTTGGGCTATGAGACATCGGTTGGCGGAACCATGTCATGATAGAAAACTCTACAAGACAGACTTCATTTATTCCTTTGATGTAGGGAAAATAAAACCAGCTTTTACGCAAACAAAACTCAGACCCAGAGCCACAAAGCCAAATTGCATATAGTATAGCTTTACCATCTGTTTTCTCATGTTGTGATCTTGCCGGTACATTCAATGTCTTGACCTACACGGCTGCAACGTATCATGTTGCAGGATTTTCTTCGACGAGTAAGAGTTACGATACTGTGGTTACGGTCTACACTCAACCTGCCGATGGCGTTGATGGGACTCCACACCGACTATTTGTTTCATTGTGACTTATGAGGTATATATCAGTTTTATGTTAATTATACATGTGATTGCACTTTGATATATACATTGATGTACGTGTGTGCCAAAGATCTTGATCCAAATGATGGCACAGAAACACAGAGGATTGACCGTCTGAGGTCGGGTCGCTACAGAAATGGTATCATAGCACATGTTGACTGTAGGACGTGACCCTAGATATCGGAAAGCCCCTAGGACAGGATATCTCAAAAACTTTATTTTCAAAAAGACTCTTACTTCTCATCTTTTCTGATTTTATCAAATAGACCCTTGAAGGAAATATGCCCTAGAGGCAATAATAAAGTTATTATTTATTTCCTTATATCATGATAAATGTTTATTATTCATGCTAGAATTGTATTAACCGGAAACATAATACATGTGTGAATACATAGACAAACAGATAGTCACTAGTATGCCTCTACTAGACTAGCTCATTAATCGAAGATGGTTATGTTTCCTAACCATAGACATGTGTTGTCATTTGATTAATGGGATCACATCATTAGGAGAATGATGTGATTGACATGACCCATTTCGTTAGCTTAGCACTTGATCGTTTTAGTATGTTGCTTATGCTTTCTTCATGACTTATACAAAGTTCCGCAACTATGAGATTATGCAACTCCTGCCACGGAGGAACACTTTGTGTGCTACCAAACGTCACAACGTAAATGGGTGATTATAAAGGTACTCTACAGGTGTCTCCAAAAGTATATGTTGAGTTGGCATGAATCGAGATTAGGTTTTGTCACTCCGATTGTCGGAGAGGTATCTCTGGGCCTTCTCGGTAATACACATCACATAAGCCTTGCAAGCATTGCAACTAATGAGTTAGTTGTGAGATGATGTATTACGGAACGAGTAAAGAGACTTACCGTAACGAGATTGAACTAGGTATTGGATACCGACGATCGAATCTCGGTAAGTAACATACCGATGACAAAAGGAACAACGATAACGTTATGCGGTTTGACCGATAAAGATCTTCAGTAGAATATGTAGGAACCAATATGGGCATCCAGGTTCCGCTATTGGTTATTGACCGAGAATGGTTCTAGGTCATGTCTACATAGTTCTCGAACCCGTAGGGTCCGCACGCTTAACGTTTCGATGATAGTTCATTATGAGTTTATAAGTATTGATGTACCGAAGGTTGTTCGAGTCCCGGATGTGATCACGGACATGACGAGGAGTCTCAAATGGTCGAGACATAAAGATTGATATATTGAAGCCTACATTTGGACATCGGAAATGTTCCGAGTGAAATCGAATTTATCGGAGTACCGGAGGTTACCGAACCCCGGGAACTATATGGGCCATAGTGGGCCTTGGTGGAAAGGAGAAAGGACCAGCCCTAGGTGGTCGCCAAGGCCCCTTCCCCTAGTCCTACTAGGACTAGGAAAGGTGGGCCGGCCCCCTCTCTCTCTCTTTCCCCCTCCGGTGAATCCTATTCCAACTAGGATTGGAGGGGGAATCCTACTCCCGGAGGGAGTAGGACTCCCTGGCGCGCCTCCTCTTGGCCGGCCGCCCCTCCCCTTGGCTCCTTTATATACGGGGGCAGGGGGCACCCTAGAACACACAAGTTGATCTACGGATCGTTCCTTAGCCGTGTGCGGTGCCCCCTTCCACCATATTCCACTTCAGTCATATCGTCGCGGAGCTTAGGCAAAGCCCTGCGCCGGTGAAGTCATATCATCGCGGAGCTTAGCGAAGCCCCGCGCCGGTGGAGCATCATCATCGCCACCATGCCGTCGGTTGACGGAACTCATCCCCGACGCTTTGCTGGATCGGAGCCCGGGATCGCCATCGAGCTGAACGTGTGCGAACTCGGAGGTGCCGACGCTCGGTGCTTGGATCGGTCGGATCGTGAAGACGACGACTACATCAACCACGTTGTTATAACGCTTCGCTTTCGGTCACGAGGGTACGTGGATAGACACTCTCCCTCTCGTTGCTATGCCATCACCATGGTCTTGCGGTACGTAGGAAATTTTTGAAATTACTACGTTCCCCAACAAAGTGGTATCGAGCCTGGTTTTATGCGTTGATGTCATATGCACGAGTAGAACACAAGTGAGTTGTGGGCGATATAAGTCATACTGCTTACCAGCATGTCATACTTTGGTTCAGCGGTATTGTGAGATGAAGCGGCCCGGACCGACATTACGCAGACGCTTACGCGAGACTGGTTTCACCGCCCGAGCACTAGTTGCTTAAAGGTGACCGGCGGTGTGTCTGCTCTCTCACTTTAGTTGAACCAAGTGCATACGCCCGTCCTTGCGAAGGTTAAAACAGCACCAACTTGACAAACTATCGTTGTGGTTTTGATGCGTAGGTAAGAACGGTTCTTGCTCAGCCCGTAGCAGCCACGTAAAACATGCAACAACAAAGTAGAGGACGTCTAACTTGTTTTTGCAGGGCATGTTGTGATGTGATGTGGTCAAGACGTGATGCTATATTTTATTGTATGAGATGATCATGTTTTGTAACCGAGTTATCGGCAACTAGCAGGAGCCATATGGTTGTCGCTTTATCGTATGAAATGCAAAAGCCATGTAATTGCTTTACTTTATCACTAAGCAGTAGCGATAGTCGTAGAAGCAATAGTTGGCGAGACGACAACGATGCTACGATGGAGATCAAGGTGTCGCGCCGGTGACGATGGTGATCATGACGGTGCTTCGGAGATGGATATCACAAGCACAAGATGATGATGACCATATCATATCACTTATATTGATTGCATGTGATGTTTATCCTTTATGCATCTTATCTTGCTTTGATTGACGGTAGCATTATAAGATGATCTCTCACTAAAATTATCAAGAAGTGTTCTCCTCGAGTATGCACCGTTGCTAAAAGTTCAGAGTACCCGGACACCACGTGATGATCGGTGTGATAAGTTCTACGTCCATCTACAACGGGTGCAAGCCAGTTTTGCACACGCAGAATACTCAGTTAAACTTGACGAGCCTAGCATATGCAGATATGGCCTCGAACACGGAGACCAAAAGGTCGAGCGTGAATCATATAGTAGATATGATCAACATAGAGATGTTCACCATTGAAACTACTCCATCTCACGTGATGATCGGACATGGTTTAGTTGATTTGGATCACGTAAACACTTAGATGACTAGAGAGATGTCTGTCTAAGTGGGAGGTTTTAATATGATTAATTAAACTTAAATTTATCATGAACTTAGTACCGATAGTATTTTGCTTGTCTATGTTTCTTTGTAGATAGATGGCTCGTCTTTGTTGTTCCGTTGAATTTTAATGCGTTCCTTGAGAAAGCAAAGTTGAAAGATGATGGTAGCAATTACACGGACTGGGTCCGTAATTTGAGGATTATCCTCATTGCTGCATGTAAGAATTACGCCTTGGAAGCACCGCTGGGTGCCAGCCTGCTGCGAGAGCAACGCCGAAGTTGTGAACGTCTGGCGAGCAAAGCTGATGACTACTCTATAGTTCAGTGTGCCATGCTTTACGGCTTAGAACCGGGTCTTCAACGACGTTTTGAACGTCATGGAGCATATGAGATGTTCCAGGAGTTGAAGTTAATATTTCAAGCAAATGCCCGGATTGAGAGATATGAAGTCTCCAATAAGTTCTATAGCTGCAAGATGGAGGAGAATAGTTCATCGGTGAGCACATACTCAAAATGTCCGGGTATAATAATCACTTAATTCAGCTGGGAGTTAATCTTCCGGATGATAGTGTCATTGATGAATTCTCCAATCACGCCACCAAGCTACAAGAGCTTCGTGATGAACTATAATATGCAAGGATGACTAAAACAATTCTGAGCTCTTCGCAATGCTAAAAGTCATGGAGGTAGAAATCAAGAAAGAGCATCAAGTGTTGATGGTCAACAAGACCACTAGTTTCAAGAAAAGGGCAAAGGAAAGAAAAGGAAACTTCAAAAGAACAGCAAGAAAGTTGCTGATCAAGAGAAGAAACCCAAGTCTGGACCTAAGCCTGAAATCGAGTGTTTTACCGCAAGCAGATCGACACCGAAGCGGAACTGCCCCAAGTATTTGGCGGATAAGAAGGATGGCAAGGTGAACAAAGGTATATGTGATATACATGTTATTGATGTGTACCTTACTAGAGCTCGTAGTAGCACTGGTATTTGATACTGGTTCATTGCTAATATTTGCAACTCAAAGCAGGGACTACGGAATAGGCGAGCACCGCAAAGGACGAGGTGACGATGCGCGTGGGAAACGGTTCCAAAGTCAATGTGATCGCGGTCGGCACGCTACCTCTACATCTACCTTGGGATTAGTTTTAGACCTAAATAATTGTTATTTGGTGCCGCGTTGAGCATGAACATTATATCTGGATCTTGTTTGATGCGAGACGGTTATTCATTTAAATCAGAGAATAATGGTTGTTCTATTTATATGAGTAATATCTTTTATGGTCATGCACCCTTGAAGAATGGTCTATTCTTGTTGAATCTCGACAGTAGTGATACACATATTCATAATGTCGAAGCCAAAAGATGCAGAGTTGATAATGATAGTGCAACTTATTTGTGGCACTTGCCGCTTAGGTCATATCGGTGTAAAACGCATGAAGAAACTCCATATAGATGGACTTTTGGAATCACTTGATTATGAATCACTTGGTACTTATGAACCGTGCCTCATGGGCAAGATGACTAAAACACCGTTCTCGGTTGTATGGAGAGAGCAACAGACTTATTGGAAATCATACATACAGATGTATGTGGTCCGATGAATGTTGAAGCTCGTGGCGGATATCGTTATTTTCTCACCTTCACAGATGATTTAAGCAGATACGGGTATATCTACTTGATGAAGCATAAATCTGAAACATTTGAAAAGTTCAAAGAATTTCAGAGTGAAGTTGAAAATCATCGTAACAAGAAAATAAAGTTTCTACGATCTGATCGTGGAGGAGAATATTTGAGTTACGAGTTTGGTCTACATTTGAAGCAATGCGAATAGTTTCGCAACTCACGCCACCAGGAACACCACAGCGTAATGGTGTGTCCGAACGTCAGAATCGTACTTTACTAGATATGGTGCGATCTATGATGTCTATTTCGATTTACCGCTATCGTTTTGGGGTTATGCTTTAGAGATGGCCGCATTCACGTTAAATAGGACACCGTCAAAATCCGTTGAGACGACGCCTTATGAACTATGGTTTAGCAAGAAACCAAAGTTGTCGCTTCGAAAGTTTGGGGTTGCAATGCTTATGTGAAAAACTTCAACCCGATAAGCTTGAACCCAAATCGGAAAAATGTGTCTTCATAGGATACCCAAAGGAGACAATTGGGTATACCTTCTATCACAGATCCCAAGGCAAAACATTCGTTGTTAAGAATGGATCCTTTCTAGAGAAGGAGTTTCTCTCGAAAGAAGTGAGTGGGAGGAAAGTGGAACTTGATGAGGTAATAGTACCAGCTCCCTTATTGAAAGTAGTTCATCACGTAAATCAGTTTCGTAACACCTACACCAATTAGCGAGGAAGATAATGATAATGATCATGAAACTTCAGATCAAGTTGTCACCGAATCAGAGATCAACCAGAATAAAATCCGCACTGAGTGGTACGGTAATCCTATTCGGAAGTCATGCTACTAGATCATGGTGAACCTACGAACTATGAAGAAGCGATGGTGAGCCCAGATTCCACAAAATGGCTTGAAGCCATGAAATCTGAGATGGGATCCATGTATGAGAACAAAGTATGGACTTTGGTAGACTTGCCCGATGATCGGCAAGCCAATGAGAATAAATGGATCTTTAAGAAGAAGACTGACGCCGATGGTAATGTAACTGTCTACAAAGCTCGACTTGTTGCAAAAGGTTTTCGACAAGTTCAAGGGGTTGACTACGATGAGACTTTTCACCAGAAGCGATGCTTAAGTCTGTCCGAATCATGTTAGCAATTGCCGATTTTATGATTATGAAATTTGGCAAATGGATGTAAAACTGCATTCTTGAATGGATTTCTAGAAGAAGAGTTGTATATGATGCAACCAGAAGGTTTTGTTGATCCAAAGGGTGCTAACAAAGTGTGCAAGCTCCAACGATCAATTTATGGTCCGTGCAAGCCTCTCGGAGTTGGAATAAACACTTTGATAGTGTGATCAAAGCATATGGTTTTATATGACTTTTGGAGAAGCTCTGTATTTACAAGAAAGTGAGTGGGAGCTCTGTAGCATTTCGATATTATATGTGGACGATATATTGTTGATTGGAAATGATATAGAATTTCTGGATAGCATAAAAGGATACTTGAATAAAAGTTTTCAATGAAAGACCTCGTGAAGCTGCTTACATATTGGGCATCAAGATCTATAGAGATAGATCAAGACGCTTAATTGACTTTCACAAAGCACATACCTTGATAAAGTTTTGAAGAAGTTCAAAATGGATCGTGCAAAGAAATGTTTTTACCTGTATTACAAGGTGTAAGATTGAGTCGACTCAATGCCCCACCACAGCAGAAGATAGAGAGAAAATGAAAAATGTTCCTATGCTTCAGCCATAGGCTCTATCATGTATGCAATGCTGTGTACCAGACCGACGATGCTTAGCTGTAAGCTTGGCAGGAAGGTACCAAAGTAATCCAGAGTGGATCATGGACAGCGGTCAAGAACATCCTGAAATACCGAAAAGGACTAAGGATATGTTTCTCGATATGGAGGTGACAAAGAGCTAGTCGTAAATGGTTACGCCGATGCAAGCTTTGACATCGATCCGGACGATTCTAAATCGCAAACCGGATACGTATTTTTATTAAACGGTGGAGCTGTCGGTTGGTGAAGTTCTAAACAAAGCGCCGTGGCGGGATCTACATGTGAAGCGGAGTACATAGCTGCTTCGAAGCAGCAAATGAAGGAGTCGGATGAAAGAGTTCATTTCCGATCTAGGTGTCATACCTAGTGCATCGGGACCAATGAAGATCTTCTCGTGACAATATGGTGCAATTGCCTTGGCAAAGGAATCCAGATTTCACAAGAGGACCAAGCATATCAAGAGACGCTTCAATTCCATTCGGGACCAAGTCCAAGTGGGAGACATAGAGATTTGCAAAATACATACGGATCTGAATGTTGCGGACCCGCTGACTAAGCCTCTTCCACGAGCAAAACATGATCAGCACCAAGACTCCATGGGTGTTAGAATCATTCTTGTGTAATCTAGATTATTGACTCTAGTGCAAGTGGGAGATGAAGGAAATATGCCCTAGAGGCAATAATAAAGTTATTATTTATTTCCTTATATCATGATAAATGTTTATTATTCATGCTAGAATTGTATTAACCGGAAACATAATACATGTGTGAATACATAGACAAACAGATAGTCACTAGTATGCCTCTACTAGACTAGCTCATTAATCGAAGATGGTTATGTTTCCTAACCATAGACATGGGTTATCATTTGATTAATGGGATCACATCATTAGGAGAATGATGTGATTGACATGACCCATTTCGTTAGCTTAGCACTTGATCGTTTTAGTATGTTGCTTATGCTTTCTTCATGACTTATACAAAGTTCCTGCAACTATGAGATTATGCAACTCCCGTTTACCGGAGGAACACTTTGTGTGCTACCAAACGTCACAACGTAAATGGGTGATTATAAAGGTACTCTACAGGTGTCTCCAAAAGTATATGTTGAGTTGGCATGAATCGAGATTAGGTTTTGTCACTCCGATTGTCGGAGAGGTATCTCTGGCCTTCTCGGTAATACACATCACATAAGCCTTGCAAGCATTGCAACTAATGAGTTAGTTGTGAGATGATGTATTACGGAACGAGTAAAGATATTTACCGTAACGAGATTGAACTAGGTATTGATACCGACGATCGAATCTCGGGTAAGTAACATACCGATGACAAAAGGAACAACGATAACGTTATGCGGTTTGACCGATAAAGATCTTCGTAGAATATGTAGGAACCAATATGGACATCCAGGTTCCGCTATTGGTTATTGACCGAGAATGGTTCTAGGTCATGTCTACATAGTTCTCGAACCCGTAGGGTCCGCACGCTAACGCTTCGATGACAGTTCATTATGAGTTTATAAGTATTGATGTACGAAGGTTGTTCGAGTCCCGGATGTGATCACGGACATGACGAGGAGTCTCGAAATGGTCGAGACATAAAGATTGATATATTGAAGCCTACATTTGGACATCGGAAATGTTCCGAGTGAAATCGAATTTACCGAGTACCGGAGGTTACCGGAACCCCCGGAACTATATGGGCCATAGTGGGCCTTGGTGGAAAGGAGAAAGGACCAGCCCTAGGTGGTTACGCGCCCCCTTCCCTAGTCCTACTAGGACTAGGAAAGGTGGGCCGCCCCCTCTCTCTTTCCCCTTGGTGAATCCTATTCCAACTAGGATTGAGGGGAATCCTACTCCCGGAGGGAGTAGGACTCTGGGCGCCTCCTCTGGCCGGCTGGCCCCATCCCCTTGGATCCTTTATATACGGGGCAGGGGCACCCTAGAACACACAAGTTGATCTACGGATCGTTCCTTAGCCGTGTGCGGTGCCCCTTCCACCATATTCCACTTCACCATATCGTCGCGGAGCTTAGGCGAAGCCCTGCGCCGGTGAAGTCATATCGTCATGAGCTTAGGCGAAGCCCTGCGTCGGTGGAGCATCATCATCGCCACCACGCCATCGGTTGACGGAACTCATCCCCGACGCTTTGCTGGATCGGAGCCCGGGATCGCCATCGAGCTGAACGTGTGCGAACTCGGAGGTGCCGTGACGTTCGGTGCTTGGATCGGTCGGATCGTGAAGACGTACGACTACATCAACCACGTTGTTATAACGCTTCCGCTTTCGGTCTACGAGGGTACGTGGACAGACACTCTCCCCTCTCGTTGCTATGCCATCACCATGGTCTTGCGTGTACGTAGGAAATTTTTTGAAATTACTACGTTCCCCAACAACCCTCTCACCTCAAATAGTTAGAATATACCCCTTTTCCCTTTTGACCACATGAAGGATCAACTGAAGCCGCCCAAGAAAGATATCGGACAGGTGATGACCCTTCAAAGTAACCAGGATTTCACCATGCATTAGAAGAGTTGAAACTGCAACAATTGAAGACTCAAGACTTGAAGAATTTGAAGTTCAAGAATTATTTGACCTTTAGAGACCAAACCCTGTTATACACCCACGTTAGATGCGATGATTTGTGAGCTGTCATTTGTTTGATGTTTTCCGACAGCCACAAAGTAAAACTTGTTTCTTCAAAACTATTGTTTGTATTGTGTGTATATCCCTCCCCACCTCTCTCATATCTCATCCCAAAACTTTTGGACCCCATAGATGATGAATGAAGTTGGACTGATATTCTCTGGACCGAAGGCTCAGCCGGAGGCAGAGCTATGGATTCAGAACATGGAGAATCACTTCGGGAGCAATTTGATTCCAAGGAAGTATGAGGTTCAATACGCTCTTCAGTACTTTGAAGGAAGTGCTGCAACCTGGTGGAAAATGCATCAAGCCATACAAGGATTTAATGGAGCAAGAACTTGGGAGGAATTCAAGAAGACCCTGTTGAGATCACGTCTCATCCGGAAGCACCATGATACACCAAGAAATAAACCTTGTGCTCGCAAGATTTATGGAGAAATAGGACACACCAAGAGGAACACAAGGATGGATGCCCTCATTGTGAGGAGAAACACCCAGTGAGGAATGCCCAACTAGTCGGTGACTTGTTTCTTGTGTGAAGGAACCACCCACTACCCGACTCAAGTGTCACATTTACTCCATGGTGCAACAAACTATTCAGGAGCAGGAAGATGGAATGAAAGAAGCCCTCCAGAAGTTATGAAAGAACCTGTGATGAAGGAATGTGTTGAAGACCACGATGGAGAAGGCCTCAACAGATTTTACTCCAATGCCGCTATTCATGTGGAGAAGAAGGACATTTTCACAAGATTGCACCAAGGAAAGAAAAGAGTATCTGGATACTTCCGATGAATAAAGTGGAGTTTGATCCACGGGAATAGAACGCTTGATCGAACGAAGAAACCTGTGAAGAGAAAACAAAGACACCCTCGGAAAAACCCAATTTCTGCAAAGAGGGACAAGAGTCATATTACCTGTTTTGAATGTAAGGACGTCGGGCATTATGCCAATCATTGTCTCGAAGGAAGCAAGGAACTCAAGGAGCAGGCACCATCTCCAAGAAGCCCAAAGGCTTATCGAAAGTTATGTGTTTTCATTGCAAGGAAGCAGGACATTATGCTACTAAATGTCCCGACAAGATGAAAGCTGGAGTTGAGTAGTTGGAATTTTGATATTGGAAACAAGAGTAGTAGAAAACAATTTCATGTTTATGAGTACAATAGGTTGAGTTATGTAATGGGTGCTCGAGTTTGTAATGGATTCATGAAATCAATAAAGTTAAGGTGACATGTTTTCATATGTTTAATTGTAGGAGTTGTTACTCTGTGAACAAAGATTTTGACCATTTTCGAGGATATGAGAAATATGGTCTATGGATGGATTTGTGAATTTCATTTTAGGGTGGTAGTACCTGTGAAGAAGACTAGACTAATGGATAAGAAAATATATATTCCATGACTGTAGTTCAAGGAAAAAAAGTTGGAGTTTTGCTTTTGGATATGATGGTATGAAGAAACAGAGTACTACTGGATTTAAAGGAGGTGTAATATGGAAGAAGAGAGTTACTCCAAGGATGAGTTAAAGCTGCACTAGTGTTGAAGTGGGTCATAACCCACAGGCCCAGGATTTTTAAAAGGAACAGATGTAACCTTGATGAAGGAAGAAATTTGGAAGAATCGGTGATTCAATCAGCATACGTTTCGTAGGAGGTTACGCAAAAACCTGAGAGTGGTGAAGTAACGATAGATGTTTTGTTCAGCTTGCAGAATCAATGGAATTATCCGAACTGAGTTCGTTGAGAAGAGAAATTCTGCAACGCTTGCGAGAATGCCCGAGTGTTAGAAATACGATATTCGCTAAACCTTATACAGGGTAATGATTTGGGTGCGGAATGGATTGATCACCATACCGACTTACTCTTATTATTAAGCTTTGCTATATGGGATGGTAAAATCTGAGTGACTTACCTATAGTAGAGAGACGACGATCAAAAACCTTGTTTAAACCTTAGAATGGTATAAGCATTTTTCCCTTGTACAAGGCCGTTGTTGCCAACCGTAGGATATACGGTGAGGATCAACCCAGACCCATTTCCTGCAGGAGAAACCATAAATTGTTGACCACCATGAGATATCGATAGTTGTTTAGCATTGGCGCCAGACCTATCAGTTATGAAGACCCAGTCTCGGAATAACCTTACCAAGATGAAAGGACAAAAGAATTGAGGAAAAGGTTATGCCGCTACCGGAAGAGCCCGGAGATGAAATTTTCCGAGATCTGGGAAGACTGACACTGTCAAGAATGAGGATGGAGTATATAAGCATGGATGGGACCGTAACGATGTTTCTAAGGGTGGTAGCACCCCAGACCCCGGAGACGATCGATGGATTTTGAAGACCCCAAACCTAACCCATTTCTTTCTAGCCTCTCCGAATCTCGAGGACGAGATTCATTTTAAGGGTGGTAGATTTGTAACATCCCAAAATTCTAAATTTTGGAATGTTATATTAAATAAATAATTCTGATTGTTTGTTTGATTGTTGAGTGATTGATTGTGTGAAATTGAGTGGAATTTGAAACTTTTTGAAAGTTAAATGAGAGGGAATAAAAGGACTTTCCCAAACTTTCATTTTTGCTTTTATGATCTTCGGGAATTCAAATTCTTTTCATCACAAAACCCTGGAGAGAGGATAACATGACTTCTTCCATTTAAATGAAAAAGGGTGTTGAAAATATTTGAATTTCATTTGGAAATATTTTCTAATTCATAAACTTCATGCAACTCAGTGATTTTCACGAGCGAGGATAAAATGACTTCTTCAAAACATATGAAATATGAGTTGGGAGTTTCAAAGGATCAAATTCAAGTCCTTTTGGAATTATTTTTCAATTTGGAGTTATTTGATTTTATTCAAATTATTTTCTCCAAAATAAAATACATGGAAAATAGGGTAACATGATTCCCTACATCAGAAAATTGGAGAGAAATTAATTTGAAGTCATTTTGGTATTTTAAAATGATTTTTATTGGATTTTATTGGACCAGTAGCACTGTGTGAATTATTAAAATTTGTGTGGATTTTATTTGACATTAGAATAATGTTCATCTTGTAGGAAATATTTTTCTGCAAATTTTGATATATTATATGCCTATATAAAATTTTAATTATTTTGTTTTTGTTTTAGTTCTATGAAATTTTGTTAAAAAATATATGCAACGCTTGGGCCAAAGGCCCAAGCCGACCAGCCACGGCCAAGGCCAAGGCCAAGGCCATCACACGCACACACCTAGGGGCCAGGAGCCAAGGTTTCCTATTCTTTTACAAATCCTAGTAGGATTTGATCCCGTTCGTTATTCCGCTTATTCCGATTTGTTTCTAGATCTTTTCCTCTTTGTTTCCTAATCCTAGTCTATTTCTTGTCCCTACCCCAAGCAAAGCCATCCCTCCCCAATATAAATACCCAAGCACCCCCTCCAACACATCAAACCAACACCTCTCCTCTCCTCTCCTCTCCGCAGCAGCAGCAGTGCAGCACCACCACCGCCGCCAAGTGCCGCCGCCGCGCCCTCGACCTCTCCTGAGGTTTATATGATCTCCTCTCCACCGTCCCGTGATCTCCTTTCCTCTAGGAGCAACCGCAACATCGGATCCGATCTTCTTCCCCAACTCCGACGACTACTCCGGTGAGATCCACGAAATCCCGTAATTCATTTTTTTCAGAAAATAGCAATCTTAGAAAACTCATATCTTTTAGAGTTTTTAGTATTTTTGAGTGATTCCAATTGCTATGTATCACAAATTTTATAAAGTTTCTGTTAGTTCAATTTTATTTCACATTTGAGCAGTTTAAATTTGTGTTTAGAGTGAATTTGCTCAAATCACTAGATTTGAGCTCTTTTGAGTTAGGAATATTATTTTGACCGATTCTTTTTGCTCCTGGTCTCTAGGACCTTTGTTTATCCAGTAATATTTAGTATTTTATTTCTAGGTTAATTTAAATTAGGTTTTTAGCAAAACAGTACTGTTTTATTATTAGTTCTGTTTTAGCTTTTCTTTATTGTTTTTATTAGTCTTAAATTATTTCTTTTTGTCACTTTAGACAAAATTAGTTGTGTTTCTGTTAGACAACAGGAGAAAAATTATTTTTATTTAAAAAATTATTTTCCTTAGTTTTGTATGAAACCTTCTATAGGTCATAGTTAGAGTTTTATAAAAGCTTTTTATTTGTTTCTTTTTGCAAATAAAATTTTATGAAAAAAATACTTTCTGTTAACTTAGTTGTTTTACTTTTTATTTTCTGTTAAATTATTAGTTTAGTGTTTTAATTGTTGTTAAGTTTTTACTTACGGCAAAACTATATTAGATGTTTGTAGCAAAGTCATAGATCTTCGTTAGTAGTTTTTCTTTGTAGTTTTATTTGAAGTTTCTTTTGATTTTGTTTGAGTTTTATTATCGATTTTCCTTGCTGTTTTGATTGTTATTTCGAGTGCTAAAATTGTTTGCTAGGATGTTTGCTTATGTGAATGCTATGTTTGACTATATAGATTTTCAACGGAGTGACGATTAGTTCTACCAAGTCATTTTCTGGACAGCGTTGTTATCTTCATCAAGTATACCAGGCAAGTTCACTTTGACCATGTTTTTCATACCTATGTGTTTTATTGCATCTAGTGTCATCTTCGCAACAATCCCTCCAGTAGTGATATTGAATCCTTGTAGTTGAGTAGTATGCATGAGGTAGGAACCCATCACCCTGTTACCAAGCCCGGGACGTTATTTATTTTAATGCTACGCTATAGTAGACGGGGTTGGTATGAGTGCTCGGGAGTGGTGTGAGAATGGAGGATCTCGCCAATGACGATAACTCCATGATGGAATCTGCAAGGACTGCATCTTCAAGGCCTCAAGACTTCAAGACTCGAGACAAGAATTCAATACACACTCTTTGGGTGAAGGACGGTTGACGGGCACCTGGAGAAACCAGTGGTTGGCGGGATGCATGGAGAAGCGCCATGACATCTTGCGGAAAGCTTCACCCAGACTCAAAGAGACGGAAGAATACTTCATGCCCGGAAGCTTACAATAGGTTGAGTTATGTAATGGGTGCTCGAGTTTGTAATGGATTCATGAAATCAATAAAGTTAAGGTGACATGTTTTCATATGTTTAATTGTAGGAGTTGTTACTCTGTGAACAAAGATTTTGACCATTTTCGAGGATATGAGAAATATGGTCTATGGATGGATTTGTGAATTTCATTTTAGGGTGGTAGTACCTGTGAAGAAGACTAGACTAATGGATAAGAAAATATATATTCCACAGACTGTAGTTCGAAGGAAAAAAAAGTTGGAGTTTTGCTTTTGGATATGATGGTATGAAGAAACAGAGTACTACTGGATTTAAAGGAGGTGTAATATGGAAGAAGAGAGTTACTCCAAGGATGAGTTAAAGCTGCACTAGTGTTGAAGTGGGTCATAACCCACAGGCCCAGGATTTTAAAAGGAGCAGATGTAACCTTGATGAAGGAAGAAATTTGGAAGAATCGGTGATTCAATCAGCATACGCTTCGTAGGAGGTTACGCAAAACCCGAGAGTGGTGAAGTAACGATAGATGTTTTGTTCAGCTTGCAGAATCAATGGAATTATCCGAACTGAGTTCGTTGAGAAGAGAAATTCTGCAACGCTTGCGAGAATGCCCGAGTGTTAGAAATACGATATTCGCTAAACCTTATCTGAGGTAATGATTTGGGTGCGGAATGGATTGATCACCATACCGACTTACTCTTATTATTCGCTTTGCTATATGGGATGGTAAAATCTGAGTGACTTACCTATAGTAGAGAGACGACGATCAAAAAACCTTGTTTAAACCTTAGAATGGTATAAGCATTTTTCCCTTGTACAAGGCCGTTGTTGCCAACCGTAGGATATACGGTGAGGATCAACCCAGACCCATTTCCTGCAGGAGAAACCATAAATTGTTGACCACCATGAGATATCGATAGTTGTTTAGCATTGGCGCCAGACCTATCAGTTATGAAGACCCAGTCTCGGAATAACCTTACCAAGATGAAAGGACAAAAGAATTGAGGAAAAGGTTATGCCGCTACGGAAGAGCCGGAGATGAAATTTTCCGAGATCGGGAAGATCGACATTGTCAAGAATGAGGATGGAGTATATAAGCATGGATGGGACCGTAACGATGTTTCTAAGGGTGGTAGCACCCTGGACCCGGAGACGATCGATGGATTTTGAAGACCCCAAACCTAACCCATTTCTTTCTAGCCTCTCCGAATCTCGAGGACGAGATTCATTTTAAGGTGGTAGATTTGTAACATCCCAAAATTCTAAATTTTGGAATGTTATATTAAATAAATAATTCTGATTGTTTGTTTGATTGTTGAGTGATTGATTGTGTGAAATTGAGTGGAATTTGAAACTTTTGAAAGTTAAATGAGAGGAATAAAGGACTTTCCCAAACTTTCATTTTTGCTTTTATGATCTTGAATTCAAATTCTTTTCATCACGAAACCACGAGAGAGGATAACATGACTTCTTCCTTTTAAATGAAAAAGGGTGTTGAAAATATTTGAATTTCATTTGGAAATATTTTCTAATTCATAAACTTCATGCAACTCAGTGATTTTCACGGCGAGGATAAAATGACTTCTTCAAAACATATGAAATATGAGTTGGGAGTTTCAAAGGATCAAATTCAAGTCCTTTTGGAATTATTTTTCAATTTGGAGTTATTTGGATTTTATTCAAATTATTTTCTCCAAAATAAAATACATGGAAAATAGGGTAACATGATTCCCTACATCAGAAAAATTGAGAGAAATTAATTTGAAGTCATTTTGGTATTTTAAAATGATTTTTATTGGATTTTATTGGACCAGTAGCACTGTGTGAATTATTAAAATTTGTGTGGATTTTATTTGACATTAGAATAATGTTCATCTTGTAGGAAATATTTTTCTGCAAATTTTGATATATTATATGCCTATATAAAAATTTTAATTATTTTGTTTTTGTTTTAGTTCTATGAAATTTTGTTAAAAAAATATATGCAACGCCTTGGGCCAAAGGCCCAAGCCGCCGACCAGCCACCGGCCAAGGCCAAGGCCAAGGCCATCACACGCACACACCTAGGGGGCCAGGGAGCCAAGGTTTCCTATTCTTTTACAAATCCTAGTAGGATTTGATCCCGTTTCGTTATTCCGTTTATTCCGATTTGTTTCTAGATCTTTTCCTCTTTGTTTCCTAATCCTAGTCTATTTCTTGTCCCTACCCCAAGCAAAGCCATCCCTCCCAATATAAATACCCAAGCACCCCCTCCAACACATCAAACCAACACCTCTCCTCTCCTCTCCTCTCCGCAGCAGCAGAAGAAGCAGCAGCACCACCGCCGCCGCCAAGTGCCGCCGCCCGCCTCGACCTCTCCTGAGGTTTATATGATCTCCTCTCCACCGTCCCGTGATCTCCTTTCCTCTAGGAGCAACGCAACATCGGATCCGATCTTCTTCCCCAACTCCGACGACTACTCCGTGAGATCCACGAAATCCCGTAATTCATTTTTTTCAGAAAATAGCAATCTTAGAAAACTCATATCTTTTAGAGTTTTTAGTATTTTGAGTGATTCAATTGCTATGTATCACAAATTTTATAAAGTTTCTGTTAGTTCAATTTTATTTCACATTTGAGCAGTTTAAATTTGTGTTTAGTATGAATTTGCTCAAATCACTAGATTTGAGCTCTTTTGAGTTAGGAATATTATTTTGACCGATTCTTTTTGCTCCTGGTCTCTAGGACCTTTGTTTATCCAGTAATATTTAGTATTTTATTTCTAGGTTAATTTAAATTAGGTTTTTAGCAAAACAGTACTGTTTTATTATTAGTTCTGTTTTAGCTTTTTCTTTATTGTTTTTATTAGTCTTAAATTATTTCTTTTTGTCACTTTAGACAAAATTAGTTGTGTTTCTGTTAGACAACAGGAGAAAAAATTATTTTTATTTAAAAAATTATTTTCCTTAGTTTTGTATGAAACCTTCTATAGGTCATAGTTAGAGTTTTATAAAAGCTTTTTATTTGTTTCTTTTTGCAAATAAAATTTTATGAAAAAATACTTTCTGTTAACTTAGTTGTTTTACTTTTTATTTTCTGTTAAATTATTAGTTTAGTGTTTTAATTGTTGTTAAGTTTTTACTTACGGCAAAACTATATTAGATGTTTGTAGCAAAGTCATAGATCTTCGTTAGTAGTTTTTCTTTGTAGTTTTATTTGAAGTTTCTTTTGATTTTGTTTGAGTTTTATTATCGATTTTCCTTGCTGTTTTGATTGTTATTTGAGTGCTAAAATTGTTTGCTAGGATGTTTGCTTATGTGAATGCTATGTTTGACTATATAGATTTTCAACGGAGTGACGATTAGTTCTACCAAGTCATTTTCGACGAGCGTTGTTATCTTCATCAAGTATTACGAGCAAGTTCACTTTGACCATGTTTTTCATACCTATGTGTTTTATTGCATCTAGTGTCATCTTCGCAACAATCCCTCCAAGAGTGATATTGAATCCTTGTAGTTGAGTAGTATGCATGAGGTAGGAACCCATCACCTGTTACCAAGCCCGGACGTTATTTATTTTAATGCTACGCTATAGTAGACGGGGTTGGTATGAGTGCTCGGAGTGGTGTGAGAATGGAGGATCTCGTCAATGGCGATAACTCCATGATGGAATCTGCAAGGACTGCATCTTCAAGGCCTCAAGACTTCAAGACTCGAGACAAGAATTCAATACACACTCTTTGGGTGAAGGACGGTTGACGGGCACCCTGGAGAAACCAGTGGTTGGCCGGGATGCATGGAGAAGCGCCATGACATCTTGCGGAAAGCTTCACCCAGACTCAAAGAGACGGAAGAATACTTCATGCCCGGAAGCTTACCTGTGCAACCGCAAGTCACTATGGGCTCTGGCTTGGTCAACCTTAGTTGTGACGCTGGCTGGGACGGTGCTAGCAGATGTAGAACTACGGTAGGATTGGATGAGCACCGGACAGTGGTCAGAGGAACTCTTCGGAAGACCATGTTTCGGTCATCTTGTTCTCAAACACCCTGAAGTGCGAGAACGTAAAGAGAGGGATCGAATCTTGCGGGTAAAGTGTACAAACCTCTGCAGAGGGTTAAACCTAATCGATTAGCCGTGTCCCCGGTTACGGACAATTTGAGCATCTGGACTTGGATCTATCTCGGAACTCTCAACACCGGACTGATAACTTAATTGTGGGCAACTTATGATGAATTTGGGCTATGAGACATCGGTTGGCGGAACCATGTCATGATAGAAAACTCTACAGTACAGACTTCATTTATTCCTTTGATGTAGGGAAAATAAAACCAGCTTTTACGCAAACAAAACTCAGACCCAGAGCCACAAAGCCAAATTGCATATAGTATAGCTTTACCATCTGTTTTCTCATGTTGTGATCTTGCCGGTACATTCAATGTACTGACCTACACGGCTGCAACGTATCATGTTGCAGGATTTTCTTCGATGAGTAAGAGTTACGATACAGGGTTACGGTCTACACTCAACCTGCCGATGGCGTTGATGGGACTCCACACCTGACTATTTGTTTCCGCTGTGACTTATGAGGTATATATCAGTTTTGCGTTAATTATACATGTGATTGCACTTTGATATATACATTGATGTACCGTGTGTGCCAGCATACTGATCCAGGGATGGCACTGAAACACAGAGGCTTGACCGTCTGAGGTCGGGTCGCTACAGATGACTAGAGGGATGACTATCTGAGTGGGAGTTCATTAAATAATTTGATTAGATGAACTTAAGTATCATGAACTTTAGTCTAAAATCTTGACAATATTTCTTGTAGATCAAATGGCCCACGCTAATGTTGCCCTCAACTTCAACGCATTCCTAGAGAAAACCAAGCTGAAAGACGATGGTAGCAACTATACAGACTGGGTCCATAACTTGAGGATCATCCTCATAGCTGCCAAGAAAGAATATGTCCTTGTTGCACCGCTAGGTGAAGCACCTATTTTCCCAGCAACTCAAGATGTTATGAACGCCTGGCAGTCGTGTAGTGATGATTACTCCCTGGTTTAGTGTGGCATGCTTTACAACTTAGAATTGGGGCTCCAGAAGCATTTTGAGCAGCACGGAGCATATGAGATTTTCCAAGCTCATGCCCGAGTCGAGAGATATGAAGTCTCCGACAAGTTCTACAGTTGTAAGATGGAGGAGAATAGTTTTGTCAGCAAGCACATACTCAAAATGTCTGGGTTGCACAACCGCTTGTCTCAACTGGGAGTTAATCTCCCGGATGACGCGGTCATTGATGTAATCCTTGACCGCTTCCACCTAGCTACAAGAGCTTTGTGATGAATTTCAATATGCAGGGGATGGAGAAAACCATTCCTGAGGTATATTCAATGCTAAAATCAGCGGAGGTGGAGATCAAAAAGGAACATTAAGTGCTGATGGTCAATAAAACCACTAGTTTCAAGAAATTCAAGGGTAAGAAGAACTTCAAGAAGGACGGCAAGGGAGTTGCCGCGCCCGGTAAGCTAGTTACCGGGAAGAAGCCAAAGCATGGACCCAAGCCTGGAAGCGGAACTACCCCAAGTACTTAGCGGATAAGAAGGCCGGCAATACCAAAGGTATATATAGTATACATGTTATTGATGTGTACCTTACCAGCACTTGTAGTAGCTCCTGGGTATTTGATACCGGTGCTGTTGCTCATATTTGTAACTCAAAACAGGAGCTGCAGAATAAGCGTATACTGGCGAAGGACGAGGTGACGATGCGCGTCGAGAATGGTTCCAAGGTCGATGTGATCGCCGTCGGCACGCTACCTCTACATTTACCTATGGGATTAGTTTTAAACCTCAATAATTGTTATTTAGTGCCAGCTTTGAGCACGAACATTGTATCTGGATCTCGTTTAATGCGAGATGGCTACTCATTTAAATCTGAGAATAATGGTTGTTCTATTTATATGAGAGATATGTTTTATGGTCATGCCCCGCTGGTCAATGGTTTATTCTTGTTGAATCTCGAACGTGATGTTACACATATTCATAGTGTGAGATGTAAGGTTGACAATGATAGTCCCACATACTTGTGCACTGCCGCCTTGGTCACATTGGTGTCAAACGCATGAAGAAACTCCATGCATATGGACTTTTGGAGTCTCTTGATTATGAATCATTTGACACGTGCGAACCGTGCCTCATGGGAAAAATGACCAAGACTTCGTTCTCCGGAACAATGGAGCGAGCAACCAACTTATTGGAAATCATACATACTGATGTGTGCGGTCCAATGAGTGTTGAGGCTCGCGGTGGTTATCGTTATGTTCTCACCCTCACTGATGACTTAAGTAGATATGGGTATGTCTACTTAATGAAACACAAGTCAGAGACCTTTGAAAAGTTCAAGGAATTTCAGAGTGAGGTTGAGAATCAACGTGACAGGAAAATAAAGTTCTTATGATTAGATCGTGGAGGGGAATATTTGAGTCACGAATTTGGCACGCACTTAAGGAAATGTGGAATTGTTTCACAACTCACGCCGCCTGGAACACCTCAGCGTAATGGTGTGTCCGAACGTCGTAATCGCACTCTATTAGATATGGTGCGATCTATGATGTCTCTTACCGATCTACCACTATCATTTTGGGGTTATGCTTTAGAGACTGTCGCATTCACTTTAAATAGGGCTCTGTCGAAATTCATTGAGATGACACCGTATGAATTATGGTTTGGGAAGAAACCTAAGCTGTCGTTTCTGAAAGTTTGGGGATGCGATGCTTATGTCAAGAAACTTCAACCTGAAAAGCTCGAACCCAAATCGGAAAAATGCGTCTTCATAGGATACCCTAAGGAAACTATTGGTTATACCTTCTACCTCAGATCCGAAGGCAAGATCTTTGTTGCCAAGAATGGATCCTTTCTAGAGAAAGAGTTTCTCTCGAAAGAAGTAAAAGTAGAACTTGATGAGGTATTGCCTCTTGAATCGGAGAGTAGCGCAGCTCAGGAAGATGTTTCTGTGGTGCCTGCACCGACTAGAGAGGTAGTTAATGATGATGATCATGAAACTTCGGATCAAGTTGCTACTGAACTTCGTAGGTCCACAAGGACACGTTCCGCACCAGAGTGGTATGGCAACCCTGTCCTGGAAATCATGTTGTTAGACAATGGTGAACCTTCAAACTATGAAGAAGCGATGGCGGGCCCGGATTCCAACAAATGGCTTGAAGCCATGAAATCCGAGATAGGATCCATGTATGAAAAGGAAGTATGGACTTTGACAGACTTGCCCGATGATCGGCAAGCCATAGAGAACAAATGGATCTTTAAGAAGAAGATAGACGCGGATGGTAATGTGACCATCTATAAGGCTCGACTTGTCGCTAAGGGTTATCAACAAGTTCAAGGGGTTGACTACGATGAGACTTTCTCACCCGTAGCAAAGCTGAAGTCCGTCTGAATCATGTTAGCAATTGCCGCATTCTATGATTATGATATATGGAAAATGGATGTCAAAACGGCATTCCTTAATGGTTTCCTTAAGGAAGAATTGTATATGATCCAGCCAGAAGGTTTTTTTTATCCTAAGAATGCTGAAAATGTATGCAAGCTCCAGCGCTCAATCTATGGGCTGGTGCAAGCATCTTGGAGTTGGAACATTCGCTTTGATGAGATGATCAAAGCGTTTGGGTTTACACAGACTTATGGAGAAGCTTGTGTTTACAAGAAAGTGAGTGGGAGCTCTGTAGCATTTCTCATATTATATGTGGATGACATACTATTGATGGGAAATGATATATAATTCTTGGAAAGCATAAAGGCCTACTTGAATAAGTGTTTCTCAATGAAGGACCTTGGAGAAGCTTCTTACATATTAGGCGTCAAGATCTATAGAGATAGATCGAGACGCCTCATTGGTCTTTCACAAAGCACATACCTTGACAAGATATTGAAGAAGTTCAATATGGATCAGTCCAAGAAGGGGTTCTTGCCTGTATTGCAACGTGTGAGATTGAGCACGGCTCAATGCCCGACCACGGTAGAAGATAGAGACAAAATGGGTGTCATCCCCTATGCCTCAGCCATAGGGTCTATTATGTATGCCATGTTGTGTACCAGACCTGATGTGATCCTTGCCGTAAGCTTGGTAGGAAGGTACCAAAGTAATCCGGGCATGGAACACTGGACAGCGGTCAAGAATATCCTGAAGTACCTGAGAAGGACTAAGGATATGTTTCTCATTTATGGAGGTGATGAAGAGCTCGTCGTAAAGGGTTACGTCGATGCTAGCTTCGACACAAATCTGGATGACTCCAAGTCGCAAACCGGATACATGTATATTTTGAATGGAGGGGCAATCAGCTGGTGCAGTTGCAAGCAAAGCGTCGTGGCAGGATCTACATGTGAAGCGGAGTACATAGCAGCCTCGGAGGCAGCACAGGAAGCAATCTGGATGAAGGAGTTCATCACCGACCTAGGAGTTATTCCCAATGCCTCGGGCCCAATGACTCTCTTCTGTGACAACACTTGAGCTATTGCCCTTGCCAAGGAGCCCAGGTTTCACAGGAAGACCAGGCATATGAAGCGTCGCTTCAACTCCATTCGTGAATATATTCAAGATGGAGACATAGATATTTGTAAAGTGCATACGGATCTGAATGTCGCAGATCCGTTGACTAAACCTCTTCCACGAGCAAAACATGATCAACACCAGAACTCTATGGGTGTTCGATTCATCACAATGTAACTAGATTATTGACTCTAGTGCAAATGGGAGACTGTTGGAAATATGCCCTAGAAGCAATAATAAAGTGGTTATTATTATATTTCCTTGTTCATGATAATTGTCTATTGTTCATGCTATAATTGTGTTATCCGGAAATCGTAATACATGTGTGAATACATAGACCACAACATGTCCCTAGTGAGCCTCTAGTTGACTAGCTCGTTGATCAATAGATGGTTACGGTTTCCTAACCATGGACATTGGATGTCTTTGATAACGGGATCACATCATTAGGAGAATGATGTGATGGACAAGACCCAATCCTAAGCATAGCACAAGATCATGTAGTTCGTCTGCTAAAGCTTTTCTAATGTCAAGTATTATTTCCTTAGACCATGAGATTGTGCAACTCCCGGATACCTTAGGAATGCTTTGGGTGTGCCAAACATCACAACGTAACTAGGTGGCTATAAGGTGCACTACGGGTATCTCCGAAAGTGTCTGCTTGGTTGGCACAAATCGAGACTGGGATTTGTCACTCCGTGTGATAGAGAGGTATCTCTGGGCCCACTCGGTAGGACATCATCATAATGAGCTCAATGTGACCAAGGAGTTGATCACGGGATGATGTGTTACGGATGAGTAAAGAGACTTGCCGGTAACGAGATTGAACAAGGTATAGGGATACCGACGATAGAATCTCGGGCAAGTATCATACTGGTAGACAAAGGGAAGTGTGTACGGGATTGATTGAGACCCCAACATCGTGGTTCATCCGATGAGATCATCGTGGAGCATGTGGGAGCCAACATGGGTATCCAGATCCCGCTGTTGGTTATTGGCCGGAGAGATGTCTCAGTCATGTCTACATGCCTCCCGAACCCGTAGGGTCTACACACTTAAGGTTCGATGACGCTAGGGTTATAGGGAAAGTTTGTACGTGGTTACTGAATGTTGTTCGGAGTCCTGGATGAGATCCCGGATGTCACGAGGAGTTCCGGAATTGTGTGGAGGTGAAGATTTATATATGGGAAGTAATCGTACGGTCACCGGAAGTGTTCGGGGGTGTGCCAGTATTGTACCGGGACCACCGAAGGGGTTCCGGGGGTCCACCGAGAGGGTCCACCTGCCCTGGAGGGCCCTATGGGCTGTATGTGGCAGGGAACCAGCCCCTAAGTGGGCTGGGCGCCATCCCCCTAGGGCCCATGCGCCTAGGGTTGGGGGGGGGACCCTAAGGGGGGCGCCCCCCTTGGCTTGGGGGGCAAGCTCCCTCCCCTTGGCCGCCGCCCCCCTCTAGATCTCATCTAGAGGGTCCGGCCCCCTTCCCCCATCGCCCTATAAATAGAGGGGAGGAGGGAGGGTAGCCGCACCACATCCAAGGCGCAGCCCTCCCCCTCTCCAACACCTCCTCTTCCTTCTGCGGTGCTTGGCGAAGCCCTGCCGGAGTACCACGCTGCTCCAACACCACCACGCCGTCGTGCTGCTACTGGAGTTGTCTTCCCCTACCTCTCCCTCTCTCCTTGCTGGATCAAGGCGTGCAAGACGTCACCGGGTTGCACGTGTGTTGAACGCGGAGGCGCCGTTGTTCGGCGCTTAGATCGGAATCAACCGCGATCTGAATCGCTACGAGTACGACTCCTTCATCCACGTTCTTGTAACGCTTCCGCATCGCGATCTTCAAGGGTATGAAGATGCACTCCCCTCTCTCTCGTTGCTAGTCTCTCCATAGATTGATCTTGGTGATGCGTAGAAATTTTTTAATTTCTGCAATGATCCCCAACATCTCCGTCTTCACCACAACATCGTCCACATAGACGTGGGCGTTTCTGCCAAGCTGCTTGAGGAGGCACTTCTGCATGCAACGCTGAAACGTGGCGCTGACATTCCTTAAGCCGAACATCATTGTCAGGTAGCAGAAGGCTCCGAATGGTGTGATGAAAGAGGTCTTCAGCCTATCAGCCGGGTTCAACTTGATCTGGTGGTACCCTGAATATGCTTCCAAAAAACTCAACAGCTCGCATCCGGCTATGGAGTCTATCACTTGGTCAATCTGTGGCAAGGCGAATGGATCTTTGGGGCAAGCTTTGTTGAGGCTGGTATAGTCAATACACATGCGCCACTTGTTGTTCTTCTTCAGTACAAGGACTGGGTTGGTTAGCCAATCCGGATAGAATACTTCCGTAATGAAGCCGACTGCTAGGAGTCGGGCTATCTCTTCACCGACAATTCTTCTCTTCTCCTCTGACAGGAGACTGAGGGGTTGCTTGACCGGCTTGGCGCCAGGTCGGACGTGTAGCTTGTGCTCGGCGAGATCCGTTGGAACACCCGGCATGTCCTTAGGAGACCATGCAAAGATGTCCCAATTCTCACGGAGGAAATCGACGAGCTCGCTTTCCTATTTGCTGTCGAGGTTTGTACCTACGACAACGTACCTCTCCGGGTGCTCTGGGTCCAATGGTATCTTCTTTGTCTCCTTGGCCGGCTTGAAGGAGCCTTCAGCTTCCGACTCCTGGGGATCAGGGGACATGTCCGGCTTCTTGCCGGCCATGGCCACAACCCGGTCAAGGAGTCACTTCTCGGCAACAATCACAAGGGACTCGGCCAACCGACTGCTGGCAGCTGCACAGGCGGATGACTTCTTGTAACATTCGGAGATGGTGATGATCCCTTTGGTGCTTGGCATCTTCATCTTAAGGTAGGCATAGTGCGGTACCGCCATGAATTTGGCCAAGGTAGGTCGGCCAAGTAGTGCATGGTAAGGGCTCTCGAGATCAACTACTTCAAACCATGCGTGCTCTCAGCGGAAATGATCTTTGTTCCCAAAGAGGACATCTATCTTGATCTTGCCGATTGGTGAGTGCGAAAGGCCGGGTACTATGCCATGGAAGACAGTCCAACTGGGCTGGAGCTGCTTCTGCTTGATGCCCAACTTCTCCATGGTATCGCGGTACAAAATGTTGATGTTGCTACCGCCATCTATCAGGACTCGGGAGAAACGAGCTGCTCGTCTTTCTGTAGCAAAGGTTGTTGGGGAACATAGTAATTTCAAAAAAAATTCCTACGCACACGCAAGACCATGGTGATGGCATAGCAACGAGAGGGGAGAGTGTCCGTCCCGTACCCTCGTGAGACCGAAAGCGAAGCGTTATAACAACGCTGTTGATGTAGTCGACGTCTTCACGATCCGACCGATCCAAGTACCGAGCGACGGCACCTCCGAGTTCTGCACACGTTCAGCTCGATGGCGATCCCGGGCTCCGATCCAGCAAAGCGTCGGGGATGAGTTCCACAAGACGACGGCGTGGTGACGATGATGATGCTCCACCGACGCAGGGCTTCGCCTAAGCTCATGACGATATGACTTCACGGCGCGAGGCTTCGCTAAGCTCATGACGATATGACTGAAGTGGCATATGGTGGAGGGGCACGCGACACGGCTAAGGAACGATCCGTAGATCAACTTGTGTGTCATGGGGTGCCCCCTGCCCCGTATATAAAGGAGGAGGGAGGAGGAGGCCGGCCCTAGGAGGAGGCGCGCCAAGGGGAGTCCTACTCCCAGGGAGTAGGACTCCTTTCCTAGTCCAACTAGGAGAAGGGGAAAGGGGAAGTGGAGAAGGAAGGAGAGGGGGCTGCGCCCAAACCCCTTGTCCAATTCGGACTGGGCTTGGGAGGGGCGCGCCACCTCCCCGGCTCCTTCCCACTAAGGCCCATTAAGGCCCAATACTCTTCCCGTATTCCCGTAACTCCCGGTACTCGAAAAATACCGAATCACTCGGAACCTTTCCGAACTCGAATATAGTCGTCCAATATATCGATCTTTACGTCTCGACCATTTCGAGACTCCTCGTCATGTCCCCGATCTCATCCGGGACTCCGAACTCCTTCGGTACATCAAAACTCATAAACTCATAATATAAGCATCATCGAAACCTTAAGCGTGCGGACCCTACGGGTTCGAGAACTATGTAGACATGACCTAGAACTATTCTTGGTCAATAACCAATAGCGGACCTGGATGCCCATATTGGCTCCTACATATTCTACGAAGATCTTTATCGGTCAAACCGCATAACAACATCGTTGTTCCCTTTGTCATCGGTATGTTACTTGCCCGAGATTCGATCGTCGGTATCCAATACCTAGTTCAATCTCGTCACCGCAAGTCTCTTTACTTGTTCGTAATGCATCATCCCGTAACCAACTCATTGGTCACATTGCTTGCAAGGCTTATAATGATGTGCATTACCGAGAGGGCCCAGAGATACCTCTCCGACAATCGGAGTGACAAAACCTAATCTCGAAATCGCCAACCCAACATGTACCTTTGGAGACACCTGTAGTACTCCTTTATAATCACCCGATTCGTTGTGACGTTTGGTAGCACCAAAGTGTTCCTCCGTAAACGGAGTTGCATAATCTCATAGTTATAGGAACATGTATAAGTCATGAAGAAAGCAATAGCAACATACTAAGCGATCAAGTGCTAGGCTAACGGAATGGGTCAAGTCAATCAGATCATTCTCCTAATGATGTGATCCCGTTAATCAAATGACAACTCATGTCTATGGTTAGGAAACATAACCATCTTTGATTAACGAGCTAGTCAAGTAGAGGCATACTAGTGACACTCTGTTTGTCTATGTATTCACACATGTATTATGTTTCCGGTTAATACAATTCTAGCATGAATAATAAACATTTATCATGAAATAAGGAAATAAATAATAACTTTATTATTGCCTCTAGGGCATATTTCCTTCATCTCCCACTTGCACTAGAGTCAATAATCTAGTTCACATCATCATGTGATTCAACACTAATATTCACATCGTATGTGATTAACACCCATAGTTCACATCATCATGTGACCAACACCCAAAGGGTTTACTAGAGTCAATAATCTAGTTCACATCGCTATGTGATTAACACCCAAAGAGTACTAAGGTATGATCATGTTTTGCTCGTGAGAGAAGTTTAGTCAGCGGGATGTCATCACATTCAGAGCCGTATGTATTTTGCAAATATTCTATGTCTACAATGCTCGCACGGAGCTACTCTAGCTAATTGCTCCCACTTTCAATATGTATCCAGATTGAGACTTAGAGTCATCTGGATCAGTGTAAAAGCTTGCATCGATGTAACTCTTTACGACGGGCTCTTTTATCACCTCCATAATCGAGAAATATTTCCTTAGTCCTCACTAAGGATGTTCTTGACCAACGTCCGATGATCTACTCCTAGATCACTATTGTACTCCTTCCCAAATTCAGAGCAAGGTATACAATAGGTGCGGTACATAGCATAGCATACTTTATAGAACCTATGGTGAGGCATAGGGAATGACTTTCATTCTCTTTTCTATTTTCTGCCGTGGTCGGGATTTGAGTCTTACTCAATTTCACACCTTTGCACCACAGGCAAGAACTCTTTCTTTGACTGTTCCATTTTGAACTATTTCAAAATCTTGACAAGGTAGGTACTTATTGAAAAACTTATCAAGCGTCTTGAGCTATCTCAATAGATCTTGATGCTCAATATGTAAGCAGCTTTACCGAGGTCCTTTCTTTGAAAAACTCCTTTCAAATACTCCTTTATGCTTTGCAGAATAATTCTACATTATTTCGATCAACAATATGTCATTCACATATACTTATCGAAAATCTTGTAGTGCTCCCACTCACTTTCTTGTAAATACAGGCTTCACCGTAAGTCTGTATAAAACTATATGCTTTGATCAACTTATCAAAGCGTGTATTCCAACTCCGAGATGCTTGCACCAGTCCATAGATGGATCGCTGGAGCTTGCACATTTTGTTAGCACCTTTAGGATTGACAAAACCTTCTGGTTGCATCATATACAACTCTTCTTTAATAAATCCATTAAAGAATGTAGTTTTGACATCCATTTGCCAGATTTCATAAAATTTGGCAATTTCTAACATGATTCGGACAGACTTAAGCATCGCTACAGTTGAGAAAATCTCATTGTAGTCAACACTTTGAACTTGTCGAAAAACCTTTTTGCGACAAGTCGAGCTTTGTAGATAGTAACACTACTATCAGCATCTGTCTTCCTCTTGAAGATCCATTTATATAATATGGCTTGCTGATCATCGAGCAAGTCAATCAAAGTTCATACTTTGTTCTCATACATGGATCCTATCTCAGATTTCATGGCCTCAAGCCATTTCGCGGAATCTGGGCTCATCATTGCTTCCTCATAGTTCGTAGGTTCATCATGGTCTAGTAACATGACTTCCAGAACATGATTACCGTACCACTCTGGTGTGAATCTTACTCTGGAAGACCTACGAGGTTTGGTAGCAACTTGATCTGAAGTTTCATGATCATCATTATTAACTTCCTCACTAATTGGTGTAGGAATCACTGGAACTGATTTCTGTGATGAACCACTTTCCAATAAGGGAGAAGGTACAATTACCTCATCAAGTTCTACTTTACTCCCACTCACTTCTTTCGAGAGAAACTTCTTCTCTATAAAGGATCCATCTTAGCAACGAAAAACTTGCCTTTGGATCTGTGATAGAAGGTGTACCCAATAGTTACCTTTGGGTATTCTATGAAGATGCACTTCTCCGATTTGGATTCGAGCTTATCAGGTGAAAACTTTTTCACATAAGCATCACAACTCCAAACTTTTAAGAAACGACAGCTTAGGTTTACTGCTAAACCATAGTTCATACGGTGTCATCTCAACGGATTTAGATGGTGCCCTATTAAACGTGAATGCAGCTGTCTCTAATGCATAACCCCAAAACGATAGTGGCAAATCGGTAAGATACATCATAGATCGCACCATATCCAATAAAGTGCGGTTACGATGTTCGGACACACCATTATGTTGTGGTGTTTCATGTGGCGTGAGCTGTGAAACTATTCCACTTTGTTTTAATTGAAGACCAAACTCGTAACTCAAATATTCATCTCCACGATCAGATCGCAGAAACTTTATTTTCTTGTTACGATGATTTTCCACTTCACTCTGAAATTCTTTGAACTTTTCAACTATTTCAGACTTATGTTTCATCAAGAAGATATACCCATATCTGCTCAAATCATCATGTGAAGGTTAGAAAATAACGATACTTGCCACGAGCATCAACACTCATTGGATCGCATACATCGATATGTATTATTTCCAATAAGTCAAGTAGCTTGTTCCATTGTTCCGAGAACGGAGTTTTAGTCATCTTGCCCAAACGGCACGGTTCGCAAGCATCAAATGATTCATAACCAAGTGATTTGAAAATCCATCTTTATGGAGTTTCTTCATGCGCTTTACACCGATATGACCCCAAACGGCAGTGCCACAAATAAATTGCACTATCATTATTAACTTTACATCTTTTGGTTTCAATATTATGAATATGTGTATCACACAATCGAGATCCAACAAATCATTTTCATTGGGTGTATGACCATAGAAGGTTTTATTCATGTAAACAGAACAATAATTATTCTCTAACTTACATGAATAACCGTATTGCAATAAACATGATCAAATCATATCCATGCTCAACGCAAATGCCAAATAACATTTATTTAGGTTCAACACTAATCCCGATAGTATAGGGGTGTGCGATGATGATCATATCAATCTTGGAACTACTTCCAACACTCATCGTTACTTCCCTTCAACTAGTTTCATTCATTCGCAACTCCGTTTGAGTTACTACTCTTAGCAACTGAACCAGTATCAAATACCGAGGGGTTGCTACGAACACTAGTAAAATACACATCAATAATCTGTATATCAAATATACCTTTGTTCACTTTGCCATCCTTCTTATCCGCCAAATACTTGGGGTAATTCCGCTTCCAGTGACCAGTTCCATTGCAGCAAAAACACTTAGTCTCAGGCTTAGGTCCAGACTTGGGCTTCTTCACTCGAGTAGCAACTTGCTTGCCATTCTTTTTGAAGTTCCCATTCTTCCCTTTGCCCTTTTCCTTGAGACTAGTGGTCTTGTCAACCATCAACACTTGATGTTTTTTCTTGATTTTTACCTTCGCCGATTTTAGCATTGCGAAGAGCTTGGGAATTGTTTTCATCATCCCTTGCATACTATAGTTCATCACGAAGTTCTAGTAACTTAGTGATGGTGACTAGAGAATTCTGTCAATCACTATCTTATCTGGAAGATTAACTCCCACTTGATTCAAGCGATTAAAGTACCCAGACAATCTGAGCACATGCTCACTAGTTGAGCAATTCTCCTCCATCTTTTAGCTATAGAACTTGTTGGAGACTTCATATCTCTCAACTCGGGTATTTGCTTGAAATATTAACTTCAACTCCTGGAACATCTCATATGGTCCATGACGCTCAAAACGCCTTTGAAGTCCCGATTCTAAGCGTTTAAGCGTGGTGCACTAAACTATCAAGTAGTTATCATATTGAGCTAGCCAAACGCTCATAACGTGCATGATCCGCTCCTGCAATAGGTCTGTCACCTAGCGGTGCATCAAGGACATAATTCTTACGTGCAGCAATGAGGATAAACCTCGATCACGGATCCAATCCGTATCATTGCTACTAACATTTTCAATACAATTTTTCTAGGAACACATATAAAAACATAGGGAAGCAACAACGCGAGTTATTGATCTACAACATAATTTGCAAAGTACTACCAGGACTAAGTTCATGATAAATTAAAGTTCAATTAATCATATTACTTAAGAACTCCCACTTAGACAGACATCTCTCTAGTCATCTAAGTGATCACGTGATCCAAATCAACTAAACCATAACCGATCATCACGTGAGATGGAGTAGTTTTCAATGGTGAACATCTTATGTTGATCATATCTACTATATGATTCACGCCGACCTTTCGGTCTCCTGTGTTCCGAGGCCATATCTGCATATGCTAGGCTCGTCAAGTATAACCTGAGTATTCTGCGTGTGCAAAACTGGCTTGCACCCGTTGTAGATGGACGTAGAGCTTATCACACCCGATCATCACGTGGTGTCTCGGCACGACGAACTTTGGCAACGGTGCATACTCAGGGAGAACACTACTTGATAATTTTAGTGAGAGATCATCTTAAAATGCTACCGTCAATCAAAGCAAAATAAGATGCATAAAGGATAAACATCACATGCAATCAATATAAGTGATATGATATGGCCATCATCATCTTGTGCTTGTGATCTCCATCTCCGAAGCACCGTCGTGATCACCATCGTCACCGGCGCGACACCTTGATCTCCATCGTAGCATCGTTGTCGTTTCGCCATCTATTGCTTCTACGACTATTGCTACCGCTTAGTGATAAAGTAAAGCAATTACAGGGCGCTTGCATTTCATACAATAAAGCGACAACCATATGGCTCCAGCCAGTTGCCGATAACTTCGGTTACAAAACATGATCATCTCATACAATAAAATATAGTATCACGTCTTGACCATATCACATCACAACATGCCCTGCAAAAACAAGTTAGACGTCCTCTACTTTGTTGTTGCAAATTTTACGTGGCTGCTACGGGCTGAGCAAGAACCGTTCTTACCTACGCATCAAAACCACAACGATATTTTGTCAAGTTGGTGCTGTTTTAACCTTCGCAAGGACCGGGCGTAGCCACACTCGGTTCAACTAAAGTGAGAGAGACAGACACCCGCCAGTCACCTTTAAGCAACGAGTGCTCGCAGCGGTGAAACCAGTCTCGCGTAAGCGTACGCGTAATGTTGGTCCAGGCCGCTTCATCTCACAATACCGCCGAACCAAAGTATGACATGCTGGTAAGCAGTATGACTTGTATCGCCCACAACTCACTTGTGTTCTACTCGTGCATATAACATCAAGGCATAAAACCAGGCTCGGATGCCACTGTTGGGGAACGTAGTAATTTCAAAAAAAATTCCTACGCACACGCAAGACCATGGTGATGGCATAGCAACGAGAGGGGAGAGTGTCCGTCCACGTACCCTCGTAGACCGAAAGCGGAAGCGTTATAACAATGCGGTTGATGTAGTCGTACGTCTTCACGATCCGACCAATCCAAGTACCGAACGTACGGCACCTCCGAGTTCTGCACACGTTCAGCTCGATGACGATCCCCGGGCTCCGATCCAGCAAAGCGTCGGGGATGAGTTCCGTCAGCACGACGGCGTGGTGACGATGATGATGCTCCACCGACGCAGGGCTTCGCCTAAGCTCCGCGACGATATGACTTCACCGGCGCAGGGCTTCGCCTAAGCTCCGCGACGATATGACTGAAGTGGAATATGGTGGAGGGGGGCACCGCACACGGCTAAGGAACGATCCGTAGATCAACTTGTGTGTCATGGGGTGCCCCCCTGCCCCCATATATAAAGGAGGGAGGGAGGAGGAGGGCGCGCCAAGGGGAGTCCTACTCCCACCGGGAGTAGGACTCCTTCTTTCCTAGTCCAACTAGGAGAAGGGGAAAGGGGAAGTGGAGAAGGAAGGAGAGGGGCTGCGCCCCAAACCCCTTGTCCAATTCGGACTGGGCTTGGGAGGGGCGCGCGCCACCTCCTGGCTCCTTCCCACTAAGGCCCATTAAGGCCCAATACTCTTCCCCGTATTCCGTAACTCCCGGTACTCGAAAAATACCGAATCACTCGGAACCTTTCCGAACTCGAATATAGTCGTCCAATATATCGATCTTTACGTCTCGACCATTTCGAGACTCCTCGTCATGTCCCCGATCTCATCCGGGACTCCGAACTCCTTCGGTACATCAAAACTCATAAACTCATAATATAACCATCATCGAAACCTTAAGCGTGCGGACCCTACGGGTTCGAGAACTATGTAGACATGACCTAGAACTATTCTTGGTCAATAACCAATAGCGGGACCTGGATGCCCATATTGGCTCCTACATATTCTACGAAGATCTTTATCGGTCAAACCGCATAACAACATATCGTTGTTCCCTTTGTCATCGGTATGTTACTTGCCCGAGATTCGATCGTCGGTATCCAATACCTAGTTCAATCTCGTCACCGCAAGTCTCTTTACTCGCTCAGTAATGCATCATCCCGTAACCAACTCATTGGTCACATTGCTTGCAAGGCTTATAATGATGTGCATTACCGAGAGGGCCAGAGATACCTCTCCGACAATCGGAGTGACAAAACCTAATCTCAAATCGCCAACCCAACATGTACCTTTGGAGACACCTGTAGTACTCCTTTATAATCACCCGATTACGTTGTGACGTTTGGTAGCACCCAAAGTGTTCCTCCGGTAAACGGGAGTTGCATAATCTCATAGTTACAGGAACATGTATAAGTCATGAAGAAAGCAATAGCAACATACTAAACGATCAAGTGCTAGGCTAACGGAATGGGTCAAGTCAATCAGATCATTCTCCTAATGATGTGATCCCGTTAATCAAATGACAACTCATGTCTATGGTTAGGAAACATAACCATCTTCGATTAACGAGCTAGTCAAGTAGAGGCATACTAGTGACACTCTGTTTGTCTATGTATTCACACATGTATTATGTTTCCGGTTAATACAATTCTAGCATGAATAATAAACATTTATCATGAAATAAGGAAATAAATAATAACTTTATTATTGCCTCTAGGGCATATTTCCTTCAAAGGTGGCATCCAACACCAGAGCGTAGGAACCCGGGGAAGGCATCACTTCCGGGTGGTCAGCTCGGCTCCAACTGATCGGCTTCTCTAACCAGTGCATGAACTATGGGGCTTCAGAAGCTACAACATTCACCTCTCGAGACTGCTGGAGTCAGCTGTGCTTGTCATCAGCCACACTGGTGAAGATGACGTAGGCTCCTTGTTCTTCTGGGTACTCATCTTGAATGGCAGCAACTGGCTAGGCCGCCTGCTACGGAGGAGGAGGCGGCTGCAGCTGGCCAGCAGGCGGAGGAGGTAGCAATCCTTCGCCCTTGGAGATTCGGGTGAGCCAGTGACACTTCCGAGTGGTGTGGTTGGACGGCTTCGCGCCGCTGTGGAACTTGCAGGGCGCATCAAGGGTTTGCTCATAGGAGAAAGCGGGCAACCAATTTGACTTGCCGCCCTTCTGACGCTTGGGAGTAGGTTGCCCGTCCGTCTGCTGGGCTTCGATGGTCGTCACCTGCCGGCTGGTGGGAGCCGGCTGTGGCGCCTTGCGCTTGTTGTCGTTCTACTGTTGCCGCCGACTGGTGTCACCAGCCGGAGTCCGAGGGGCCACTTTGCCGGAAGCATCAACTTGAATCTCCATCTTCATGGAGGAGTCGGCCATGGCATACTTGTTGGCTATGATCAGCAGCTCGTCGAGGGTTGCCGGCTCGTCGCAGAGGAGTCGGTGCTTGAGCAGGGTGCCTTCTCTACACCCGGCAGTGAAGTACTCGATAGCCTGCACCTCGTGCACTCCTTCGCAAGAGTTGCGTAGCTCGGCCCAACGCGTGAGATAGTTGCGAGTTGATTCGTTGGGGCCTTGAACGCACAAGGAGAGCTGGCGGGGCTTGGGCGGCCGCTTGTACGTGCTGGTGAAGTTGCGGATGAAGGCTTCAGTGAAATCTACCCAGCTGTTGATGCTGCGGGGCTTCAGGTTGTTCAGTCATGTACGGGCGGTGCCTTGGAGCATGAGCGGAACATATTTCACGGCAACGCGCTTGTTGTCGTTTGCTATGTTGACGGGCGTGGAGTAGTCGACCAACCAGTCTTCCGGCTTCATAGACCCGTTGTACTTGGGCGTGTCTCTTGGGAGCGTGAACCCTTTGGGGAAGGGTTCATCGCGAATACGGGGGCCGAAGCAAGGCGGGCCCAGCGCGTCTTCTTCTTCTAGCGCTAGGGGTCGATTGAGATGGTCGATCCGGTGGCGGGCATCATTTTCTCCGATTCCTTCTCGGGGGCCAAGCCGGCAGCCGAGACTCGGATGATCAACAAGTGGCGGGGAGACGCGCCTTTCTCTGCGCTGGGGAGGCTGATAGTCGCTCGGTCGTTCCACTGCTCGTGGGCGGCCGTCTTGATCGCGCTCAATGGAGATGTGCGTTGATGACCCACAAGTATAGGGGATCTATCGTAGTCCTTTCGATAAGTAAGAGTGTCGAACCCAACGAGGAGCAGAAGGAAATGATAAGCGGTTTTCAGCAAGGTATTCTCTGCAAGTACTGAAATAAGTGGTAACAGATTGTTTTGTGATAGGATAATTTGTAATGAGCAACAAGTAACAAAAGTAAATAAAGTGCAGCAAGGTGGCCCAATCCTTTTTGTAGCAAAGGACAAGCCTGGACAAACTCTTATAATAGAAAAGGCGCTCCCAAGGACACATGGGAATATCGTCAAGCTAGTTTTCATCACGTTCATATGATTCGCGTTCGGTACTTTGATAATTCGATATGTGGGTGGACCGGTTCTTGGGTGCTGTTCTTACTTGAACAAGCATCCCACTTATGATTAACCTCTATTGCAAGCATCCACAACTACAACAAAAGTATTAAGGTAAACCTAACCATAGCATGAAACATATGGATCCAAATCAGCCCCTTACGAAGCAACGCATAAACTAGGGTTTAAGCTTCTGTCACTCTAGCAACCCATCATCTACTTATTACTTCCCAATGCCTTCCTCTAGGCCCAAATAATGGTGAAGTGTTATGTAGTCGACGTTCACATAACACCACTAGAGGCTGACAACATACATCTCATCAAAATATCGAACGAATACCAAATTCACATGACTACTAATAGCAAGACTTCTCCCATGTCCTCAGGAACAAACGTAACTACTCACAAAACATATTCATGTTCATAATCAGAGGGGTATTAATATGCATAAAGGATCTGAACATATGAGCTTCCTCCAAATAAACCAACTAGCATCAACTACAAGGAGTAATCAACACTACTAGCAACCTACTAGTACCAATCCCGGACTTGGAGACAAGAATTGGATACAAGAGATGAACTAGGGTTTTGAGAGGAGATGGTGCTGGTGAAGATGTTGATGGAGATTGCCCTCTCCCGACGAGAGGAGCGTTGGTGATGACGATGGCGATGATTTCCCCCTCCCGGAGGGAAGTGTCCCCGGCAGAACAGCTCTGAGGGAGCCCTAGATCGGTTCCGCCAAGGTTCCGCCTCATGGCGGCGGAGTTTCGTCCCGAAAGGTTGCTTCTGATTTGCTTCCGAATTTTTATTGCTTTGCACCGATGACAACTTACTTGAAGGATCTTACTCAATCCATAGGTAGATATGGTGGACTCTCATGGCAAAGCTGGTTTAAGGGTTTTGGAAGCACAAGTAGTATCTCTACTTGGTGCTGAGAATTTGGCTAGCATGAGGGAGAAAGGCAAGCTCAACATGTTGGATGATCCATGACAATATACTTTATCTCAGATATAAGAAAACATAACCCATTACGTTGTCTTCCTTGTCCAACATCAACTCTTTAGCATGTCATATTTTAATGAGTGCTCACAATCATAAAAGATGTCAATAATAGTATATCTATATGTGAAACCTCTCTTTCCTTATTACTTACTATTAATTGCAACGATGACCAAATCTATGTTTTCCAACTCCCAACAACTTTCAATCATCATACCCTTTCTATGTGAAGTCATTACTCTCAATAAGATCAATATGAACTCTTTGTTTCATTTTATTATTATTTTTTCTTTTATTCACTCAAGATCATGGCAAAATAATCAAGCCTTTGACTCAATACTAATCTTTATTATATAGCTCACGGACTCGATTACATAGAGAGATCATAAAGCAAAAACTCAAAACTAGATCATGCCATGAACTTTATTCTACTAAATCAAGATACTACTAATAGGATCGAACTAAGAAAAACGGTAAAGATAGGAGATGTGGTTGTGATACGATACCGGGGCATCTCCCCCAAGCTTGCCAGTTGCCAAGGGGAGTGCCCATACCCATGTGATTATGTCTCCTTCTTCGGGGTTGGTGAAACATTCTTGGTGATGATGCCCTTTAGGATGTGATTCTCCTCCTCAAGCTTATTGACTTGCTGCTTGAGGTCCATTATTTCCTCATGAAGCTTTCCTCAGAATCGCTAAGGCTCCTTGCACCCAAGGGTGTTGCATAGCTGCGGGAGAACAAATGACACTCTTCTTCATATTTTCATAAGAAAGAAATCTAACATTGGAAGGGATAACAGAGTTTGGAATAGCTGAGCTCTGTATTTCCCCCATCGCGAACCCAGCTCGGAAGCGAGAAGTGACTTCTTGATCCTCCATGGCATCTACTCTCATCAAGTCAGCCTCCATCTCTTCCTCCGTTGCTGGCCCAAAGGGGTCAGCTTTGCTGTTTGCCCTTGGTTCCGGTGCCGGATTAGATACCCGGCTCTCCCCGACTGACTCTTGAGAAGACATCTTGCTCTAATCTGCAGCAACAACAGCTCGAAACAAAAACAGAGGATATTTGCGTGATACGGGAGTCAAAACCTTTGGGAAAATATATAATGAATTTTTACCGACCAAAGTACGTATCGTGCAAGAAAACGGAGTCCAGAAGGCACACGAGTTGCCCACGAGGTAGGGGGGCGCGCCCAGGGGGGTAGGGCGCGCCCTCCACCCTCGTGGGGCCCTCATGTCCTTCCCGGACTGCTACTTATTTTTCTATTTTTCTAAATATTCCAAAAACAGAGAAATATTGCCTTAAAAATTGTTTTGGAGTCGGTTTACTTACCATACCACATACCTACTCCTTTCGAGTCTAAACGCGTTAGGAAAGTGTCCCTTATGTATTCCTTCGGGGTTACGGTTTCAATACCATTGGTTTCAACATTTATAGGATTACCTGAGATATAGTGTTTGATTCTTTGACCGTTTACCACCTTCGGATTTGTGCCTTTGAAGTTGTTGATTTTCATGGCACCGGAACGATAGACCTCCTCGATAATGTAGGGTCCTTCCCATTTGGAGAGAAGCTTTCCTGCAAAAAATCTTAAATGAGAGTTGTATAGCAATACATAATCACCTACATTAAACTCACGCTTTTGTATCCTTTTGTCATGCCATCTTTTGACTTTTTCTTTAAACAACTTGGCATTTTCATAAGCTTGGGTTTTCCATTCATCAAGTGAGCTAATATCAAATTACCTCTTCTCTCCGGCAAGTTTGAAGTCATAATTGAGCTCTTTAATAGCCCAATAAGCCTTATGCTCTAGTTCGAGAGGTAAGTGACATGCTTTTCCATAAACCATTTTATATGGAGACATACCCATAGGATTTTTATATGCAGTTAAATAGGCCCATAATGCATCATCAAGTTTCTTGGACCAATTCTTTCTAGACCTATTAACAGTCTTTTGAAAAATTAATTTGAGCTCTCTATTACTCAATTCTACTTGACCACTAGACTGCGAGTGATATGGAGATGCAATTCTATGATTAACATCATATTTAGCAAGCATTTTACGGAAAGCACCATGAATAAAATGTGAACCACCATCGGTCACTAAATATCTAGGGACTCCAAACCTCGAAAAAATAACTTCTTTAAGCATTTTAATAGAGGTGTTATGATCAGCACTACTAGTTGGAATAGCCTCTACCCACTTAGTAACGTAATCAACATCAACTAAAATATGTGTATATCCATTAGAGGCAGGAAAAGGTCCCATATAATCAAAGCCCCAAACATCAAATGGTTCAATAACAAGTGAATAATTCATAGGCATTTCTTGACGTCTACTAATATTACCGATTCTTTGACATTCATCACAAGACAAGACAAACTTACGGGCATCCTTGAAGAGAGTACGCCAATAGAAACCGGATTGCAATACCCTATGTGCAGTTCTATCTCCAGCGTGGTGTCCTCCATAAGCTTCGGAGTGACACTTGCGTAGGATATGTTCCTGTTCATGCTCAGGTACACACCGTCTAATAACACCATCTACTCCTTCTTTATAAAGATGTGGGTCATCCCAAAAGTAATGTCTCAAATCATAGATTTTTTTTCTTTTGCTGGTATGTGAAACTAGGTGGTATAAATTTAGCAACAATGTAATTAGCATAATCTGCATACCATGGAGTACTATGAGAAGTACTTATGACATTTAATTGCTCATCAGGAAAGCTATCATCAATAGGTAGCGGGTCATCAAGAACATTTTCTAACCTAGACAAGTTGTCTGCAATGGGGTTCTCAGCTCCCTTTCTATCAACAATATGCAAATCAAATTCTTGTAGCAAGAGAACCCATCTAATAAGTCTAGGTTTAGCATCTTTCTTTTCCATCAGATATTTAATAGCAGCATGATCAGTGTGAATAGTTACTTTAGAATCAACAATATGAGGTCTGAACTTATCACAAGCAAATACAACTGCTAAGAATTCTTTTTCCGTAGTAGCATAGTTTCTTTGAGCATTGTCTAAAGTTTTACTAGCATAATGGATAACATTTAATTTCTTATCAACTCTTTGCCCTAGAACAGCACCTACATCATAATCACTAGCATCACACATAATTTCAAAGGGTAAATTCCAATCCAGTGGCTGAACAATAGGTGCAGAGATCAATGCTTTCTTAAGTATTTCAAATGCTTCTACACAATCATCATCAAAGACAAATGGTATATCTTTTTGTAATAAATTAGTCGAGGCGAGAAATTTTGAGAAGTCCTTAATGAACCTCCTATAAAATCCGGCGTGACCAAGGAAACTTCTTATACCTTTGATGTCCTTGGGACATGGCATCTTTTCAATAGCATCAACCTTGGCTTTATCAACTTCAATACCTCTTTCGAAACTTTATGCCCCAAGACAATACCTTCATTAACCATAAAGTGGCACTTTTCCCAATTCAAGACAAGATTAGTTTCTTCACATCTCGCAAAACTCGATCAAGATTGCTCAAGCAATCATAAAAAGAGGATCCATAGATGGAAAAGTCGTCCATGAAAACCTCACAAATATTTTCACAAAAGTCAGAGAATATAGCCATCATGCATCTTTGAAAGGTAGTAGGTGCATTACATAAACCAAAAGGCATACGTCTATAAGCAAAAGTACCAAAAGGGCATGTAAAAGTAGTCTTTGATTGATCTTTAGCAGACACATGTATTTGAGAGAAACCAGAATAACCATCTAGGAAGCAATAATGTGTATGTTTGCATAATATTTCTAGCATTTGATCGATAAAAGGTAAGGGTAATGATCTTTCTTAGTAGCTTTATTTAATTTATGGAAATCAATTACCATCCTATAACCTGTAATAATTCTTTGCGGAATCAATTCATCTTTATCATTAGGAACAACAATAATACCTCCTTCTTAGGGACACAATGAACAGGACTTACCCATCGACTATCAAAGCGGGATAAATTATACCTGCCTCCAAAAGCTTTCGTATTTCTTTTCTTACCACTTATTTCATCTTAGGATTCAACCTTCGTTGATGATCACGAACCGGTTTGGCATCTTCTTCCAAATTTATTTTGTGTTGACATAGAGTGGGACTAATGCCCTTAAGATCATCAAGAGTATATCCAATAGCAGCGTGGTGCTTCTTCAGAGTTTTCAATAATCTCTCTTCTTCATGCTCTGAAAGATTAGCACTAATAATAACAGGATATATTTTCTTTTCATCAAGATAATCATATTTAAGATTATCAGGCAACGGTTTAAGCTCAAACACGGGATCACCCTTGGGTGGAGGAGGATCCCCTAGGATTTCAACAGGCAAATTATGTTTCAAAATAGGTTCATGTTTAAAGAATACTTCATCTATTTCCCTTCTTTCATTCATAAGCATATCATTTTCATGGTCTAGCAAATAATGTTCTAGAGGATCACTAGGAGGTACGGCAATAGAAGCAAGACCAATAATTTCATCCTTACTAGGCAATTCTTTTTCGCGGTGTTGTTTACTAAATTTAGAAAAATTAAACTCATGAATCATATCATCCAAGCCAACAGTAACAACATTCTTTTCGCAATTTATCTTAGGATTGACAGTATTCAAGAAGGGTCTACCAAATATAATGGGACAAAAGCTATCTTGTGGGGAACTAAGAACAAGAAAATCCGCAGGATATTTAGTTTTCCCACACAAGACTTCAACATCTCTAACAATTCCCACAGCTGATATAGTATCTCTATTGGCAAGTTTAATTGTAACATCAATACCTTCTATCTCAGCAGGTGCAATTTCATGCTTAATTTCTTCGTACAAAGTATAAGGTATAGCACTAGCACTAGCACTCATATCACATAAGCCATGATAACAATGATCTCCTATTTTAATAGAAATAATAGGGACGCCTACCACATGTCTATGTTTATCTTTAGCGCCAGGTTTAGAAATTCTAGCAGTTTCACCACAAAATTGAATAACATGCCCATCAATATTATCAGCCAAGAGATCTTTAACAATAGCAATATTAGGTTCTACTTTAACTTGCTCAGGAGGTGTATAAGTTCTAATATTACTTTTACGAACAACAGTTGAAGCTTTAGCATGATCCTTTATTGTAACAGGGAATGGTGGTTTCTCAACATAAGAAGTAGGAACAATAGGATCATTATAAGTGACAATCTTTTCTTCAACTTTAATAGGTGCAGCTAATTTTACTTCTATGGGAGGATGATATTTAAACCACTTCTCCTTAGGGAGATCAACATAAGTAGCAAAAGATTCACAAAAAGAAGCTACTATTTTAGAGTCAAGTCCATATTTAGTGCTAAACTTACGGAAAATATCGCTATCCATAAAAGATTTAACACAATCAAACTTAGGTGTCATACCTGACTCCTTACCTTCGTCGAGATCCCAATCTTCAGAGTTGCGTTTAATTCTATCCAATAAATCCCATTTAAATTCAATAGTCTTCATCATAAAAGAACCAACACAAGAAGTATCGAGCATGGTGCGATTGTTTTCAGAAAGCCGAGCATAAAGATTTTGAATAATTGTTTCTCTTGGGAGCTCATGATTGGGGCATGAATACAACATTGATTTAAGCCTCCCCCAAGCTTGAGCGATGCTTTCTCCTTCGCGAGACCAAAATTATATATATAATTGCGATCACGATGAACAAGATGCATAGGATAATACTTTTGATGAAAATCCAATTTCAATCTTCTATAGTTCCATGATCTCGTATCATCACATAGCCTATACCATGTCAATGCATCTCCCTTCAAAGATAAAGGGAAGAGCTTCTTCTTAACAACATCATCGGGTATACCTGCAAGCTTATATAGTCCACAAACTTCATCCACATATATCAGGTGCTCATCAGGATGCTTTGTTCCATCTCCTACAAAAGGATTAGCTAGCAGTTTTTCCATCATACCCGAAGGAAATTCAAAGGGAACATTTTCATATTCATTTTCAGTAGGTTCACTAGGTTGAGGAGCAACTCTTTGCTCTACTAGTCGGGGTGAAGATACCCCGAACAAGCCCCTCAGAGGATTACTTTCCATAGTAACAAGTGAAAGTAAATTTCAGCACACTATATAAAGTTTTCCTTACCAAATTCCACCTACCAAAGGCGCTTCACTCCCCGGCAACGGCGCCAGAAAAGAGTCTTGATTACCCATAAGTATAGGGGATCTATCGTAGTCCTTTCGATAAGTAAGAGTGTCGAACCCAACGAGGAGCAGAAGGAAATGATAAGCGGTTTTCGGCAAGGTATTCTCTGCAAGTACTGAAATAAGTGGTAACAGATAGTTTTGTGATAGGATAATTTGTAACGAGCAACAAGTAACAAAAGTAAATAAATTGCAGCAAGGTGGCCCAATCCTTTTTGTAGCAAAGGACAAGCCTGGACAAACTCTTTTAATAGGAAAAGCGCTCCTGAGGACACATGGGAATATCGTCAAGCTAGTTTTCATCACGTTCATATGATTCGCGTTCGGTACTTTGATAATTTGATATGTGGGTGGACCAGTGCTTGGGTGATGTTCTTACTTGAACAAGGATCCCACTTATGATTAACCTCTATTGCAAGCATCCGCAACTACAACAAAAGTATTAAGGTAAACCTAACCATAGCATGAAACATATGGATCCAAACCAACCCCTTACGAAGCAACGCATAAACTAGGGTTTAAGCTTCTGTCACTCCAGCAACCCATCATCTACTTATTACTTCCCAATGCCTTCCTCTAGGCCCAAATAATGGTGAAGTGTTATGTAGTCGACGCTCACATAACACCACTAGAGGCTAGACAACATACATCTCATCAAAATATCGAAGCTAATACCAAATTCACATGACTACTAATAGGAAGACTTCTCCCATGTCCTCGGGAACAAACGTAACTACTCACAAAACATATTCATGTTCATAATCAGAGGGTATTAATATGCATAAAGGATTTGAACATATGATCTTCCACCAAATAAACCAACTAGCATCAACTACAAGGAGTAATCAACACTACTAGCAACCTACTAGTACCAATCCTGGACTTGGAGACAAGAATTGGATACAAGAGATGAACTAGGGTTTTGAGAGGAGATGGTGCTGGTGAAGATGTTGATGGAGATTGCCCTCTCCCGATGAGAGGAGCGTTGGTGATGACGATGGCGATGATTTCCCCCTCTCGGAGGGAAGTGTCCCCGGGAGAACATCTCTGCCGGAGCCCTAGATTGGTTCCGCCTCGTGGCGGCGGAGTTTCGTCCCGAAAGGTTGCTTCTGATTTTTTTCTTGACGAAAGACCTCATATAGCAGAAGATGGGCATCGGAGGGCCACCAGGGGGCCCACGAGGTAGGGGGCGCTCCCAGGGGGGTAGGGCGCGCCCCCACCCTCGTGGCTAGGTGGGGCCCCCTCTGGTGAACTTCTTCCGCTGGATATTTTTTATTATTTCCCAAAATGACTTTCGTGGAGTTTCAGGACTTTTGGAGTTGTGCAGAATAGGTCTCTAATATTTTCTCCTTTTCCAGCCCAGAATTCCAGCTGCCAGCATTCTCCCTCCTTATGTAAACCTTGTAAAATAAGATAGAATAGGCGTAAGTATTGTGACATAACGTGTAATAACAGCCCATAATGCAATAAATATCGATATAAAAGCATGATGCAAAATGGACGTATCATGCGTCCAGCTGCGGCTTGTAGCCGGCTCCTTGTCTTGTCGTCCGCGGGCGCCGCCAGTCGGTGTCCGGGATGTCGCGCCATGATCTCGGCGAGGAGGCGGGTCCTTGTTCCGCCGGTTGGGTGCTTCGGCACGGCAGCCGGCTTCTTGCTGCTCGGCAGCCGCGTCAATGAGCTGCTGGACGCGCTCCGTCATGTGGCGACGCTCGTCGCCCTCGAGGTTGTCCAGCTCGTATGCTGCCGCCTGGGCAGCTCGTATGTTTTCCATGGGCGTGGCGTAGACAGGACGGTCTGCCCCGAACATGCTGGCAATGGCCGAGCCGTGTTGCCGGACCGTGTCGATGCAGCTGGGCCCGCCAGGAGCCGGCGTGCCGCCAACAGCGCGGTCCATCTTGTGCCAGTAAGCCTCCGAGAGGCGTCTCATGTTGGCTAGCTTCTTGGCGCACTCGACGAGCAAGATGCGACGAGCTTCCAGCGTCTCGGCATCGACATATTCTGCAATGGGTGCAGACAGGTCTCATAGCGTCGCCTCGAGCGGATCTCGGGCGCCGTCACCGGAAGCTCCATCGTGGCTGATGACGAGCACCTCCGTGACGGTGCTGCCGCCGTTGTCGGTGTGAGGGAGAGGGTCATCGATGACCACCACGTTGGTGGGGAACGCGTCGAGTGACACCGTGTCGGAGTTGACGAGCATCGGGTCTGTGGAGCCGATCGACTCCAAGTTGAAGGCTAGCTCGTTGGCGATGTGGAGCCGGTCGAGGAGGCTAATGAGACGGCTCTCAGGGCCATGTGTGCCTGCATCGGATGCAGGCTCGTCGGAGAGGCGGATCTCGCCAACAAGGTCAGCGAGGCAGCTCGCTGCACAGGCGACCTCCGCGCCATGCAGCGCGTCGGTGCAAACGTCGTCCGGCATGCCGGGCTGGCTGCGCTCGCTAGGAAGGAAGAGGGTTCCCGTCCAGAACAGATCTCCGGACGACGATGCACCTAGCCCCACGGTGGGCACCAAATGTCAGGGTTTTGGTGCGACATATGCCAACGTGTGGCTTATCATGGTGGGGGATAGTAAGACGTCGCCAGTGCCAGGAAGCGGGATGAGGCGTAGACACGTACGCCAGTGAACTTTACCCAGGTTCGGGGCTCTCCTAGGAGATAACACCCCTAGTCCTGCTCTACGGGGGGTCTCCGCATGCTCACTATATCAACAAGTAGCTACAAGATGCTCCTTGAGCTGTTTGCTAGAGGAGGAAGAAGGGCAGGGCTAGCTCTCTCCTTTCTCTATACGTGTGGTTGTGTAATCTGAGGGTCTGAACCCTTTGCATTGGGTACCCTGGGGAGTTTATATAGGCCTACCCCCAGGAGTACAATGGTAAACTGGCCGGGTGTAGGCCTAGGCCGTCAGTGTCTCTTGTGGCCGGCTTCTCCACTGGCTGCTGGGGCCCGTCGACTGGTGGGCCCCGCTGGCTGTCTTGTACTTGGCCGACAGGCCGCACACGCCGCTTACGGGTCTTGCCGGCTGCTCATCACTGTAGTCGTGCTTCTAATGACGCTTGCTTTATCGGGGAAGGCGTGGCAATAGTTCCGCCGCCTGGTGGGCGTTTACTGTAGCCATTCCCCATCTCTTCTGGTTAATGGCCCACAAACTCCTAGGAAGGGGGAGGGCCGCCTGCTGGGTGCCGACCTCCCCCCAAGCCAACTGGTCGGGCTTTCCGCGCTCTGGCTTCTCACGGGCAGGTAGGGCCCGGCGCCTTTGGGCCGTATCGACAGCCCGTCGTGGGAGCTTGGTCCTTTCTGACTCGGGTGATGTCACGGGCGGAGGGGCAATAGTGTCGCGCCGTGCGAGAGATCTCCGGCTGGTACGACGCGCTGTGGCCATGACCTGCCCTGGATTCGAGGGTGGCAGGCTTCTTTGTAGCCACGTCCCGTCCCGTCGTGTTTATGAGGGCACCGACTTTGAGGGCGTCTGGGGTCGCCTGCTAGGAGCCGGCCTCTCTAGAGGCCGCCTGCTAGGAGGCGGCCCGCTTCATGGCCGTCTTCTAGGGTCCGCCGCATTCCGACAGCCGGCCGCTTGGACCAGCCGGCCACAAGAAGGCGGTGGTCAAGCTTTGAGGCTTGAGGGGCGCAGTCGGCCCCGATGTCTTGAAATGCCATGGGGGGCAGATGAGGCTACCCATGGCCAATAACTCCGACATTAATATTTATTTTGAGTTTATGTACTAAAGAAAATATTAGTAAGGCGTAGTAGTGGAGAGTTATTGGGCCATAAGGCCCAATAGGAGTGCCCCCCATAGCTTGTTGGATAAGCTAGGGGCTGAACTGGGGTTGGAGAAGGACTCCTCGTCCCCCTAGGGACGGCGCAAGGGGGAATTCCTCCTCCCCAAGGTGGCGCCCCTCCCTCTCCCTCCACGTTTATATACTATAGGATTTGGCCCCCTAGATACACAAGTTGTATTTTTTGGGAGCCTCCTCCAGTTCTCTCTTGTTCTAGTTATAATATAGACCTGATCTAGATTAGAGCTAGTTCCAGTGTTCTCTAATACACATAATAGAGAAGCCCCATGTGGTTATCTTCTCCCTCATCTAATTCTTCGGGGACATCAAGCTCTGGACTGTGACAAGCCCGATCGCGTGCAATCCGTAGAGAGGTCGTGCTTTTGGTCTTTGGTTCGAGGGATCATTCATGAACAGTTCAAGAACTTCATCAATGATCTACACCAACCCTTTCCCCATCGCAACTCAAAGTTGGTAACGATCCGACCTAAACCTGTAATGCATCTTCATAGAGATATGGGATCTTGATCGTAGGGAATATTTTTGTTTTCTATTACCTTTCCCAACAGCTTATGTATTGTTTTCCAAAACCTTCATGTCCTGCAAAACATCCTATAGAACTTGTCCATTCCATACCTTTTAAACTACAAATAATTTAGAATAATTTTAATATAATTTTTGTATAAGTTTTGTTGAGCAACATGGATTTGGCATGATCATGCATCAAACTCAACATTCGTTATTGTTTCCAGTAATAAGACTTAGATTAAATAAATGCACTTGAAGTTTCACTTTGATTCAAGCTCCAATTAAACTTGTTAGGAGTTTTATTCAAATGCATCTTTAACATGCCATGCTACTTGATGATTGACCAATATGCCATGTCTTGTTTCTTTACTGTATCGTTTGCTTCTTTCCAGTTTGGCTCTTATCAATAGAGTCCGGAAACATTAAGGGGTTCGAGGAAGTGAGTGGCAACAAGCAAGGATGATCATTACCTTGGATACTATTACTAGATTTGCTTACTAGATGTCTTGATGCTATTGTCTGGTCTCGTTACCTACCACATTGTTCAACCCTCCCAATTGCCATGACATTGCCTTTAACATCCGCTACCTAGCAAACCTTTGATTGTCTATATTATCACTTGCTCAACCCTTCTTATAGCTTTGCTAGTTGCATGTGCAGGTGTTTCCATGTGACAACATGGATATCTTGGGATATCATTGTTACTATGCTTAATTTTTTAAACTTGTCTCCTAACTAAGGGTGGAAGGCTTAAGCTTTTGCCCTAGTGTTTTGTTCGACTATGGTCAACCTTAAGCACCGAGAAAATGGTTATTAGGTTCCTTGATTATCGCATCCTACCGTGGAGGGGGGGGGTTGAACTCTTCTAGAGGACCCAGCATTGGTACTACCATTTGAAAACATAAACTAGTATAGGGACTGAGCGTTACCTGAGGTATATTTGAAACAACTTGGCCCAGTGTCCAGAAAGCGTTGGTCCGCAATGAGCAACCTGCGGGGCCACCATGTGAAATCGGGTTTGGCCAGCCACAGCCTTTGCTCATCCAACTGGGACCGGATCTAGAGATACGCCGGCTCTAGTTCGGATGTCGACCCACCTGGAGGTCTTTTGGACTAGTTTGATGTTAGCTATAAGAACTTGTTACATCCAAACTTTCAGATAACATTCGTGTTTACATGGTGGTTCTAACGGGCCATGTACTGGTTGGAACTTGGTATGCATGCATAATCTATAATGGAAAGCTGGAGCACCCGGTAGGGTTAAATATTTCAAAAAGTCGTGTTCGCGGTTACGACGACTTGGAAATTTATAATGCTAGTAATAGAAAACTTGAATTAGTGACTAAACCTTATACGACGTGTGCATACCGTGATTGTCTCTTCTTGTGGGTATGCAAGAAAGAGGAGGACATGGTGGGGTGATGACTGCAATCGTAGGCAGGTGTTCAGGATCACTTATTGATCAACTAGTTTGCGACCCACCATTTACGTAGGCTGGTCTCATCTTGTTATAAATATTCGTAGGACTAGTTGGTTTACATTGCTTAGCTGATTGCTGCAACCTCACCACTTATCTATATCCAACCCATGAGTATTGTTAGTCTTGGTACCCTTGGTAATGTACTTGTTGAGTCCAAAAGATGCACCCTTGCCACAACAACCCAAAATTTAGGTGCCGATGAGACTGGTTCAGGTGATTTGCCGGGATACCAGTTCTGCCATGATGAAGAACGTGGTCAGTACTACATTATGTTTGAAGATGTGCTCAACGATGTTAGACTTGGAGATCCCGATTGGGAGTATGGGACTGCAAGGTGGACGTCAATTGTCGGAGTAATGGGCCACGGGTAGGCAAACCCGAGCTCCCGGACCTTTCAAGACATCATGGCAGGCTGCGCCCCTCAAGGCCCCAAGACGAAGAGCCGCCTTCTGAGAGTCGGCGGCAGAGCCGCCGACTGCCCTTCAAGGCCGAGTCCCAGAGACGACTTCAAGATAAGCCGACTCCCAACCGGCGGCTTCCAGAGAAGCCGACTAGGGGGAGATGACCCACGACTTCAACCACCTCCTGCCTACACAACTACGGACGGGACGGGGTACGGCCGCTGCGCGGCCCATCCTTGCCCCGTTCACGAAGGGCGAGCATAGCCACGAGGCGCCCGTCTCGATGGAGATCTCCGTCCGTGGCGGCATTGTTTACACGCTGCCTCGACATCAGCCCCGTGGGCAGATCCCTGTACCCACGACGGCCTGTCTGTACGACCCAGAGACGGCGGGACCCGCCTGTCGGCGGGGGAGCAGAGGACGGCAAGAGCGTCGGAAGACGGACCGTTGGGAGTCGGCCCCCAGGAGTCGGCCGGCCCCTCCCACGGGCCCGCACACCATTAACCAGACGAGACGGGGAAATGGCGACAGTGATCGCCCGTCAGGCGGCGGCACTGTTGCCATGACCCCATGACCAAGCCAGCGTCATTAGAGGCGCGACTACAGTAATCCGCAGCCGGCAAGACCCTCCCGCGGCGGGCAAGGCCTGTCGGCCCCATGCTGGGCCGTCGGCGGGGCTCGATAGTCTGCGGGCCCCAGAAGTCGGCGGAGAAGACGGCGACCTAAGAGACTGACGGCTGGGACCCGCGCCCAGCCGGATTACCATTGTACCCCCGGGGGGTAGGCCTATATAAACCCCCCAGGGCACCCATGCGAGAGGTTGGACCCTGATAGTTTTAGACACACACAGAGAGCAGAGAAGAGCTAGACGTGCCCTTCTCCTTCCTCACCTCGAACAGCTCAAGGAGCAACCTTGTACCCACTTTGCCATAGTGATCATGCGGAGACCCCGCAGAGAGCAGCGAGAGGGGTATTATCTCCACGGAGAGCCCCAAGCTGGGTAAGATCCGCCGGCGAGCATGCCTTCGCCTCATCCCATTTCCAGGCACCGGCGACGTTCTACTCGCCCCCATCATCATAAGACATCCTTTGGCATATGTCGCACCCAACCCCCGACATTTGGCGCCCACCGTGGGGCTAGGTGCACCGTCGTCCGGAGACCTGCTACGGGACGGAACCCTTCCTCCCCTGGCGAAGCGCAGCCAGCCTGGCACGCCAGACGGAGTCTGTGCCGACGCCCTGCACGGCGCTGAGATCGCCTGCGCGGCGAGCTGCCTCGCCGAACTTGTCGGCGAGGTTCGCCTCTCTGACGAGCCTGCATCCGACGCAGGCACGGGCGGCCCCGAGAGCCTCCTCGCGGGCCTCCTCGAGCAACTCCACGTCGTCGGCGAGCCTGCCGCGGACTTGGAGTCTGTAGGCTCCACCGACCCGATGCTGGTCGACTCTGACACCGCGTCGCTCGATGCGTTCCCCACCAACATGGTGGTCTACGACGAGCCGCTCCCTCACGAGGGGAGCGGCGGAAGCACCGTCACAGAGGTGCTCATCATCGGTCATAGCGAGCATTCCGGCGAAGGAGCTCATGACCCCCTCGACGCGGCTCTGCGAGACCTGACCTCGCCTATTCTGGAAGACGCTGACGCCGAGATGCTGGAGGCACGCCGCCTTCAGCTCGTCGAAGGCGCGAGAAAGCTGGCAAGCATGAGGCACTTGTCAGAAGCCTACCAGCGTGAGATGGATCGCGCTGTGGGCGGTTCGTCGGCCCCGACTGGGCCTAGCCGCCTAGGCGCGGTCCAGCAGCGCGGCGTGGCCATCGCCAACCTGTTCGGGGCCGATCGCCCTGTGTACGCCACGCCTGCGGAGAACATCCGCGCCGCCCAGGCTGCGGCGGACGAGCTGGACAACTTCGAAGGAGAAGAGCGCCGCCTGATGACGGAGCGAGTCCAGCAGCTCCTCGACGCGGCTGCCACGCAGAACAAGGCCGGCTGCCGCACAGAGGCGCCGCAACAACAAAATGACGACTTGCCTCCCCGCCGAGATCAAGGCGCGACGTCTCGGACGCCGACTGGCGGTGTCCGTGGAAGAAAAAACAAGGATCCGGCTGTCAGCCACAGTCGGACTCACATCTCCATCGAGCGCGACCAAGACGGCCGCCCAAGAGCAGTGGAGCGGCGGGACAACTATCTGCCTCCTCCTCCTCGCAGAGAAAGGCGAGTCTCCCCGCCACCCGTCGAGCATCCGACTCTTGGCGACCGCCTTGGCCGCCGAGAGGGAGTCGGAGAAAACGACGCCCGCCACCGGATCGACCGACTCCACCGATCCCTGGCACTGGAAGAAGAAGACGAGTTGGGTCCGCCCTGTTTCGGACCTCGCATCCGAGACGAGCCCTTCCCCAGAGGGTTCACACTCCCCCGAGACACGCCCAAGTACACCGGCTCCGTAAAGCCGGAAGACTGGCTAGTTGACTACTCCACTACCGTGAACATAGCGAACGACAACAAGCGTGTTGCCGTGAAGTATGTTCCCCTCATGCTCCAGGGCATGGCCCGGACATGGTTGAACAGCCTGAAGCCCCGCAGCATCAACAGCTGGGTCGACTTCACCGAGGCCTTCGTCCGCAACTTCACAAGCACGTACAAGCGACCCCCCCAAGCCTCGCCAGCTTTCCTTGTGCGTGCAAGGCCCCAACGAGTCAACTCGCGACTACCTCACTCGCTGGGCCGAGCTCCGGAACTCCTGCGAGGGCGTGCACGAGGTGCAGGCCATCGAGTACTTCACCGCCGGGTGCAGAGAAGGCACCCTCCTCAAGCACAAGCTCCTTTACGACGAGCCGGAGACCCTCGACGAGCTGCTAATCATAGCAGACAAGTACACCACGGCCGACTCCTCCATGAAGACGGAGATTGGAGTCAGTGCGGCTGGCAAGGTGGCTCCTCAGGCTCCCGTAACTCCGGTGGAGACACCGATCGGCGGCAACAACAGAACGATCACTGGCGCAAGGCCCCATAGCGGCTTCGGCAGCCGGCGGTGGCGGCGATCAAGACCAAGCAGCAGAGGGCAGCCTCCGCCAAGCGGCGAAAGGCGGCAAGTCCAACTGGTTGCCGGGCTTCTCTTACGAAAGCAGACTCTAGATGGCCCTGCAAGTTTCATAGCGGCCAAGCCGCCAAACCACACCACCGGAAGTGTCACCGCTCACCAGATCGCCAAGGAGACGGCCTCCTGCCTCCCCCTTTCTTTGGGCCGCTGCCTCCACCGCCCCCAAAGAGCGGCTATCGAGCCGGTCGGCGTGAGTACAAGACGCAGTACCCGTAAGAGCATGGAGCTTATGTGGTGTTCACGGTGTGGACGACGACCGACGCAGCGATCGGCTGCGGCGCAGAAGAAGTGAATGCAGAGCATCGGATACTCCAAAGATTCATGCTTTGGTCCGAGAAGCCTATCGGTTGAGCGAGCTGATCACCCCAGGTGATGCGAATCCGAGCTCCTACGCCCTGGTCTTGGGAGCCACCCTTGCCGTTGATAGGCGGGCGCTCGCTTCTCGAAGTGCCGATAGACGAGGCAGCAGCATCAACATCTGTATAAGGACACGATGGAGAAGTTAGGAATCAAGCAAAGACAGCTTGAGCAGCAGCGGTGTGTTCCACGGTATTGTACCTGGCCTTTCCTACTCACCGATCGGCAAGATCCTGATAGACGTCCTCTTTGGGGACAAAGATCATTTCCGCCGAGAGCCAGTCTGGTTCGAAGTGGTGGACCTCGAAAGCCCGTACCACGCTCTGCTTGGCCGACCTGCTTTGGCCAAGTTCATGGCGGTCCCCCACTACGCCTACCTCAAGATGAAGATGCCAAGTTCCAAGGGGATCCTGACCGTAGCCGGCGACTACAGAAAGTCGTCCGCTTGTGCAGCTGAAAGCAGTCGGCTGGCCGAGTCCCTGGTGATCGCAGCTGAGAAGCGGCTTCTTGATCGGGTTGTGGCGATGGCCGGCAAGCAGCCCGAAATATCGCCCAACCCCAAGGAGTCGAAGCGAGGGCTCGTTCAAGCCGCCAAAGAAACGAAGAAGATACCCATGGACTGGAGCACCAAGAGAGTGCTGTTGTCATAGGTGCAAACCTTGACGATAAATAGGAAGGCGAGCTCGTCGATTTCCTCCATGAGAATCGGGATTTTTTCGATGGTCCCCTAAAGACATGCAGTGTACCGACGGAATTCGCCGAGCACAAGTTACATGTCCGATCCGATGTGAAGCCGTCCAGCAGCCCTTGCGCCGCTGTTAGAAGAGAAGAGAAGAGTTGTTGGAGAAGAGATAGCCCGGCTCCTAGCAGCCGGTTTCATCATGGAAGTGTTCTTTCCATAATGGTTAGCAAACCCGGTCTTGGTACTGAAGAAGAACAAGCAGTGGCGGATGTGTATTGACTACACAAGCCTCAACAAAGCTTGCCCCAAGGATCCGTTCGCTCTGCCGAGAATTGATCAGGTGATAGACTCCACAGCCGGATGCGAGCTGTTGAGCTTCTTAGATGCATATTCAGGATATCACCATATCAAGCTGAACCCGCCGACAGATCAAGACCGCCTTCATCATGCCGTTTGGAGCCTTCTGCTACCTGACCATGACGTTCGGCTTGAGGAATGCGGCGCCACCTTTCAGCGTTGCATGCGAAGTGCCTTCTCAAGCAGCTCGAGGAACGCCCACGTCTCACGTGGATGATGTGGTGGTGAAGACGAAAAGCGAGGAACATCTTTGGAAGACCTCAAGGAGACCCTTGAGAACTGCGCCGATTCGAGATCAAGCTCAACCCTGAGAAGTGCGTCTTCGGAGTACCAGCCGGCCAGCTCCTTGGTTTCCTGGTCTCCGAACGCGGCATAGAGTGCAACCCTGTGAAGATCAAGGCCATCGAGAGGATGGAAGTACCTCGCCAACTGCTAGATGTGCAGAAGTTCACCGGCTGCTTGGCGTCCATCAGCCGATTCATCAGTCGGTTGGGCGAGAAAGCTCTCCCGTTGTATCAGCTCATGAAGAAGACCACCTTCTTCGAATGGAACCACAAGGCGGATGAAGCTTTTCTCTAGTTGAAGAAAATGCTGACTACTCCCCCCGTGCTGGCGGCCCCGACTCCTAAGGAGCCCATGCTCTTGTACATTGCCGCCACCAGCAGGGTAGTCAGCACAGTCATTGTAGTTGAGCGCAAGGAGGAGGCAAGGCGCTACCTGTCCAGAGACAAGTATATTACCTGAGCGAAGTACTGTCGACCTCCAAGCAGAACTACCCCCACTACCAGAAGATGTGCTACGGCGTGCACTTTGCCGCCAAGAAGTTGAAGCCTTACTTTCAAGAGCATCCAATCACTGTAGTTTGCACAGCCCCACTAGCCGAGATCATTGGAAGCCGAGATGCTTCTGGCCGAGTGGCCAAATGGGCCATAGAGTTGGCCCCCTACACCATCTATTACCAGCCCCGCACCGCCATCAAGTCGCAAGCACTGGCCGACTTCCTCGTCGACTGGGCCGAGACCGATACCGCCGCCAAATACCGACTCCACCCATTGGCGGATGCATTTCGATGGCTCCAAGATGCGCACCAGCTTGGGAGCCGGCGTTGTCCTCACTTCCCCCAAAGGCGACAAGCTCAAGTACGCGCTGCAGATCCATTTCGCCGCCTCCAACAACGTCGTCGAATACGAGGCGCTCATTCACGGGCTCCGTCTTGCCAAAGAACTTGGCATTCGCCGGATCCTGTGTTACGGCGACTCCGACTTGGTGGTCCAGCAGTCATCTGGCGATTGGGACAAGGGTAGGCAAACCCGAGCCCCCGGACCTTTCAAGACATCGGGGCAGGCTGCGCCCCTCAAGGCCCCAAGACGAAGAGCCGCCTTCTGAGAGTCGGCGGCAGAGCCGCCGACTGCCCTTCAAGGCCGAGTCCCAGAGACGACTTCAAGATAAGCCGACTCCCAACCGGCGGCTTCCAGAGAAGCCGACTAGGGGGAGACGGCCCGCGACTTCAACCACCTCCTGCCTACACAACTACGGACGGGACGGGGTACGGCCGCTGCGCGGCCCATCCTTGCCCCGTTCACGAAGAAGCGAGCATAGCCACGAAGCGCCCGATCGACGGAGATCTCCGTCCGTGGCGCTGCATCATGCCACGCCGCCTCGACATCAGCCCCGTGGGCGATCCTCGTACCACGACGGCTGCTCTGACGACCCAGAGACGGCGGGACCCGCCTGTCGGCGGGGGAGCAGAGGACGGCGAGAGGCCGGAAGACGGACCGTTGGGAGTCGTCCCCCAGGAGTCGGCCGGCCCCTCCCACGGGCCCGCACGCCATTAACCAGACGAGACGGGGAAATGGCGACAGTGATCGCCCGTCAGGCGGCGGCACTGTTGCCATGACCCCATGACCAAGCCAGCGTCATTAGAGGCGCGGCTACAGTAATCCGCAGCCGGCAAGACCCGCCCACGGCGGGCAAGGCCTGTCGGCCCCATGCTGGGCCGTCGGCGGGGCCCGCTAGTCTGCGGGCCCCAGAAGTCGGCGGAGAAGACGGCGACCTAAGAGACTGACGGCTGGGACCCGCGCCCAGCCGGATTACCATTGTACCCCCGGGGGGTAGGCCTATCTAAACCCGGGGCACCCATGCGAGAGGTTGGACCACGATAGTTTTAGACACACAGAGAGAGAGAGAAGAGCTAGCCGTGCCCTTCTCCTTCCTCACCTCGAACAGCTCAAGGAGCAACCTTGTACCCACTTTGCCATAGTGATCATGCGGAGACCCAGCAGCAGCGAAGAGGGGTATTATCTCCACGGAGAGCCACAAGCCTGGGTAAGATCCGCCGGCGAGCATGCCTTCGCCTCATCCCGTTTCCTGGCACCGGCGACATTCTACTCGCCCCCATCATGATAAGCCATCCTTTGGCATATGTCGCACCCAACCCCCGACATCAATTATTTATCTCGCCTCTTAGGCAACATTGCATCTTGTCCGTACTTGGACCCGTGTTTCCTCGGCTGCTTGAATAATGTAATGTTGGGTTGTGTTGCCCTCTGATTGTGATAAATTATGTAACATCATATGTTTGCCCTATTGTTCACTCGTGTTTAAACTCTTCTATTCATTTTGTTTTGTTTGTTGACATGTCCACCTTGTTTACCGGCATATGAAAATGTGTGTATGTTATGAAGTATATGCTATTACCAATATGCTAAGGATTGTAAAGTCTTTGTTGGCAGTAGTACTACATCTTGGGTGTTACATCCTTGCCCTTCGATTAACTCTAGTCAAGACTAGTGAAAGGATATGTAGAATGTCAGTGACAGTAAGATTAGTACGGTAAAATTCTCTTTTTTTGGCTATTTTAGAGATTTATAAAAATATTTAATATTCATGACATTTAATAAAATTGTTCACATGTTTAAATAATGTCCATGAAAATGTTTAAAAGCATGAAATATAAAGAATTTGTTGGTGCAACTTTTGAAAATGTTCGTGACATATAGAAAATGTTCATGGTGTATTTTAAATATATTGAATATTCATCTCACAAATGTTCAACATGTATTCAGAAAAGTTCAATGTGTATTTAAAAAATATTCAACACATATCTGAAAAATGTTTAACATACTTTTAAGAAAATATTCAACTTGATTAAAAATATTTACATGCATGAAATATTGTTCAACATGTACTTGAAAAAAAGGAAAAACAAACTGGAAAATTGTGAACGAAAATAAAAAAACACAAAAGAATGATAAAACCGGTAAAGAAAAAACATAAAGAAGAAAAGAAAAAAACAGATGGAACCTTCTCAAAACTGGATGAAAGGTTCCAACACCAACATACAAAGTTTCTAAAACCACCGCCTGAAAATAGACAACCACATTCACTATTGGGCCACGACCTGCTTCGAATCACTAGATGCGAGTGCTATATCCGCCTCGCAATAGGCGAAATATAGCACTAGCGATCACCTCAAGCGGCATGCCGCACTTATCCATGACACCACCAACACCATTACTGACATAGAGTTCCATACGATAAAAAAGGACATGGAGTACCATTGCACATCTCTCAGTTGCATCCTAGCTCTACCTAGCACGCAAAAGAAAAAGAGGAATTCCACAACGTAGTAGCCCGTGTCCTGCTCGGCCTACCCCAGAAAAAAGAGCATTGTGGCACAACAGTCGTGGACTCCTGGGCCAAATCCAGATCCGAAAACAAAAAGAGAGGCCACTAAAATGGCGGCTCCTATGGCCCGTGTGAGCAGAAGGTCTAGCTGGTTGAGTCTGAATGTCTGTAATATTCTATATGATGCTTATTGTGACAAAGTAGGGCGTGACTAAGTCTCGCTTGATCCGAGTGCTAACGCCAACGTTGCTCACGTCGCACATCCTTTGCCTGCTTTTGGGCCGGCCCGTGAGGCATTTATAGAGCTAGTGGAATAATACAAAATAACAGAAAAGGGGAGTCCGAGTGTTTGAACACTGGTCTAAAATGTTCACCATGTATTTAAAAAAAATGTTAAATATGCATCTCACAAATGTTCAACATGTATTCGGAAAAGTTCAATGTGTACTTGAAAAATGTTCAACACGTATCTACAAAATGCTTAACATATTTAAAAAAATGTTCAACGTCTGTTAAAGATATGTTCAATACATATCTATAAAAATTAACATGTATGAAAAATTATTCTACAAGTACTTGAAAAATATAAAATAACAGGAGAAACAAACGGGAAAATTGTGAAATAAAAGTAAAAAAACACAAAAGAATGTTAAAACTGGTAATGGAAAACACATAAAGAAGGAAAGAAAAAGCAGACGGAACCTTCTCAAAACTGGATGAAAGGTTACAGCACCAACCTACAAAGTTCATAAAACCACCGCTTGGAAACAGGCAACCACATATACCAGTGGGCCATGACGTGCTTCGAATCACTAGAGGCGAGCGCTATATCCACCTCACAATAGGCGAAATATAGCACTGACGATTACCTCGAGCAGCATGCCACGCTAATCCACGACACTACTAACATCATTATTGAACATAGAGTTCCATATGATATAAAAGACACGAAGTCTTCCATCGCAAAAAAAAAAAAAAGACACGAAGTCTCATTGCATATCTTGCAGTTGAATCCTAGCTCTACCTAGCACGCAAAAGAAAAAGAGGAACGCCACAATGTTGCAGCTCGTGTCCTTCTTGGCCTACCCCAGAAAAAAGAGCATCGCGGCACAACAATCGTGGCCTCCTGGGCCAAATCTAGATCCAAAAACGAAAAGAGAGGTGGTGGCTCCTAAGGCATGTGTGCGCAGAAGAACTAGTTGGTTCAGTCTGAATGTCTGAAATATCGCTTACCGCGACAAACTAGAGCGCGACTATGTCTCGCTTGACCCGAGTGCTAATGCTAGCGTCGCTCACGTCGCACATCCTCCGCCTGCTTTTGGGCCGGCCGGCGAGGCATTTATACAGAGCCAGTGGAACGCTACAAAAAACAGAAAAAGAGAGTTCGAGAGTTCGAACACTGGTCGCCTCACTAGGAGGTGCAGCTGCTAGCCACCACAGCTAGCGCATGAGACGTCGTTTTGTGCCATATCGAGGGCACATGAACTAACAGTGACGACAGGATTAACAAAGAAAAAACTAAAAAATAAATAACTTTTTTCATGAGGCAACATGAACTGACTAGCATCTATTTTTTTTCTATTTTTTTTCATGTTTTTTGTTTTCATTTTTTCTTTTATGTTTATTTCTATTTTATACGTCCAAACATTAAAAAATGTACAAGATACATTAAATAAAAATATACGTCAAAAACATATATTTTATAAAATTAATTTTTATATAAAATGAACAAAAATACAATAAAACAAAAAAGGAAAACTTAGAAAACGAAAATGGAATGAAAATCAAAGAAAACCAATGCAAAAGAATGAAAACAGAGAAAGCTGAGAAATAAACAAAGAAAAAAAAGGAAAAAACTACGAAATCCAAAAAGAAACACGAAAAAATGAAGAAAGAAAAGAATAAAAATGAAGAAAGAAATAAAAAAAGTGTTGGTGTACAAAAAGAGGGCGACTTTGTACCCCTTTACACAATGCTGCAGGCAAGTCGAGCCGCGCCATGGCCGCGCAAGCGAGAGCAGGGAGGTAAGCCAAAATAAGACCGAAGCCCAAGACAATCAGCCAAGGCCAAGACCACAAAGAGCAGAGGGACGAAGCAGGTTCCCCCGACAAGACCCTTGCCGGGGCAGCCTCAGCAGCCCCGGCAACACCCTTGCCGGGGCAGCTCGCCCCACACCAACAGAAGCGAGCCACCCTTGAGCCCACGGTCCCCAACCCCATCATCCACGTGGGGCCAGGGCTCGGGAAGGCACCTCTGTAGTGGCATGCAGATCTTTATGAAGACATATTCAAGATCAAATGAGGATAAAAAGACGACGATCCTTGGCAAGATCCTTGCCGAGGAAGGCCACAAGACCCCTGGCAAGGCCCTTGCTGGGGACGACAACATGCCACGGCAAGACCCTTGCCGGGCCACCCGGCAAGGCCCTCACCAAGGACGCCCGCAGGGCCACCGCCAGGTCCACGCCAACCAAGCTTTCACCTCCGTTCAACATGCAGCTGCCAGCCCAACCAGCTGGGCGGGCACCTGCGTGGCAAGATGCAGCTCCAGGGCCAACTCATCGAACGCCTGCGTGGCGGCATGCAGATCTTCGTGAAGGCTCCACCACCGCGCCACCTCAGCTGCCTGTCTGCCTACATGGCGCCGCACGCATCGCTGGCCAGGGTGCGTGTCAAAGCGAGGAGGAGCGGCGACGGACGGGACGGGCCTCGCCCCCGTCCCCAATAAAGCAAAGGGACACCTAAGGTACGCATTAAATGCGTCTTGTCCTGTAATACGAGCGATAAGCTCAGGGCACTATACGCCTTTCCACCTCCTGTGTGCCACTGTGGCAGCCCCTTTCGCCTATAAAAGGAGGCCCATGGCATACTGGAGAAGGGGTCGGCTCTTTCGAACCACGCACTGACCACAGCTAGTTCGAGAGCTCAAGAACTCTCTGAAATACACCCACCAAAGCAGGACTAGGGTTTTACACATCCTCGCGGCCCGAACCTGGGTGTCGTTCCGCACCGACATCTTTGGCGCGCCAGGTAGGGGGCGCAATTGTGAGAATCTGGTCTAGTAGTTAGCCTAGCGGTTCTTCGTCGCCATGGCTCCTGAGAAGAAGGCGGCCGGAGGAACGACGCCGGCTCGGCGACAGAAAAGCTAAGTCATTCAGAGCTTGAAGTTATTTCCTCCTATACATAAAGTTATCATCCTTGGAGATCTCGCCTATGTATGAGAAACCTGCATAAAGGGCCCTCCCGCAATTGGCAACGCCTTGTTCTGCTTTCGAGTCCGCTCAATAGCTCAAAGCGGCGCCGAGAGTGGCGGGTAGCCTTCCGACTTGGCAACGCCCCGACTCTGACTCGAGTCAAGCTCGACAGTTCGGGCGGTCGCGCTGAGGGCGGCAAGGTGGTTCGCCCGGCAGCAAGCACACCCGGCAGGCCAATGGGGATCCGTCCCCTAAGACGCCGCCTTGGGTTTACGAGCCAGCAAGCCTACCCAGTAACGTAGGGAGAACATGCAAAGGAAGATCGAACAGGAAAATAACATGCATAATGCTGAAAGTGCTGCAGAGTTATATTACATCAAATTGTTGCTGCGGTTCTAACTAGAGATAGCAATTGTCTTGGTTGTGAACCTGGAGCGGCAATAAAGAACGGGATGCCTAATCTCGGCGCTGGCCCTCCACCCTCTGGATTTCGCCGACTCTGCAGATGATGGGCTTGATGCGCTCCCTGAGCGGCGCGAGGTCAGTACCCTCCGGCAAGCTCTCCAGCGCGGCGTCGAAGTCAAGGTCGGGGTACCAGTGCACCACCTTGGTGAGAACCTTGGTCATGTCACCCTGGCAAAGCCTCCGGGACTCGTCGGCCAGTGAGGCCGCCCGGTTGGCGTGGAGCCGCTCTAGAGCGCCGACGACCTTCTCAAAGAACATGGCCAGGCTGCAATTGGCGCTCACACTCCGCTCCGGGACATACCTCACGTCCGGCATCCCCATGATGGCCAGCTGCGCGGCGGCCTGGTTGGCAACGGTGGTGAGGCGATTGAGCCAACGGTTCTCGCCCTCCACGTGATATGCGAAGTTGAGGCCCTCGTTCTTCCGCAACAGCTTCTCGGCCTCCAGCTCCTTGGCCGTGGTCCCTCCTGTGTTTTGGCCTCCGACAAGCACCTTCTCGAGACTCTCCGGCTTTAGCTTGAGGTCTTTGATGGAGTTGTTGGCCTCGGAGAGCTCCCGGCCTTCTTCGACGACCGCGCCTGCGCCTCTGTCGAGGCATCTTTGTTAAGCGTGTCCCTCTCCGGGACAGCCGTGGCCTGCTCCTTCAGCCCGTCGCGCTCCGCCTCCAACTCCTCCACCTTGCCGGCGTGAACCTGGGCCTGGGCATCGAGTGCCTCTTTGTGCCTTTGCTCCAGCTCACTGGTCCGCTACAAGACAAGCGTCTCCACCTCTGCATCCTTGTCGCGAAGCATGGCGGCAAGCTTCCCCTCGCGTACAGCGAGGTCCTCCTCCTGGAAGTTCAACGCGGCCTTGTGCTGGGTCTGGGCGGCTTCGGAGGCCGCGGCCAGGTTCCTTGTCGTCTCTTGAGCTTTCTCGACGTCGGCGAGCTTCATGGTGACCTCCACGTCGCGCCTAGCCAGCTCGCCTTGGGCAGCCTTGAGCTCCTTGTGGGCCTCGCGGAACCAGTCCTGCGTCTCAGCGACGCGCTCCTGGAGGTCCGCCTCCGCCTTCTCCACCACCGTCGTCCTAAACTTAACTTTGTCCAGGCGGGCGCGGTGGAGCTCCTAGAGCTTCCGGTAGCTGGCGCCCATGGCATGGAGGAGCCGCTCCTCCTGCGAGCCATCACCACCAACGATTGGCTCGTCGACGACTTCAGGCCCGGCAGCGGCAAGCACTTCATCATCGAACACCTCTCCCTCAACGGGTGTCCTGGTGCTCGACACGCTTGGAAGGTGGACGAACAAGTCGTCACTCACCCTTAGGTACTTGCCGGAGCCGGAAGCAGCGGAGGAGGAAGGCTGGTCGCTAGCCTCCTCCTCCTCCTCCTCGGCAGCGGCCCTGCCGGCCTCCCTGGCAGGCCCCTTGCCGGTCTCCTCAGCGGCGGCCTTGCCGGCCTCCTCGGCGGGCCCCTTGGCGGCGTCCTCAGCAGCACCCTTGGCGGCCTCCACCGCGGCGACCTTCTCGGCATCCGCCTCGGCGGCCTTGGCGACGTCCTCGATGACGGCGTCCACGTCCTCTGGGTTCACTGAGGAGGGATCTGGACACCAAAGAAGGGGGTGAGGCAAAGGCAAGACCAGGAACCAGAAAGAAAAAGGAATAGGGACAATCGGCGAACAGCTTACCAGTGCCGGTACCGGGCTGGGAAACAGAAGTCCCCTCTCCGCCAACATTTGGCATCGAGGCAGAGCCGCCGGCGCCCAAGTTCTCCTCCTCCTCCTCCATGTGAGTGGGCTCAGTACTTGGCGCCCTTGCCGGGGACGCCCCTCGGGGCGGTGTGGTCGATGGGGGCGGCGTGTTGGGAGTATCCCTCTGTGGCTCCTCCTCCTGCTGCTCTCCTCCTGCATACCTGGCAAGGTCAGCACCAAAGTGTCGCGCCCCTGACACGTGTCGACGGGGGAAGAGTGAAGAACTTATGCTGGGGGCTAGGCTGGGGCCCGGCTGCTCAACACCACCAATGGCGCCCTCGAAGTACCAGCCGGGGGCTGGCCACCCGTTGAGACCTTGGCCCTCTTCACTCTTTGGGCCAGCGTCTCTACGTCCCTGCAAAGACGAAGACAAGTCAAGACGAGCAACAGAGATTGAGGAGATAGAGATAATGAAAAGGAACCAGATGCTTACTCGTCGTCCGCCTCCTCCTCTGCCGTCTTCCTCTTCCTGCTCGGGCTGAGGGATCCATAGTCGAAGGTGACCTCCGTGTGAACATCCGCCAGAGGAGGGGAAGGAGGTGGCGTCTGGGCACGCTTGGATGAAGAAGGGGCAGCTGTCTCCTTCTTCACCGCGGCCTTCGCCGGCTTCCTCGCCGCTGTGGCCCTCGTATGGCGCCGGGACCCCTCCAAGGTTAGGTGCGGCTGCGCAGCCCTGCCGGGCCGGTCCGGCTCGCCGGAACTGGCCCGCCGCAAGACTCGCCCTCTCCCCATAGCCGGCGTCGGGCATGCGGCCTCGGCCTCCTTCTCTGACGACTCGTCGGTCACATCTTCAACCAGAGGAGCCTCGGTGCCAGCGCTGCTGGCTCCCCCGGCGGCCGCCGCCCACCGGGCGAGCTCCTCCTCCTCTGCGGCCATCGCAGCCTTGTCCTCCACACCGCCGGCGCTGCCAGCCTCCTCGGCAAGCTGTGCCTCCCTCGCCCTGGTGGCGATGTAGTCCAGCTCCGCCTGGGTGGTGTCCTGGACAAGCAGCCGCTCGGCGTCGGCGTTGACATATGCCTCGTGCAGGGTGTCAAAGAACTGCTACACCTCAGCGTCCTCCGGCTCCTTCCAGCTTGGGTCAGGGCCATGCGCGTTGCAGTCCGGCATCATAGCAATGATTTTGGACCGGCGCGAGTTATTGCACAACGGGACCACCCCCGTCGGCAGCTTGAACAGAGGCCCCTTGAGAACCTTGCTGGCCTTCGCGGCGGCCGTCGCGACCTTGCCGGTTCGCTCGACCTCACCGTCGCGGCCCACGTCAAGCTGGAAGAAGCGCTGGCAGAAATGGGCGTGCCCCATCACTTTGAAGTTGTGGTCGAGGCCGGGGCGAAGCCGCATGATGTCGGCGGGGTTCGTGAAGAGCCAGGCTGGCCTCCCCTTGTTATGCAGTGGAGCGATCCGGCGGCGGATGAAGTCCGCCCCGATCATCTCAAGGGTGAGGCCGGCCTCGGTGAGCCGGAGGATGCTGGTAGTGGCGACCGTGAGCTTCTCGTCGTCAGCATCAACATCGCTCCAATCATTTCTGTGGATCGGCGGCGCCCGGCGAACTTCGCAGAACGCTGGTGGGTCCTCCTCCTCGATCCAGCACCACCGGCCCCGCCATTCTTCCCACCTCTCCTTCATGGCACCCTCCGGATACGCTCCCTTGGATCTTGAGACCCAGGCGATGCAACCGGAGATGGCGCCCCCTGGTTGGATCCGAGGGGAGAAGTAATGGCGGAAGAGCGCCGTGTTGGGGTGCACTCCCGCGAAGCCCTCGCAGTGATGCGCGAAAAGGGCCATGCACGCCACCGCGTCCAGAGTAAAATCTAGGAGGCGGAAGCCAAAGGTATGCATGACGTCGCTGAAGAAATCGGAGAAAGGAGGACAGAGCCCGCAGGAAAAATAATCGACAAAGAAGGGGTACCGATTTGGGGCAGCCTCGGCGCAGTCGGCGGGGATGACGCGCGTGGCTGGATGCCCGAATCCCCCGTCTTCACTCCCCACAGGGGCCTGAAGTAGCCCCGAAGCTCGAACACGTCAACCATCGAGGGGAAGACGGCGGACTGCGTCCGCTGCACCGTCAGCGCACTCTCCGGCGGCTCCGCAGCTCTGGCATCCTTGGCCACTCCCTTGCCCTTGGTGGATTTTGGCGCCATGGCGGCTGCGGGAGGAGGGCGGGACAAAGGGCGGCGGAAGCGCAATGGCAGCGAGCAGGAACGAAGCTTGGAGAAGAAGAGGAAGGCGGGCGGAGGTTTCTGAGATTGGGGGTGCGCGAAGGGTAAAAGGAACAGTGCGCCCGCGGTTATCCCTTTTTATGGGGAAGCCGCAGGGCGCGCTGCCCATTTACTGCGATGTGACGCATGCATGTGGAAACCGCCCCACGCATGCCGCCCACGTCACGCACACCCCTCCACGCCGCGCCACGTGCGCGGGTCGTGGGAAGCGCCATGCGCGAAAAGTCTTACCGTGGTAAAAAACCGCCCCGCCTGTCCGCACACCATTTTGGCCCTGGCCCAACAATGTGTCGCGCTTATGTGTGGCCCAGGCCCGGGGGCTCCTGTCGGTGTACAAATAGAGGGGCGCACTTTTGTACCCCTTTACCTGTGCACGGGTAGTCGGAGCCGCGCCCGCGGTCGCACCAAGCAGAGCAGGGAGGTGAGCCAAAGTAAGACCGAAGCCCAAGACAATCAGAGCAATGCCAAGGCCAAGACCACAAAGAGCAGAGGGACAAAGCAGGTTCCCCCGGCAAGACCCTTGCCGGGGCAGCCTCAGCAGCCCCGGCAACACCCTTGCCAGGGCAGCTCGCCCCACACCAACAGAAGCGAGCCACCCTTGAGCCCACGGTCCCCAATGCCATCATCCACGTGGGGCCAGGGCTCGAGAAGGCACCTCTGTGGTGGCTTGCAGATCTTTGTGAAGACATATTCAAGATCAGATGAGGATTAGAAGACGACGATCCTCGGCAAGATCCTTGCCGAGGAAGGCCACCAAACCCCTGGCAAGGCCCTTGCCAGGGACGACAGCATGCCACGGCAAGACCCTTGTCGGGCCACCCGGCAAGGCCCTCACCAAGGACGCCCGCAGGGCCACCGTCAGGTCCACGCCAACCAAGCTTCCACCGCTGTTCAACATGCAGCTGCCAGCCCAACCAGCTGGGCGGGCACCTGCGTGGCAACATGCAGCTCCCAGGCCAACTCACCGAGAGCCTTCGTGGCGGCATGCAAATCTTCCTGAAGGCTCCACCACCGCGCCACCTCAGTTGCATGCCTGCCTACATGGCGCCGCACGTATCGCTGGGCAGGGCACGTGTCAAAGCGAGGAGGAGCGGCGACGGACGGGACGGGCCTCGCCCCCGTCCCCAATAAAGCAAAGGGACACCTAAGCTACGCATTAAATGCGTCTTGTCCTGTAATACGAGCGATAAGCTCAGGGCACTGTACGCCTTTCCACCTCCTGTGTGCCACTGTGGCAGCCCCTTTCGCCTATAAAAGGAGGCCCATGGCATACTGGAGAAGGGGTCGGCTCTTTCGTACTACGCACTGACCACAGCTAGTTCGAGAGCTCAAGAACTCTCTAAAATAGACCCACCAAAGCAGGACTAGGGTTTTACACATCCTCGCGGCCCAAACCTGGGTGTCGTTTCGCACCGACAAAAAGAAAAAAAAATAGTAAACATCATGAAAGAAACAAAGAATACCGGTGAAATGGATAAGAAAATCAGAAAAAGCTAAGAAAAAGATAAAGGAAAAGAAAACATGAAAAAAAGACCAAACTTGTACGCGCACCGCGCAAGACTGCATCCACCTATCGCGTAGAGCGATCAGAGAAAAAGAACAAATGGTCCAGCCCAGCTACAATAGGGGAAGAAGAAAGCTTTAGCCGAGATAGAAGGATCTCTTGCTATAAGCGAGATATCTACACAACTATGGAGCGGAATTCAAGGATGGATTGAGAATATTTTGTCAACTACAGGAAAAGAAGTCCTGTTGAAAGCTATGGCTCTCGCTATTCAAGTGTACTCTATGCCACGCTTCAAGCTACCAAGAGGATTATGTGAACACCTTAACATGATGATACGGAAAATTTGGTGGGGTAGCAAAGAGGGCCGCCATAAACCGCATTGGATCTCGTGGAAAGTTATGACATGACCAAAAGGTATGGGTGGCCTGGACTTCAAAGATTGTGAGTTATTTAAATTGTCTTTGCTCGCTAGGCAAGCATGGCGTCTATTGCAGCAACCTGAAAGTTTGAGTGCTCGGGTTCTTAGGAGCATCTACTATCCAGACTCGTCTATTTTGCATGCAAGCTTGGGAAATCATCCTAGTCAAACTTGGAGATCCATTATCGAAGGTAGAGATGTTTTGAAGCAAGGTTTAATTAAAAGAATTGGCAATCGTTCAACAACAAACATATGGGAGGAAAATTGGCTCCCGTGTGATGAGATGTTGAGGCCGTATGGGTCTCTGTTGCGAACCCGCTGGTTCTTGTAGCCGAACTCACTGACGCCACTTCAGCCGTGTGGGATAGGCAACATGTGCAACAAGTTTTCATGCCAATGGATGTGCCAATTATCTTAGGAATACCTTTATGTACCAGGGATACCGAGGACTTTTGGGCTTTGAACTTCGAAAGGAGTGGTGTATTCTCTGTAATATCAGCATACTGAATGCTTGTGTCCACCAAACAGAGAAGGGAAGTGTGGTTAGAAGTTACCGTCGCACCTTCGAGCACAAACAATGAGGAAAAGTCTTAGAAGATGCTCTGGAAAACTCACGTGCCTGCCAAGATCAGAATCTTTCTGTGGTGATTGTCCAAGCATTCCATCCCAACAGAAGATGTCAGAGCTCACCATCATATGTCAAATAGTACTAGTTCATGCGGGTTGTGTGGAAGCCAAGATTCGTGGAGTTATTCGCTTCTACAATGTACGGTAGCCAGGTGCACATGGGCTTAGTGGATGACGATCAAGCGCAACATCTTTTTTCCACTACGAAGCCTCGGGCGAAGCACTGCTACGTCTTGAGCTTGGGTTGGTTTTCCCCGAAGAGGAGAGGATGATGCAACACAGTAGCGTAAGTATTTCACTCAATTTTTGAGAACCAAGGTATCAATCCAGTAGGAGGCCACGCGCACGTCCCTCGTACCTGCACAAAGCAAATAATTCCTCGCAACCAATGCGATAAGGGGTTGTCAATCCCTTCACGGTCATTTACGAGAGTGAGATCTGATAGAGATGATAGATAATATTTTTGGTACTTTTGGTATAAAGATGCAAAGTAAAATAAAAGGCAAAGTAAAAAAGCAAAGCAATAATAAAGCATAGGAAGATTAATATGATGAGAATAGACCCGGGGGCCATAGATTTCACAGTGGCTTCTCTCAAAAGCATAAGTATTTTACGGTGGGTGAGCAATTACTGTTGAGCAATTGATGAATTGAGCATAGTTATGAGAGTATCTAGGTATGATCATGTATATAGGCATCACGTCCGAGACAAGTAGACCGACTCCTGCCTGCATCTACTACTATTACTCCACTCATCGACCGCTATCCAGCATGAATCTACAGTATTAAGTTAATGAAAATAGAGTAACGCCTTAAGCAAGATGACATGATGTAGAGGGATAAATTCATGCAATATGATAAAAAAACCATCTTGTTATCCTCGATGGCAACAATACAATACGTGCCTTGCTGCCCCTACTGTCACTGGGAAAGGACACCGCAAGATTGAACCCAAAGCTAAGCACTTCTCCTATTGCAAGAACTACCAATCTAGTTGGCCAAACCAAACGGATAATTCGAAGAGACTTGCAAAGATAACCAATCATACATAAAAGAATTCAGAGAAGATTCAAATATTGCTCATAGATAATCTTGATCATAAACCCACAATTCATCGGTCTCAACAAACACACCGCAAAAAGAAGATTACATCGAATAGATCTCCAAGAGAGAGGGGGAGAACATTGTATTGAGATCCAGAAAGAGAGAAGAAGTCATCTAGCTACTAACTATGGACCCGAAGGTCTGAGGTAAACTACTCACACTTCATCGGAGAGGCTATGATGATGATGTAGAAGCCCTCCGTGGTGGATTCCCCTTCCGGCGGAGCTCCAGAACAGGCCCCAAGATGGGATCTCGTGGATACAGAAAGTTGCGGCGGTGGAATTAGGTTTTGGCTCAGTCGATCGGTTGGGGAAGTGCGAGGTATATATAGGAGGAAGGATGCGTCGGTGGAGCTTGGGGGCCACGAGGCGGGGGCGCGCCTACGGGGCCCTCCATCCTCGTGGCCGCCTCCCTCCTTTCTTGACCGAGGGTCCAAGTCTCTGGATCATATCGATGAGAAAATCACATTCGAAGGTTTCATTCCGTTTGGACTCCGTTTGATATTCCGTTTCTTGAAACACTGAAATAGGCAAAAACAGCAATTTCAGGCTGGGCCTCCGGTTAATAGGTTAGTCCCAAAAGTAATATAAAAGTGGAAAATAAAGCCCAATTTGGTCCAAAACAGTAGATAATATAGCATGGAGCAATCAAAATTTATAGATACGTTGGAGACGTATCAAGGCATCCCCAAGCTTAATTCCTGCTCGTCCTCGAGTAGGTAAATGATAAAAGAGAATTTTTGATGCGGAGTGCTACTTGGCATAATTTCAATGTAACTCTTCTTAATTGTGGTATGACTATTCAGATTTGAAAGATTCAAGACAAATGTTTAATATTGACATAAAAATAATAATACTTCAATCATACTAACAAAGCAATCATGTCTTCTCAAAATAAAATGGGCAAAGAAAGTTATCCCTACAAAATCATATAGTCTGGCTATGCTCTGTCTTCAGCGCACAAAGTATTTAAATCGTGCACAACCCCGATGAAAAGCCAAGCAATTGTTTCATACTTTTGACATTCTCAAAACTTTTTCAATCTTCACGCAATACATGAGCGTGAGCCATGGATATAGCACTATATGTGGAATATAATGGTGGTTGTGGAGAAGACAAAAAGAGGGGAAGATAGTCTCACATCATCTAGGCGTATCAACGGGCTATGGAGATGCCCATCAATAGATATCAATGTGAGTGAGTAGGGATTGCCATGCAACGGATGCACTAGAGCTATAAGTATATGAAAGCTCAACAAAAGAAACTAAGTGGGTGTGCATCCAACTTGCTTGCTCACAAAGACCTAGGGCAATTTGAGGAAGCCCATCATTGGAATATACAAGCCAATTTCTATAATGAAAAATTCCCACTAGTATATGAAAGTGACGAAATGAGAGACTCTCTATTATGAAGATCATGGTGCTACTTTGAAGCACAAGTGTGGTAAAAGGATAGTAACATTGTCCCTTCTCTCTTTTTCTCTCATTTTTTTATTTGGGCCTTTTCTCTTTTTTTATGACCTCTTTTCTTTTCTATTTTTTTTTATTTTTCGTCCGGAGTCTCATCCCGACTTATGGGGGAATCATAGTCTCCATCATCCTTTCCTCACTTGGGACAATGCTCTAAAAATGATGATCATCACACTTCTATTTTTCTTACAACTCAACAATTACAACTCAATACTTAGAACAAAATATGACTCTATGTGTATGCCTTCGGCGGTGTACCGGGATATGCAATGATTCATGAGTGACATGTATGAAAGAATTATGAATGATGGCTTTGCCACAAACACGATGTCAACTACATGATCATGCTAAGCAATATGACAATGATGGAGCGTGCCATAATAAAAGGAACAGTGGAAAGCTGCATGGCAATATATCTCGGAATGGCTATGGGAATGCCATGATAGGTAGGTATGGTGGCTGTTTTGAGGAAGGTTTATGGTGGGTGTATGATACCGGCGAAAAGTGTGCGGTATTAGAGAGGCTAGCAATGGTGGAAGGGTGAGAAAAGTGTGTATAATCCATGGACTCAATATTAGTCATAAAGAACTCATATACTTATTGCAAAAATCTACAAGTTATCAAAGCAAAGTATTACGTGCATGCTCCTAGGGGGATAGATTGGTAGGAAAAGACCATCGCTCGTCCCCGACCGCCACTCATAAGGAAGACAATCAATAAATAAATCATGCTCCGACTTCATCACATAACGGTTCACCATACATGCATGCTACGGGAATCACAAACTTTAACACAAGTATTTCTCAAATTCACAACTACTCAACTAGCATGACTCTAATATTACTACCCCCATATCTCAAAACAATTATCAAGTATCAAACTTTTCTTAGTATTCAACGCACTCAAAAGAAAGTTTTACAAATCTTGAATACCAAGCAGATTATAATTATTAAGCAAATTACCATACTATTTAAGACTCTCAAAATAAGCTAAGTGAAGCATGAGAGATCAAAGGTTTCTATAAAACAAATCCACCACCGTGCTCTAAAAGATATAAGTGAAGCACTAGAGCAAAACTATATAGCTCAAAAGATATAAGTGAAGCACATAGAGTATTCTATCAAATTCCAAATCATGTATGGCTCTCTCAAAAGGTGTGTACAGCAAGGATGATTGTGGTAAACTAACAATCAAAGACGCAAATAATACAAGATGCTCCAAGCAAAACACATATCATGTAGTGAATAAAAATATAGCTCCAAGTAAAGTTACCGATGGAAGTGGACGAAAGAGGGGATGCCTTCCGGGGCATCCCCAAGCTTTGACTTTTTGGTGTCCTTAGATTATCTTGGGGGTGCCATGGGCATCCCCAAGCTTAGGCTCTTGCCACTCCTTGTTCCATAATCCATCAAAAGATTTCACCCAAAACTTGAAAACTTCACAACACAAAACTCAACAGAAATCTCGTGAGCTCCGTTAGCGAAAGAAAACAAAAGACCACTTCAAGGTACTGTAATGAAATCATTATTTATTTATATTGGTGTTAAACCTACTGTATTCCAACTTCTATATGGATTATAAACTATTTTACTAGCCATAGATTCATCAAAATAAGCAAACAACACACGAAAAACAGAATCTGTAAAAAACAGAACAGTCTGGTAATTTGTAACTAACGCAAACTTTTGGAACTCCAAAAATTCATCCAAAATAGGAATACCTAGGAAATTTGTTTATTGATCAGAAGCAATTGGAATCACTATTTTATCACGTTCTGGTTATTTTTAACAATTGTTTTCGTGAACCAAAAGTTTCTGGAAATTACAGCAAGATCAAATAACTATCATCCAAGAAGATCCTATAGGTTTAACTTGGCACAAACACTAATTAAAACATAAAACCACATCTAAACAGAAGGTATATGGATTATTTATTCCTAAACAGAAACAAAAACGAAAAAAAACAAAAAATAAAATTGGGTTGCCTCCCAACAAGCGCTATTGTTTAACGCCCCTAGCTAGGCATAAAAGCAAGGATAGATCTAGGTATTGCCATCTTTGGTAGGCAATCCATAAGTGGCTCTCATAATAGATTCATATGGTAATTTTATCTTCTTCCTAGGGAAGTGTTCTATGCCTTTCTTTAATGGGAATTGGAATCTAATATTCCCTTCCTTCATATCAATAATTGCACCAATCGTTCTAAGGAAAGGTCTACCAAGAATTATAGGACATGAAGGATTGCAATCTATATCAAGAACGATAAAATCTACGGGAAAATAATTCCTATTTGCAACAATAAGAACATCATTAATTCTTCCCATAGGTTTCTTAATAGTGGAATCCGCAAGATGCAAGTTTAGAGAGCAATCATCAAAATCACGGAAATCTGGCAAATCACACAAAGTTTTGGGAATAGTGGAAACACTAGCACCCAAATCACATAAAGCATAAAATTCATGATCTTTAATCTTAATTTTAATAGTTGGTTCCCACTCATCATAAAGTTTTCTAGGGATAGAGACTTCCAACTCAAGTTTTTCCTCATAAGATTGCATCAAGGCATCAACAATATGTTTGGTAAACACTTTATTTTGACTATAAGCATGCGGAGAATTTAGCACGGATTGCAACAAGGAAATACAATCAATTAAAGAGCAACTTTCATAATTAAATTACTTGAAATCCAAAATAGTGGGTTTAGCAACATCTAGGGTTTTACTTTCTTCAATCCCAGTTTTATCAATTTTAGTATCAAGATCTAAAACTCCGAATTTTTGGAGCATATTCAGGTAAAGGTGGATCATATTCAATCTCATCATTATCAAGATTTATATTGCAAAACAAAGATTTGATAGGGGACACATCAATAACTTTTAGATCTTCATCTTTATTTTCATGGAAATTGGAAGAACACGCTTTAATAAAGGCATCTTTCATAGCACGCAACCTAGCGGTTCTTTCCTTGCACTCATCAATGGAAATTCTCATGGCTTTGAGATACTCATTGATGTCATGCTTAGGAGGAATAGATCTAAGCTTTAAGGAATCAACATCAAGAGAAATTCTATCAACGTTCCTAGCCAATTCATCAACTTTAAGCAATTTCTCTTCAAGCAAAGCATTAAAATTCTTTTGAGAATTCATAAAATCTTTAACACTAGTCTCAAATTCAGAGGGCATCTTATTAAAATTTCCATAAGAATTGTTGTAGGAATTTCCATAATTATTAGAGGAATTACTAGGATAAGGCCTAGGATTAAAGTTTCCTCTATACGCGTTGTTACCAAAATTATTCCTACCAACAAAATTCACATCCATAGACTCATTATTATTCTCAATCAAAGTAGACAAAGGCATATCATTAGGATCAGAAGAAACACTCTTAGTAGCAAATAATTTCATAAGTTCATCCATCTTTCCACTTAAAACATTAATTTCTTCTATAGCATGCACTTTTTTATTAGTGGATCTTTCAGTGTGCCATTGAGAATAATAACCATAATATTATCTAGGAGTTTAGTAGCATCTCCTAAAGTGGTTTCCATAAAAGTGCCTCCCGCGGCCGAATCTAAAAGATTTCTAGAAGCAAAATTCAATCCGGCATAAATTTTTTGTATAATCATCCACAAATTTAAACCATGAGTAGGGCAATTACGTACCATTAATTTCATCGTCTCCCAAGCTTGTGCAACATGTTCATGATCAAGTTGCTTAAAATTCATAATATCGTTTCTAAGAGAGATGATCTTAGCGGGAGGAAAATATTTAGAGATAAAAAGCATCTTTGCACTTGTTCCAAGAATCAATTCTATTTTTAGGCAAAGACGAAAACCAAGCTTTAGCACGATCTCTAAGCGAAAAAGGAAGTAGCTTCAATTTAACAACATCATTGTCAACATCTTTCTTCTTTTGCATATCACACAAATCCACGAAGCTATTTACATGAGTAGCGGCATCTTCACTAGGAAGGTCGGCGAATTGATCTTTCATAACAAGATTCAATAAAGCAGCATTGATTTCACAAGATTCAGTATTGGCAAGAGGAGCAATCGGAGTGCTAAGGAAATCATTATTGTTGGTATTGGTAAAGTCACACAATTTGGTATTATCTTGATCCATAGTGACAAGCAAGCAATCCAACACACGAGCAACAAAAAGTGAACGAGAAAAAGGCAAACGGAAAAGAGAGGGCGAATAAAACGGTAAGGGTGAAGTGGGGGAAAGGAAAACGAGAGGCAAATGACAAATAATGTAATGCGGGAGATAAGGGATTGTGATGGGTACTTGGTATGTTGACTTTTGCATAGACTCCCCGGCAACGGCGCCAAAAATCCTTCTTGCTACGTCTTGAGCTTGCGTTGGTTTTCCCCGAAGAGGAGAGGATGATGCATCACAGTAGCGTAAGTATTTCCCTCAGTTTTTGAGAACCAAGGTATCAATCCAGTAGGAGGCCATGCACAAGTCCCTCTTACTTGCACAAAGCAAATAACTCCTCGTAACCAACGCGATAAGGGTTTGTCAATCCCTTCACGGTCACTTACGAGAGTGAGATTTGATAGAGATGATAGATAATGTTTTTGGTATTTTTGGTATAAAGATGCAAAGTAAAATAAAAGGCAAAGTAAAAAAGCAAAGCAATAATAAAGCGTAGGAAGATTAATATGATGAGAATAGACCCGGGGCCATAGATTTCACTAGTGGCTTCTCTCAAGAGCATAAGTATTTTACGGTGGGTGAGCGAATTACTGTTGAGCAATTGATGAATTGAGCATGTTATGAGAGTATCTAGGTATGATCATGTATATAGGCATCACGTCCGAGACAAGTAGACCGACTCTGCCTGCATCTACTACTATTACTCCACTCATCGACCGCTATCCAGCATGCATCTAGAGTATTAAGTTAATGAAAACAGAGTAACGCCTTAAGCAAGATGACATGATGTAGAGGGATAAATTCATGCAATATGATAAAAACCCCATCTTGTTATCCTCGATGGCAACAATACAATACGTGCCTTGCTGCCCCTCATCCTTTGGGAAAGGACACGCAAGATTGAACCCAAAGCTAAGCACTTCTCCTATTGCAAGAACTACCAATCTAGTTGGCCAAACCAAACGGATAATTCGAAGAGACTTGCAAAGATAACCAATCATACATAAAAGAATTCAGAGAAGATTCAAATATTGCTCATAGATAATCTTGATCATAAACCCACAATTCATCGGTCTCAACAAACACACCGCAAAAAGAAGATTACATCGAATAGATCTCCACGAGAGAGGGGGAGAACATTGTATTGAGATCCAAAAAGAGACAAGAAGCCATCTAGCTACTAACTATGGACCCGAAGGTCTGAGGTAAACTACTCACACATCATCGGAGAGGCTATGATGATGATGTAGAAGCCCTCCGTGGTGGATTCCCCTTCAGGCGGAGCTCCGGAACAGGCCCCAAGATGGGATCTCGTGGATACAGAAAGTTGCGGTGGTGGAATTAGGTTTTGGCTCCGTGATCTCGATCTTTTGGGGTGCGTGAGGTATATATAGGAGGAAGGAGTACGTCGGTGGAGCTTCGGGGGGCCCACGAGGCAGGGGGGCGCGCCCTCCACCCTCGTGGCCACCTCCCTCCTTTCTTGACCGACGGTCCAAGTCTCCTAGATCATATCTGATGAGAAAATCACGTTCCCAAAGGTTTCATTCCGTTTGGACTCCGTTTGATATTCCGTTTCTTCGAAACACTGAAATAGGCAAAAAATAGCAATTCTGGGCTGGGCCTCCGGTTAATAGGTTAGTCCCAAAAGTAATATAAAAGTGGAAAATGAAGCCCAATATGGTCCAAAACAGTAGATAATATAGCATGGAGCAATCAAAAATTATAGATACGTTGGATACGTATCAAGCACTGGCTATTCTCATTGATTGATGGCCTATCACACGCGCAGTTCATCAGAGTAGCCGTCACGTTATGGACGATATGGTCGTTGATACGTCTCCAACGTATCTATAGTTTTTGATTGTTCCATTCTTTTATATTATCTGTTTTGGATGTTTTATATGCATTAATATATTATTTTATATCATTTTTGGGACTAACCTATTGACCTAGTGCCTAGTGCCAGTTGCTGTTTTTCCTTGTTTTTGGCTTTTTCAAAAAGGAATATCAAGCAGAGTCCAAACAGATTAAAACTTTTGCGATGATTTTTCCTGGACCAGAAGACACCCATAGGACTTGGAGAGGGGGCTAGAAGGTTCCCGAGGAGGCCACAAGCCTGCAGGGCATGTCCCAGGGGGGCGCCCCCTGGCTTATGGGACTCTCGGGAGTCCTCCAACCCTAATTCTTGCTCTATAAATTCACAAATATTCCCAAATCACCAAAAGCGTCCACCAAAATACTTTTCCACCGCCGCAAGCCTCTGACCTCGTGAGATCCCATCTTGGGACCTTTTCCGGTGATCTACCGGAGGGGGATTCGATCATGGAGGGCCTCTACATCAACCCTATCGCCCTACCGATGATGCGTGAGTAGTCTACCACAGACCTACGGGTCCATAGCTAGTAGCTAGATGGCTTCTTCTCTCTCTTTGATCTTCAATACAAAGTTCTCCTCGATGTTCTTGCAGTTCTATCCGATGTAATACCTTTTTGTGGTGTGTTTGTTGAGATCCGTTGAATTGTGGATTTATGATTAGATTATCTATGAATATTATTTGAGTCTCCTCTGAATTCTTATATGCATGATTTCATATCTGTGTATTTCTCTTCGAACTATCGATTTGGTTTGGCCAAATAGATTGGTTTTTCTTGCAATGGGAGAGGTGCTTAGTTTTGGGTTCAATCTTGCGGTGTCCTCACCCAGTGACATAGTAGGGGTAGTGATGCACGTATTGTATTGTTGCCGCGCAAGGATAAAAAGATGGGGTTTACATCATATTGCTTGAGTTTATCCCTGTCGTGGTGGGTGCACGGCAGATGCCAAGGGATGGCTAAAGAGAGGAGGAGGCTCGAGGTCACTGGTGGGCTCTAGAGGCGAGGTCGGCATGAGCGAGCGCGGGACGCAAGACATACCTAGGTTCGGGGCTCTCCGGAGAGATAACACCCCTAGTCCTGCTGAGTGTGGTTTATAGGTAACAGTACAGAGTTGCTCCTGGAGCTGTATCCGGATGAACAGGGAAGCTTGTTACACTTATTCTCTACTCGACCTCATGTGTGAGAGAGTGTGAGTGTGCACGCCGTGAGAGCCAAGGGCTCTGGCGATGAGCGTGCATGTGTGTGGCTGAGTGGGCATGGATGGATGGATGTCTTGGTGCTTGCTAGCTTGCCCGTGTGAGGCCTCCCCTGGTGCTCCTTATAAAGGGGAGCCCAGGGACGCAAGACATGCCAGGTTCGGGGCTCTCCGGAGAGATAACACCCCTAGTCCTGCCGAGTGTGGTTTATAGGTAACAGTACATAGTTGCTCCTGGAGCTGTATCCGGAAGAATAGGGAAGCTTGCTACACTTATTCTCTACTCGGCCTCATGCGTGAGAGAGTGTGAGTGTGCGTGCCGTGAGAGCCAAGGGCTCTGGCTATGAGCGTGCATGTGTGTGGACGAGTGGGCATGGATGGATGTCTTGGTGCTTGCTAGCTTGCCCATGTGAGGCCTCCCCTGGTGCTCCTTATAAAGGGGAGCCCAGGGCATAAGGGGTGGCCCGCGGTGCCAATTACACTATTTGGAGGTCACCCGAAGTGACGCATGATGCAGGCTATAGTGCACCACTATTGGAGCGCAGCGAAGTGACACATGACACAGGCTATAGTGTTTGCTTTATCAGAAATAGTGTCCATGGTACAGTCGTCTTGTCGGTGTTGCGTCGGATGTGATGTCGCAGTTGACTTCCCGTAGCAGGCCGGCTGGAGCAGCCGGACATGGACCCGGCCGGGCGGCCGGGATGGTGAGTTCGGCCGGGTTGAGGGACTTGGCCAGGTTGAGCAACCCGGCCAAGTGCGAGCCAGATTGAGGGGCGTTGCTGGTCCTGATGTTTTTGAAGTGTTGTTCGCCATCTTGGGCCTACCAAGGGGTCATCCCCCCGACAGTAGCCTCCGAGCCTGTCGGATGTTGGGTTCCGGCAGACCCTAAGGTTCGAACTCTAGGGCGCGCACGAAGATCTCTCCCCTACCGATCTACGTCCGATCGCCTCGTGAGATCTAAGCTGAAAACGATGACCAACACAAGGGACATAAGATTTATACTAGTTCGGGCCACCGTTGTGGTGTAATACACTACTCCAGTGTGTGGTGTGGTGGATTGCCTCAGGGGCTGATGATGAACAGTACAAAGGACGAACAGCCTCGCGAGAGGTGTTCTTGAGCTGGTGCGATGAACTGCTTGGGTGAGTTTGATCGCCTCTCTCTCTCTGGCTAGGGCTCTATTCGATGCCCTCTACGGTGGTGGCTAGCTCTATTTATAGAGGCCCTGGTCCTCTTCCCAAATATTGAGCGGAAAGGGCGCCAACAACGACCATTTTGAAGGGGAACATCTAGTACAAGTTATCCTCACTGAGGGAGTCCCGGACTAGGGGGTGTCCGGATAGCCGGACTATCGTCACGGCCGGACTCCAAGACTATGAAGATACAAGATTGAAGACTTCGTCCCATGTCCGGATGGGACTTTCTTTGGCGTGGAAGGCAAGCTTGGCGATACGGATATGTAGATCTCCTACCATTGTAACCGACTCTGTGTAACCCTAACCTATCCGGTGTCTATATAAACCGGAGGGTTTTAGTCCAGGGACGAACAACAATCATACCATAGGCTAGCTTCTAGGGTTTAGCCTCCTTGATCTCGTGGTAGATCTACTCTTGTACTACCCATATCATCAATATTAATCAAGCAGGAGTAGGGTATTACCTCCATCGAGAGGGCCCGAACCTGGGTAAAACATCGTGTCCCTTGTCTCCTGTTACCATCCGCCTAGACGCACAGTTCGGGACCCCCTACCGAGATCCGCCGGTTTGACACCGACATTGGTGCTTTCATTGAGAGTTCCTCGTGTCGCCACCGATAGGCCCGATGGCTCCTTCGATCATCAACAATGGCGCGGTCCAGGTGAGACTTTTCTCCTGGACAGATCTTCGTATTCGGGCGGCTTTGCTCTGCGGGCCAATTAAGCTGGCCATCTGGAGCAGATCGAAGCTACGCCCCAGCCATCAGTCAGATTTGAAGTTTGAACTATCGGCCGATATCCGCAGGGACTTGATCTTCGACGGATTCGGGCCGCAGCCAAGCACGCCGCACTGTTTCAATGGGCATGATCTAGCTCTGCAGCCGAACTGTGTCCTGGAGGCCGCACCAGTATCCGCTCCGATTCGTAATCCGGAGCCGGATTCCCCGATCGGGGACGAGTGGTTGAACGCCGCCTCGGGGGATACAATCTCTACGGCGATTGAGCCGAACTCCATCCCTGTACTTTGCGAAGACCTCGACTCCAGGGTGCCGGACTCCTCTCCAGACTCCGAACCCCCCGTGCCCCTGCCAATCGAATCCGATTGGGCGTCGGTCATGGAGTTTATGGCCGCGAACATCTTTCAGCACTCGCCCTTTGGCGATATTCTGAATTCATTAAAGTCTCTCTCTTTATCCGGAGAGCCCTGGCCGGACTGCGGACAGGAAGGTTGGTATACGGACGACGAAATTCAACGCCCACCCACCACCCACTTTGTAGCCACTGTCGATGATCTAACCGACATGCTCGACTTCGACTCTGAAGACATCGACGGTATGGACGACGATGCCGGAGACGACCAAGACCCAACACCTACAAGGCACTGGAAGGCCACCTCGTCATATGACATATACATGGTGGACATCCCGAAAGATGGGAACGGCGATGGAACAATGGAGGATGACCCTTCCAAGAAACAACCGAAGCGCCGACGTCGGTGGCGCCGCTCTAAATCCGCCACAGCAAAAGCGGTGATTCCGCACGGAGATAATAACACCGGACGGTGCGAAGACAACCTCCTCGGCCGGACTCGGCGCGGGAGGAAGGAGAAGCAAGTCCGCACGACAGTGCGGCAGAAAGAGAGGTTGAGGACGATAATTATGCGCCTCCATCCGAAGATGAGGCAAGCCTCGACGACGACGAGTTTGTCGTGCCTGAGGATCCCGCCGAAAAGGAGCGTTTCAAACGCAGGCTTATAGCCACGGCAAACAGCCTCAAGAAAAAGCAGCAACGACTTAGAGCTGACCAAGATCGCTAGGCGGCGGATGGATGAAGTCCTCGCAGCGAAGAGTATGAACTCGAACGCCCCTCCAAAAGCTACCCCAAACACAGGCCGTTGCCTCGATCAGAGGAAGTACCCAAGTCACCAGCGTACGACATGGCAGACCGGCCACCCCTTGGCCGCGATAGAGAGGCTTCTAGACCCTCCGTTCAAGCCGTACCCCAATGCCGTTCAAAAAGTACCAGGGCACGGGAAAACGTGCCAAACTTGCGAGATATATTGGAGGATAAGGCAAAACATACAAGATCGATCTACGGATCGCGTGGGCGCCCAACGACACGTGACGATAACCGTCACGCCGAATACAGAAACTCCGGCCGGGCCGAACACAATAGACAAAGCTCATTGGAGCTACGTCGTGATATAGCCCAATACAGAGGCGCCGCACACCCACTATGCTTCACAGATGAAGTAATGGATCGTCAAATCCCTGAGGGCTTTAAACCCGTAAACATCGAATCATACGATGGTACTACAGATCCTGCGGTTTGGATCGAGGATTATCTTCTCCATATTCACATGGCCCACGGTGATGATCTACATGCCATCAAATACCTCCCCCTCAAGCTTAAAGGACCAGCTCGGCATTGGCTTAACAGCTTGCCAGCAGAATCAATTGGTTGTTGGGAGGACCTGGAAGCCCCATTCCTTGATAACTTCCAAGGCACATATGTGCGACCACCAGACGCCGATGACCTTAGCCACATAATTCAGCAGCCAGAAGAATCGGCCAGGAAATTCTGGACACGGTCCCTAACAAAGAAAAATCAAATCGTCGACTGTCCGGATGCAGAGGACCTTGTAGCCTTCAAACATAACATCCGCGACGAGTGGCTTGCCCGGCACCAAGGACAGGAAAAGCCGAAATCTATGGCAGCCCTCACAACCCTCATGACTCGCTTTTGCGCGGGAGAGGACAACTGGCTAGCTCGAAGCAACAACTTGGCCAAACACCCTGATAGTTCGGATACCAAGGACAGCAATGGCAGGTCGCGTCGCAACAAGAACAAATGCTGCATCAACGGCGATAACACTAAAGATACGGCCGTCAATGCTGGATTCAGGGGCTCTAAACCCGGTCAGCGAAAGAAGCCATTCAAAAGAAATACCCAGGGCCCGTCCAACTTGGACCGCATACTCGATCGCTTGTGCCAGATACATGGCACCCCCGAAAAACCAGCCAATCACACCAACAAGAATTGTTGGGTGTTCAAGCAAGCAGGCAAGTTAGGTGCCGAACTCAATGACAAGGGGCTTCATAGCGATGACGAGGAAGAGCCCCGGCCGCCGAACAATAGAGGACAAAAGGGTTTTCCCACACAAGTGCGGACGGTGAACATGATATACGCAACCCATATACCCAAAAGGGAGCGGAAGCGTGCACTACGGGACGTATATGCGATGGAGCCAGTCGCCCCAAAGTTCAACCCATGGTCTTCCTGCCCGATCACCTTCAATCGAAGGGACCACCCCACTAGCATCCGTCATGGCGGTTTCGCCGCATTGATTCTTGAACCAATTATTGATGGATTTCACCTCACCAGAGTCCTGATGGACGGCGGCAGCAGCCTGAACCTGCTTTATCAGGATACAGTGCGCAAGATGGGCATAGACCCCTCAAGGATTAAACCTACAAAGACGACCTTTAAAGGTGTCATACGGTGTAGATGCCAATTATGCAGGCTCAGTCACACTCAAGTGGTCTTGAGATCATCGGATAACTTCAGTGAAGAGTTAATCTTGACATAGTCCCGTTCATGGCGGCTATCATGCCTTTGCTCGGACGAACCGCATTGCAAAGTTCAATGCGGTGCCGCACTACGCATACCTCAAGCTCAAGATGCCAGGCCCTCGAGGAGTAATCACGGTCAATGGAAACACCGAACGCTCTCTTCGAACGGAGGAGCACACGACGGCCCTCGCGGCGGAGGCACAAAGCAGCCTCTCACGGCAATCCTCGAGTCCGGCCACTAAGCGTCCGGACACTGCCAAGCGCGCCCGGAGTAACCTACAACAAGACCACCTGGCACGATTCAAGCACGAGTAGCAATCCGTCCCCAACCCCAGCCCTCGCGAAATTGCGAAGCCAGTATTACGCGTACATAACTACGCTCTGGAGATACCATGGACATATGGGGAGGGGCACGACCACGGCACGCCAAGAATGCAGCTAAACCGCACCAGGGGCTCCCGATTGTGTCATTCCTTTTCTTTTTTATTTTCTTTCTTTTCAGGACTCCGTCTTTCAGCAGTCCTGTCCGGCACTAGAATCGCCGAACTCACGATGCAACAGCCAGGGAAGCAGTAAAGCTCCGTCGAGTGTTCAGGTGGTCTCTATTACGAGCATTATACCTGTTTTACATACCATCCCGCAGCTTACCCCTGGAGGGGGACATGTTAGATAGTCCCACCCCTCGCTTATTGCACTATTTGTATCGTTCTGCTTTCATTGCAGTACCTTTTTGAATAAACAATATATAGCTTTCGTCTATCATTGCACTCTTTTCTTTTATATATATGTTCATTTCATGACATGTTGCACCCATACACTTTGGTACGGCCAATACACCAGGGGCTTAAGTACCCCAAAATTATGGTGTGATAAGTCCGAACACTTTCACAAGTGCGGCACCCCGAACTTATAGCATTATATGAATCGGCTCCGAATCATGTCTTGGGTCAATAGTTGGGTTTGCCCGGCTCCGTGTTTTGGTACCTTACGTTCCACTATATCGGCTAAGGTAGCACGGGAGAACCATCTGCGATTGTGCCCAGCTTATGCTGGGTCGAGCACCTCGATGGAGAAAGCTAAAACTGACCGTCATGATAAGGCGAGAGCAGGTCGCTGTTCGAGAGGTTTTTTCGGTCCCTAAAGACCTATGCCGCTTAGAGCGAGGAACGGAGTTGTCCGCCAAGGCGTGGATAGCGCCCGAACTCGGTCTTCGAATACTAGGGGCTTCGCGAAATTTAAAATTATAGAATTCTATGGCTAAGTGAGAGTGTTCAAGCATTATAAGTCCGGTTGCCTTGTTCATTGCGTTGAGCGCCTCCCTAGATGGACCCAAGAATGGGAACAAGAGTGCTCAAGTTTATCCCGAACACCCCAAAGACTCGTGGCATGGGGGCGAAGAAATAACGACTTGCCATCTCTCAAATTTGATAAACGGCCGCACATAAGGTAATATTTTAAATTAACAAGCGTTTCTTAGCGCATATGAACAAGTTTTCAGCGTACAGGATAACAAATGCGAGTCTACTCAAAAATTACATCTTTGGAGCACTCATCCGCTATTCAGCGAGCACCCTTCAGAAGGCCATCATAATACATTTCGGGCGTGCGATGCTCCTTGCCCTTAGGTGGCCCGTCCGTCACAAGCTTCTCTGCATCCATCTTGCCCCAGTGCACTTTAGCACGGGCAAGGGCCCGTCGGACACCTTCAATGCAGACGAAGCGCTTGATGACTTCAATTCATGGACAGGCGTCCACCAGCCGCGCTATAAGGCCCTTTATGGCCTGTTCGGCGACCTTGTGGAGCTCGACCAGCTGCTTCAGCTGGTCGCTCAGGGGCACCAGATGGTCGGCCTCAGCATACTGAGACCAGAACACCTTTTCCGTCGAGCTCCCCTCCTTGGCGCGGTAGAATGCGGCAGCATCGGACGCACTGCGTGGCAAATCTGCGAACGCTCCTGGAGAGCTCCGAATCCGGGTAAGTAATAGGTAGTTCACTTTCACATTCTTGCTTTGCATAAAGAATGCCTTACCCGCCGCTATCTTCTTTAATGCTTCAATTTCTTGGAGGGCTTTTTGGGCCTCGGCCTTAGCAGCTTTGGCACTTTCAAGAGCCGAGGCGAGCTCGTACTCTTGAGTCTTTGAGTCACGCTCCAAACTCTCGTGTTTTTCACGAGAGCTTGGAGCTCTTGCCGTACCTTGGCTAGCTGAGCCTCCCCCTTCTCTCGCTCGGTGCGCTCCGCAGCCGCTTTGTTTTCGGCCACGGACACCACCTCCTTCAGGGTCTCCACCTCGTTCGTGGCCCCTGCAGTACCCATGTTATTCCTGTTCTTTTTTGGCAACCGAAACCTTTACTATAAGGTATTTCTTTAATAAGGTATCACTTACCTTCCTTGTCCTCGAGCTCCTTCTTGGCTTGTCCGAGCTCGTTCTCGGACCGCTCGAGGTTCCGCTTCAATGCATTAACCTCCATGATCAATGCGGCGAGAGGTCACAGCAGTAGCCTGCATTCCCATATTGACATCCTTATGTTAGACTCCAGCGTATATCTTTTTAGATCCTTAGTCCGTCTTTTCTTTCCGAACACCGAACTAAGCATCAAGGGCTACTGTCTATGCGGTAATATTTTTACATATTCTAAACTTACCTCAAAGCCTGTTAGAAGGCTGGTACAGGCTTCGGTCAGCCCTCTCTTGGCGGACTGAACTGTCCGGATCACCGCACTCATAACAGTGCGGTGCTCCTCCTCGATGGAGGCGCTGTTAAGCGCCTCTAGTAAGCTGTACGGTGCCTCCGGTTGGACGGAGGACACCAGCGTCATACCCTTCTTATGAAGGGACCGCTTGCCGGACTCCGGAACCACTGAAGGTTCCGGCATGGGGTCCGGACAAGGGTTGGGCTTAGAGCCCCTGGGGGTCTTGCCCCCCGCGCGCATGGAGTCCGGGAGGTCGCCTTGCGGCGCCTCCTGCGCCACCTCCTCTTGACCAAGCCCCCCTTGGGGCGCCACCTCGGCGTCGTCCATGGCGTGAGGCGAGGCGGTCGAAGCAAGTACTCTCCATTTTCGACGAACCCGTGGACCCTTCGTTGAAGCGGCTAGCTCGCTCTTGGACGGGTTGCATGGCTGTTCGACGTCAGAGAACACTATGCGATAATAAAAGAGTCAGGGGTATCCGGACACTTACGATCTCGCCAGGGGCTTGGCCCTTGTTGGCCAATCCTCCTCGTCGCTGTCGACGTTGGTGGAGAAGTCCGGAGGAAGGGTTCTTCCCTTCTTGGACCCTCCGGCCTCCCCGTCGGGCGGCCTTCCTATTCTCTCCTCCCCGTTGGGGAGATGTTTTTTCCTCCTCCTCGTCCTCGGAGAAGATTCGCTTGAGAATCGACAGCACTGGCGTCGGGAGATCCTTGAGTTCCGTGGCCTCCTTCTTGGCCTTCTTCTCCGGCACCACATGGGGTGCGGAGCCAGCAACCCGTCAATTGGGCGTCCGCTGGGTTTTCGGCAAAGGAGACGGTTAATCTGTCCGGACGTCTTTAGCCAGTCCTGTCAAAGACTAGGGAGTTTTAGATCCCACATAGAGTCAATCTATGAAAAAAAAGAGTCCCGTAAAAGGGGCAAAATAACTTACCTCGCCGGCTAGACGTAGAGAGCTGTATCCGCGATCTTCAGTAGCGGATGAGGGAGCCTCGGCGCCCTTGAACAGCCCCTTCCAGGCATCTTCGTACGTAGTGTCGAAGAGCCTGTTTAGAGTCGAGTGCTGTGCCAGATCGAACTCCCATAAATTGAAGGCCCATTGTTGGCATGGGAGGATCCGGCGTATGAGCATCACCTGGATTACGTTGACAAGCCTGAGGTTCTTGCCCACCAGGTTTCGGACGCATGTTTGGAGTCCGGATGTCTCGTCCGAATTCCCCCAAGTCAGGCCCATCTCTTTCCATGACGAGAGCCGTGTGGGGAAGCCAGATCTGAATTCGGGGGCCGCCACCCATTCGGGGTCACGGGGCTCGGTGATGTAGAACCACCCCGATTGCCACCCCTTTATTGTCTCCACAAAGGAGCCCTCGAGCCATAGGACTTTGGCTATCTTGCCAACCATGGCGCCTCCGCACTCCGCTTGACGGCCGCCCACTACCTTCGGCCGAACGTTGAAGATCTTCAGCCATAAGCCGAAGTGGGGCTGGATGCAGAGAAAGGCCTCGCACACGACGATAAACGCCGAGATGTTGAGGATGAAATTCGGGGCCAGGTCGTGGAAGTCTAGGTCGTAGTAGAACATGAGCCCCCAGACAAATGGGTGAAGTGGAAAACCTAGTCCGCGGAGGAAGTGGGGGAGAAACACCACCCTCTCATGGGGCCTGGGGGTTGGAATGAGCTGCCCCTCGTCGTGAAGCCTGTGCGCAATGTCGCCGGACAAGTATCCGGCCTCCCGCGGTCTGGTGATGTGCCCCTCTGTGACGGAGGAGGCCATCCACCCGCCTCCCGCTCCTGACATGATTGGAGAAAGGTTGAGGTGGGATATGCGGACTTGGGCGCTGGAGCTCGAGTCTTGTGAAATGGATAAGCAAAGGAGGAAGAAGGCGTGGGTGAAAAGGTGGATCCTTATCCCTTATATGGACGGACGAAGCTATCGTCTCCCACCGACTGGTAAAACTCGCTTATTTCCCAAGCGCCGTAATCAATGGCGCAGATGGGTTACCCACGTCCATATTGATGAGAATCCCGAGAATAAGGGGCACGATCTATGCTTTGATAAGGCGTTCCAAGGAAACCGCCTCGCTAGGCGCTAAGGTGGAAGCGGTAAAAGCGATTCATATAAAGGCTGGCCGTGGTGTGATGTCACGCCCTGAATACGTCGGCAGATCTGTGCAAAAGTTATTCTCTCTACGGGGTATGTGAAACTTGTTTTGCGAGCGGACACTATCCTTGTGTTCAAAACCTTCTATGAAGTATTCGGAGGAGGAACCCGCCTTGCAATGCCAAAGACAATATGCGCGCGGACTAAATCGTCATTGAAGCCTGGTTTAGGGGCTCTTGAGGAGTCCGGACTAGGGGTGTCCGGATAGCGGACTATCGTCACGGCCGGACTCCAAGACTATGAAGATACAAGATTGAAGACTTCGTCCGTGTCCGGATGGGACTTTCCTTAGCGTGGAAGGCAAGCTTGGCGATCGGATATGTAGATCTCCTACCATTGTAACCGACTACGTGTAACCCTAACCTATCCGGTGTCTATATAAACCGGAGGGTTTTAGTCCGTGGGGCGAACAACAATCATACCATAGGCTAGCTTCTAGGGTTTAGCCTCCTTGATCTCGTGGTAGATCTACTCTTGTACTACCCATATCATCAATATTAATCAAGCAGGAGTAGGGTATTACCTCCATCGAGAGGGCCCAAACCTGGGTAAAAACATCGTGTCCCTTGTCTCCTGTTACCATCCGCCTAGACGCACAGTTCGGGACCCCCTACCCGAGATCCGCTGGTTTTGACACCGACACTCACTAAAGTTGGTCTTCGGCTGCCAAAAGCACTGGCGATGACGCCGTCTTGGGCTCCACGGTGACCTCCATCCTGCCGCTCCGCTGGTCTTGGTCTTGTTGCACTGAAATGGCAACCTTTGCCTGATGCCTCGGTACTCCACGTTTGTGCTTGCTCCCTTTGCACCAAAGAGGAAACAAGGACACTACACGGGCCGGCGCCCGCCTGGCGCCCGCCTGATCTCGATCGTCATGGCTTGCGTCATGAGCACCTCGCGAGGTACCCTGCCTTGATCTCTCCGCCTCCTCGCGAGCCTGCCTGGCGAGGCTGTACCTGAGGAAGCCTAGCGAAGTCCGCCCCGCGAGGCTTGGCCCCTTGCGAGGGTCATGAGTCTTGTGCTGATGAATATGGACCGTAATGGGCCACCACTTGAGCCACGCCGCAGGCCGTAGGCAGGCAAGTCTGGGGACCCCCGTTCCCTGGACGCCGACAGTAGCCCCCGGGCCCAAGGCACGCTCGGACTTGGCTTAGCGGAGAAGCGAAGGGGCAAGTGCGGAGCGCCTTGGGCCCCATCAGCCTGCGGCCTCGGGCGCCGTGTGGTGGTTGATTGGACATGGGCGTCTCTGCTTCCCCACGCTGCCTAGGCAACCGCTCGACTTGACATGTCCCTGCATGCTGAAATGGGTCATGACTACCTGCGATCGTGGAGGCCGACGGTTGGCTTCCTTCCGGTTATAAATGCGGGAGGGCGCAAGCCCCCGCTGTACATCTTCCTCCTTGCTTCTTTCTTTCTCCCAATCCTAGCTACTCGCCATCTCCCATGGCACCACCGAAGAGGTTGTCGGCCGCAGAGAAGGGAAAGGCTCGTCGGGAATGGCCTGACTCTCCCCCGCCCAAGCGGGGCCGAGGTCGTCCACGCAAGCATCCTGTGGCCCCCGTGGTGGCTTCCCGTGGTCGCAGCGGCGACCCTCTGCGTGGCGGTGGGCGCCTGGTTGGCGAGGGAAGGCGCGTCGTGGCTGCGCGGCCTCCCAGGCCGCACTTCCACTCGGCAGAGGTGCTGCCGGAGTTCGTCGTGTGGTCGGCGGACCCAACCAGCACCTGGCTCCAGCTTCCTCGCTTCTTTGCAGGTGAACTTACGGCCGGTGCTCCGGGCGGCCTCTGGCTTCAAGCGGACGGTTGCTGCAGCAGGGCCTCCTGGGCTTCGCTGGAGGTCTACGTCGCCGGGAACATGGCCCGACCCGCGGCTGGCAAACGTTTGCCCGCGCGCGTGGCCTGAGCCAGCGGTGCACCCTGCACTTCAAGTTCGATGGCGACGCCACCCTCTACGTGAGGGTGTTCAGAGAAGACGGTCGCAGCGCTTGGTGGTGCCCCGAAGGCGATGATCGGGATGAAGATGATGACAGGCGCATGATCGGTGGCGTTCGTGGCTCGCCAAGCTTCGGCGGCTCTCCTTCGGACAGCAGCTCCTCCAGCGGTAGCCGTGACCAGCCTCCGCACCGTCGCGCTCGCCTTGAGGGAGGTAGCGGGTCAGTCTGTCGTCGCGTCTCGGTGAAGCGCGAGGAGGAGTCTGACTGAGCTCCGGAGGCAGTACGAGCCCTCGCCGCGAGTTGGTGCCGAGCAAGCCGTGCCTATTTTGCTTTTCTCCCTTCCCTGCGCAAAGAGAAAGTAGCGTAGGGCCCCGTGGGGGCGTGCTGGACTGTTTCTGTTAATTATCATGCTGTTTCCGCTATTTCTATGCTGTGTTTTGGTGCCGCATGACCGCGTGCAGGAATTACTTAGCTCGGGGGAACTTGCCGCAGTCTTCGCTTCCCGAGGCTGAGGCCTCGTCGTGCGCTTCATGTCCTGCAAGGATTAGTCAGGAGTGGTAACTTTTGGTCTCGGTCACGGAGGCGACGGACTCAGGTCCTGTGTTCGTGTCGCGATGCCCGTGGGGCACGAATTGGGAGGGGTGCTCCCGTAGTGGACTTGGATAGGAAAACCTCACACGACTGGGGCAGAAAACACTCGCGAGGGCGCCCGCGTAGCCCCCTCGCGAGACTTGCGCGAGAGAAAACGAGGCAAGTAGGAAAAAAAGACAGAGAGTCACAAGTCAAGGACGGCAACAGTTCCAATAAAACTTCAAATAGGGACGAACAAGCCAACTGTAGAAAGCAAATTAAAAAGCCACGTCCGGCACCTAATCTAGTCTTCGACGTCTTCTCACCAGCGTGGAGCTAAGTGCTGCCACTGGGCGTGGGCGGGATCCCCCGAGGCCCGAGGGCGGCTCTCCGGAGACTCCGGGGCATGTACAGCCCTAACTCTTTATTACGTGAGAGTGTCACGGGCGGTGAGCTTCACAGGCATTGGCCTTCTTCACAGGCTCCGGGCCTTTCTCAGGGAAATGAGCTTCACAGGCATTGGCCTTCTTCACAGGCACCGGGCCTTTCTCAGGGAAATGAGCTTCACAGGCGTTGGCCTTCTTCACAGGCACCGGTCCTTTTTTGGTTTGTCTAGCTTCACAGGCATCGGGCCTTCTTTACAGGCTCTGGGCCTTTCTTCAAGGGTAGAACTTTCGGAGGTGCTGGATGTTCCACGCTTTCGGGACGGGCACCCCCTCCTGAGTCTCCAAGCGTGCGGCACCAGGCCTAGAGACATGAACAACCTTGAACGGGCCCTCCCACATGGGCGAGAGCTTGTGCAACCCCTCCCGGGAGAGCACCCGTCTGAGCACGAGGTCACCTACCTCGAGGGTCCTGGGGCGGATGTTGCGGCAATGGTACCACCGCAGTGCTTGCTGGTATCTCGCAGCCCGAAGCGCAGCCTCCCGACGGTGTTCCTCCCCAAGCACGAGGTCCACCCCCCGCACGGCGTCCTGCTGTGCTTCATCGAAAGCCAGGACCCGCGCGGAGCGATGCCTGACGTCGTGAGGAAGGACCGCCTCAGCACCATAGACGAGGAAGAACGGGGTTTCGCCGGTCGACTTGGTAGCGGTAGTACGGATGGACCATAGCATGGACTGAAGCTCGTCGTGCCATCCCCTGCCGCAGGCCTCCAGCTTCTTATTGAAGGTTCGAGTTTTGAGGCCTTTCAGGACCTCCGCGTTGGCGCGCTCAGCTTGGCCGTTGCTCCGAGGGTGTGCCACCGAAGCGTAGCATATCTGCGTTCCAAGGTTAGCACAATATGTTTTGAAGAGATTGCTGGTGAACTGCGAACTATTGTCGGTGATGATGCGATTGGGTATCCCAAACCGGCTCACGAGGCCCCTGATGAACTTGACTGCTGAGCTAGCCGGGATGGTGCAGACAACTTCCACTTCTGCCCACTTGGTGAATTTGTCAATGGTGACGTAAAGGTGGCGGTAGCCTCGGCGCCGAGAAGCGGGCCAAGGATGTCCAGTCCCCAAACAGCGAACGACCACGAGAGGGGAATGGTTTGAAGGCCCTGAGCTGGCTGGTGAATCTGCTTGGCGTGGAATTAACAGGCTTCACAAGCCTTCACCAGCTCGATTGTGTCGTTGAGTGCTGTTGGACAATAGAAACCGTTGTGAAACGCCTTGCCGATGAGTGTGCACAAAGACGAGTGGTGCCCGCAGTCTCCGCCGTGAATGTCTGTCAGTAGCTCTTTTCCTTGCTCCTTGGAGATGCAACGTAGAGTAACGTCGTTCGGCCGCTTCCGGTAGAGCTCTCCGTCTTGGATGCAGTAGGCCATGGCCAGCCGCGCCACGCGTTCCGCGTCCTCCTCCTTTTCCGGCAGGATCCCTTGCACCAAGTAATCCTTGAACTCCACGGTCCAACATCCCTCCTGTTGCTCCAGCGCCAGGAGCAGGCGTGCCCCTGAGGTCGGGCCACATGCCAGGGCTCGCAAGGCAGGCGGTTGAGGGAGCTCCTCCCGAGGCTGTGCTGTGCTTGATAGTGATGGTGCTGCTGAAGGTTTAAAGAGTTGTTCTTCGAAGACGCCAGGCTCCTGGGGCAACCGCCTGGACGACCTTTTGGCGATGTCATCAGCCTCTTGATTGGTGCCGCGAGGCACATGCTGCAACTCCAGCCCCCAAAATTGTTTCTCCATCCCGCGGACCTCCGCGAGATATGCTTCCATGTGTTCGTCCTTCGGCTCGTATACCTTGTTGGAGAAGTTGGCGAGGTTGTGAATCGCCCTTGATGGTGAGGCGCTTTACCCCCAAGGCGATGCGGCTTTCAAGCCCTTCTCGAGGCCCTCGTATTCTGCTATGTTGTTGGAGACCTTTTCTCCATGCTGGAAGCAAAGTTGAACGGCATAGTAGAGCTTGTCCTGAGTAGGAGATATGAGCACTGCGCCAGCCCCCGCGCCTTGTCGGGAGAACGCCCCGTCGAAGTACATGACCCAGCCGTCCGGTGCTTCGTTTCCCGGGGAAAGTGACCGGTCCTCGCCCGCTTTGAGCCCCGGTGCCTCCGCCCATTCTGCCACGAAATCTGCAAGCGCGGCTCCTTTGATGACTCTGGTCGTGCTGAATTCTAGCTAAAATGCTTGCAACTCGATGTTCCATTCAGCGACTCTTCCAGCTGAGTTGGGGCTCCTAAGTACCCCTTCCAAGGGGTATGCTGAGACGACCTTGATGGGATGGCCTTGGAAGTAGTGCCGCAGCTTGCGTGAAGCCACTAACAACGCGAGGAGGAGTTTTTGGGGCATGGGGTACCGCTCCCTCGCGTCCCGTAGCACCGTGCTGACGAAGTACACAGGGTGCTCGACGAGGTTGAGGGTGCTGGCGCAGCCCACGTCTTCCGGAGGTTGAGGCGCCTCCTGAGAGAACGGAGCCCCCAGCGCTTGGTCGCCTGGCGAGGCTTCCTCTGCTCCGGATGCGTCCCCCTGCTGAGGCTGATCCTTATCTGCTACGGCCATGGTCTTCGTGAGGCTTTCTTGGCTTTGCTCTGCTTCGGCCGGGGCAGCGGCTGGCACGGCCTTGGCCTGGCGCTCCTCTCTAACCGCCACCAGGGCTGCGCTGGCGGAGTAGGGGGTGGCTGCAAGGTAAAGTACCAAGGGCTCCTGAGGGCGCGGAGCTACCATCACCGGAGGGCTGGTAAGGTACTTCTTGAGATCTTGGAATGCCTTGTCGGCCTCTTCAGTCCATTCAAACGGGCCCTTCTTCTTTATCGGCTTGAAGAAGGCGGTGCCGCTCCCAGCTTGGAGATGGGCGCCCCAGTATGGGTTACACACCGGTGAGCTTACGCATTTCTCGAGGGTCTTCGACGGACTCATGTCTTCGACTGCCTTGACCTTCTCGGGGTTAGCCTCGATGCCCCTGTGGGACACGAGGAAGCCCAAGAGCTTGCCCGAGGGGACTCCGAATACGCACTTCTCCGGATTGAGCCGCAGATCCACTTCACGGAGGCTCGTGAAGGTTTCTTCCAGGTCCTGTATCAGGGTTTTTGCCTCCCGAGACTTCACCACAATGTCATCGACATAAGATGCAGTGTTTCTCCCGAGCTGCCGGCCCAAGGCGATGTGCATCAGCCACTGAAAGGTCGCGCCTGCGTTGCGCAACCCAAATGGCATGCAGGTATAGCAGTACACTCCACACGGGGTCAGGAAGGCCGTTTTCTCCACGTCTTCTACCGCCATCTTGATCTGGTGATAGCCCGAGAAGGCATCCAGGAAGCACAATAGGTCACACTCGGCGGTAGAGTCGACGATCTGGTCGATGCGAGGGAGCGGGAATGGATCCTGTGGGCAGGCCTTGTTGAGGTTGGTGAAGTCGACGCACATGCGTTCCTTTCCTCCCTTTTTTGGCACAACAACAGGGTTGGCCAGCCATTCAGGATAGCGGACCTCGCGAATGACGCCCGCTGCCTCTAATTTGCGGGTTTCTTGGATGATGAAGGTTTGCTTCTCAGTGGACTATCGCCTTGCCTTCTGCTTCACGAGGCGCACGTTGGGGCACACGTTGAGATGATGCTCAATCACATCCCTTGGGACCCCTGCCAGCTGATCAGGTTCCCACGCAAACACCTCCTTGTTTGCACGCAGGAACTTCACCAAGGCCTCCTCCTGCTCAGGGTCGAGGTTGGCGCCTATGGTGAAGGCGTCACCCGTGGATCCATCCTCGTCGACCGGTACCTGCTTGGTCTCCGCCTTGTCTTGGGTGAATAGCTGCTTCTTCTTAGCCGGCGCAACCCCCTTGGGATCGAGGGCATCTGCGCTGGCAGGCTACGCCACCGCGGCCGTCTTGAAAGCAAGCTTGAGCACCTGCAGCGCATCCCTTGTGTCTCCGGACACGATAAGGACGCCGCTGCTCCCGGGCATCTTCATGAGGTTGTACGCCGGGAGAGTCGCTGCCATGAACTGGGCCAATGCTGGGTAGCCGAGGATGGCGTTGTACGGGAGGCCGATGGGGGTGATGTCGAAGTCGATCAGCTCCGTGCGGAAGTTGTCGTGGGTGCCAAAGGTCACTGGGAGGCGGATCTGCCCCAGTGAGCCGGTGGGACCGCCTCCGACGCCCGAGAAGGGCCTGCTGGGTTGAAGCCGCCCTAGCGGCACGTGGAGGAGGCTGAAGGCCTCCACCAAGAGCACGTTGAGGCCGGCACCACCGTCGATGAGGGTCCTGGTGACAGCCACCTGGCAGATGGTGGGGGTGCATAGCATCGGGAGTGCGCCCGAACAGGCGGTGTTGGAGGGGTGATCATCCGAGCTGAAGGTCAAATTGGCCTTGGGTACCACCCAGCCCGGGGGGGTTTCACGGCGCTTGAGGACGACACCGATCTGGCGGACGAACGGCTTGACGTGGCGGCTCGAAGGTGGTGCCTGCGATCCGCCCAGGAAGAGGTTGCGCAACTCCTCCCAGGAGGCCACAGAAGCCACCGGCAGGTGGAGCAGCCACATGCGCGGAACGCCGGTGAGGGCCATGGGCAGCCAGTTCGCCTTGACCTTGTCGTCGCCTCCGGCCTTGAGGACGGCTTCTTCATATGCCAGCAGGAAGGCCAGCGGGTCGGCCGCCCCGTTGTAGCGCGGTGGCATGTCCGGCTTGAACTTGTTCGGCCACTACACTTGTCGCAAGGCGGGGGCCAGGGCTCGGAGCCCCCTGATTTCCGCGCCGGCGTCGACGGCCGAAGTGGGCGGCGCGTTGGCCGCCATGAGGGCAGAGCGTGGTGCTGATGGGGAACGGGTCGATGGAAGGGAGAGCTCCGGTGCACCCCTACCTGGCGCGCCAAATGTCAGATGTTGGGTTCCGGCAGACCCTTAAGGTTCGAACTCTGGGGTGCGCACGAAGATCTCTCCCCTACCGATCTACGTCCGATAGCCTCGTGAGATCTAAGCTGAAAACGATGAACAACACAAGGGACACAAGATTTATACTATTTTGGGCCACCGTTGTGGTGTAATACCCTACTCCAGTGTGTGGTGTGGTGGATTGCCTCAGGGGTTGATGATGAACAGTACAAAGGACGCACAGCCTCGCGAGAGGTGTTCTTGAGCTGGTGCGATGAACTGCTTGGGTGAGTTTGATCGCCTCTCTCTCTCTTTGGCTAGGGCTCTATCCGATGCCCTCTACGGTGGTGGCTAGCTCTATTTATAGAGGCCCTGGTCCTCTTCCCAAATATTGAGCGGAAAGGGCGCCAACAACGGCCATTTTGAAGGGGAACATCTAGTACAAGTTATCCAGACTAAAGTTGGTCTTTGGCTGCCAAAAGCACTGGCGATGACGCCATCTTGGGCTCCATGGTGACCTCCATCCTGCCGCTCCGCTGGTCTTTGTCTCGTTGCACTGAAATGGCAACCTTTGTCTGATGCCTCGGTACTCCACGTCTGTGCTTGCCCCCTTTGCACCAAAGAGGAAACAAGGACACTGCTTGTGCGAGTGGCGCCCTTTGGTCTCGATCGTCATGGCTTGCGTCACGAGCACCTCGCAAGGTACCCTGCCTTGTTCTCCGCCTCCTCGCGAGCCTGCCTGACGAGACTGTACCAGAGGAAGCCTAGCGTCGTCCACCCCACGAGGCTTGGCCCCTTGCGAGGGTCTTGAGTCTTGTGCTGATGAAGATGGGCGTCTTGGGCCTGGCAAGCCATGCCGCAGAGCGCGCAGGCAACCAAGTGCAGGGACCCCCGTTCATAGGGCATATGAGCCTCCGGGCAACTTGGAAAAGTTCGCGAAGGGTTTTTGTGGGCCTCGACAAAGCAGTAGATGTCGATGACGGCCGGCTGCGGACCACAGCTGGCGCGGCTTGCTTCCGGTGGGGGCGCGCGAGCCCACCCACTAGGTGTAGCCTCCGAGCCTCCGGGCAACTTGGAAAACTTGGGCGGAGGGTCTTGCCGTTGTTGAAGAAGCCGACGGTGATGTCGAGGGCGTCGGGCACGAACACGGAGTCCGCCGGATGGAGCACGCTGGGCCTTGCCGGACGCGGACACGGAGTCTGCCGGCTGGGTGGGGGCGTGTGAGCGCACCCACTGGGTGCAGCCTCCGAGCCTCCAGGCAACTTTGGAAAAGTTGGGCGGAGGGTCTTGTTGTTGATGAAGTAGCCGACGGTGACGTCGAGGGTGCCGGGCGCGGACACGGAGTCTGCCGGCTGGAGGACGCGTGGCCTTGCCGGACGTGGACGCGGAGTCCGTCGGCTGAGTGGGGGCGTGCGAGCGCACCCATTGGGTGTAGCCTCCGAGCCTCCGGGCAACTCTGGAAAAGTTGTGCGGAGGGTCTTGCCGTTGTTAAAGAAGCCGACGGTGATGTCGAGGGCGCCGGGCACGGACACATAGTCCGCCGGCTAGAGGGCGCGGGGCCCTGCCGGACGCAGACGAGGAGTCCGCCGACTGAGTGGGGGCGTGCAAGTGCACCCACTGGGTGCAGCCTCCGAGCCTCCGAGCAACTTTGGAAAAGTTGGGCGGAGGGTCTTGCTGTTGACGAAGAAGCCAACGGTGACATCGAGGGTACCGGGCGCTGACACGGAGTCCGCCGGCTGGAGGGTGCGGGGCCCTACCAGACGCGGACGTGGAGTCCGCTGGCTGAGTGGGCACGCGTGAGCGCACCCACTGGGTGTAGCCTCCGAGCCTCCGGGCAACATTGGAAAAGTTGCGCTGAGGGTCTTGTTGTTGATGAAGAGGTCGGTGGCGTCGGAAACGCCAGTTGCAGCCGGCGTCGGGCCTGCAACCCGCATGTAGCCTCCGAGCCTCCGGGCGAGGAGGGGGTTCCCCACAATGATGATCGTGCAAAAGACAAGGTTAGTCTGCGTAGATATATCAAATATTTGCTTTTAGCGGTGCAAGTTTTATGCAGAGGGTGCCGACTCGGTTTCGTCCGAGCCCCCTTCAATCGTTTTCATGTCCCCTCCGCTCTTTGGCTTTGCCTCTTGTTAGCTAGACAGTCCAGAGCCGGTCTGTACCTTTTACGAAGAGTGGCCGCGGAGAGGAGCGTACAATACTCGGACTACAGGAGCGGATTCGACCAAGTAGATACTCATGAAGGAAACGGCCGGGTTGCCCAGGCCGTCTTCTCCCGGACGTTTTTCTCGTGGGGTGACCTCCAGCTTTTGCTTTCGCTTGCCGGACAGCCGCGCTGCGGTCTGTGGCTGAGAGTGGATCTTCGGTACCGTATGTGTCGGATGTCGGGTTCCGGCAGACCCTTAAGGGTTCGAACTCTGGGGTGCACACGGAGATCTTTCCCCTACCGATCTACGTCCGATCGTCTCATGAGAATCTAGGCAAAATGATGAACAACACGAGGGACACAAGATTTATACTGGTTCGGGCCACCGTCGTGGTGTAATACCCTACTCCAGTGGTTGGTGTGGTGGATTGCTCTGGGGCTGGTGATGGATAGTACAAAGGACGAACAGCCTCGCGAGAGGTGTTCTTGAGCTGGTGCGATGAACTGCTTGGGTGAGTTCGATCGCCTCTCTCTCTCTCTCTGGCTAGGGTTCTCTCTCCTTCCCTCCCGCTAGGGTTCTCTCCTTCCCCCCTTTCCTGCGGTGGTGGCTAGCTCTATTTATAGAGGCCCTGGTCCTCTTCCCAAATATTGAGCAGGAAGGGCGCCAACAACGGCCATTTTGAAGGGGAACATCTAGTACAAGTTATCCTGACTAAAGTTGGTCTTCGGCTGCCAAAAGCACTGGCGATGACGCTGTCTTGGGCTCCACGGTGACCTCCATCCTGCCGCTCCGCTGGCCTTGGTCTCGTTGCACTAAAATGGAAACCTTTGCCTGATGCCTCGGTACTCCACGCCTGTGCTTACCCCCTTTGCACCAAAGAGGAAACAAGCAGGACCTTCTTGAGGCGGCGCCCGCACAGAGCCCACTGGTCTCGTCGTCATGGCTTGCGTCACGAGCACCTCAGCGAGTACCCTACCTTGATCTCTCCGCCTCCTCATGAGCCTGCTCGGCGAGTGGTTCTGAGGAGGTCTGTGTCGTCCGCCCCATGAATCTGGCCCCTCGCGAGGGTCTTGAGTCTAGTCTTGATGAAGATGGGCTGCACTGGGCCACCACTTGAGCCACGCCATGAGCGAGGAAAATCTGGGACCCCGTTCCCGTAAGCGCCGGCAATAGCCCCCGAGCCCAAGGCGCGCTCGGACTTGGCTTAGCAGAGAAGCGAAGGGGCAAGTGCGGAGCGCCGCGGGCCCAATCAGCCTGCGCCCTTGGGCACCGCGTGGCGGTTGATTGGACATGGGCGTCTCCGCTTCCCCACGCTGCCTCGGCAACTGCTCGACTTGACAAGTCCCTGCATGCAGAAATGAGTCACGATTACCTGCGATCGTGGAGGCCGACGGTTGGCCTCCTCCGGACTATAAGTACGGACGGGCGAGAGCCCCTGCAGTCCATCTCTTCCCGCTTCCCTCCTTCTTCTTCTTCCTTGCCCTTGCTCCATCCTATGCCAATGGCGCCGATCCGCCGATTTTCAGCGGAAGAGTAGGGGAAGGCCCCACGGGAGGGTCCTGATCCGCTTTCGCTGAAGAAGCGGCCTGTCCCCGGCCGCTGCAATGTGGTCGCATGGTAGGAGACGTCGCGGCCCTGGTACGAGCGGCCGCCGCCTAGGTTTCCGCTACCATTGTATGCCCGAATCATGGGCCCTGGAGAAGAAAGCGCCGAGCGTCACCGACGACGTCGGCGAGTCATGGCGGTGCGCGTCGTCACCACTGGAGTCCACGCCGAGGAATCTTCTCGCAAGCTCGTGCTTCACGCCACCATGTCTCCACGTTCTTGGATCTGCCTTCCTCTCTCCTTCGCCTTCGAGATGCCGCCTAGTGGGTCTCTGGAGCTCTGGCTGTAGAATGCTGACTGCAGCACCCTTGCAACCAGAGCGGAGGTCGCGGTCTTTGCTCCGGGCAAGGTCTACATGACCCGGGGCTGGGGCGAGATCGCCCGGGTCTGCCGGATGGGGGGTGCCCTCGTAATTCATCTTGAGTACGATGGCGCCTCCTTGATGTTCTTCAAGGTCTTCGATGCGGAAGGACGCCGGCTGGAGTGCTGCCCCAAGGAAGGCAGCCGAGGCAGGGAAATGGCGAGGGCCAGGCCCGCCACCCGCTTCCCCGACAGCTCCTCAGGCAGCAGCCGAGGAGCTAGAGAATCTAGCGACTCCCCCGAGCTTCACGCGACTCCGGAGATGAGGGACAACAGCTACGAGCCCCCGAGCTCGCGCCACCGGAGGAGGCAGCCTGCATCGAGCCGCCGCCGCGCCCGATCTGGATGGGGTTGGTGCGGCGCTGACGACCTTGTTGATGATGGCGTCTCCCGTGGCGGCGCGCGTAGTTAGCGTTTCTTAGGATTAGCACATTTTGTTCCCTGCGAGGAATGGAAGGAACACCCCGTGGGGGTATTTAAGGCGCCGGCCATGTCGTTCATGAATATTATCCTTATTATGAATTGATGCGAGGTGCTTGTCCTGTCTCGGCTCAGCTCCCCCTTTCTATCCTCATGAGGGCTTGGTGCTCTACACTGACAGGTCCCGGTCCCCAGGAAGGCTTCAGTCGTCGCTGGTATGCCAGGTCGCAATGCCGTGGTCAAGGCCAGGAGGTGAGTGGCCCGAGGTCCAGTAAGAGCCCCTAAGTCGCGATGCTTAGGAGGTCAACTTTAGCGCTCAAGCAGCCTTCGCTGGGCGAGAAAGGAAGGCAACGTCGCCATGACAGAGCCGCACTAGGCGAGGGTTTGGCGTTGTGTCGATTTAACTCCTGCAGAGGCGTGACTTATCTCATGAGTTTGGAGTAGTTCTCCGGCGAGGTGCCAGGCCCACGCGCAGGCAGCTGGGGTGTCACTGGGTCAGGCCCTCGCGAGCCTCTCCCCTCTCCCCCGCACTTTCCTTCATGCTCTACGTCCTTAGATCCCGGCCCTCGAGCGAGCTCAGCCGCCGCTGGTATGATAGGTCGCGATGCCGTGGGTCAAGGCCAGGGGGAGAGGGCTGGAGAGCCAGTAAGAGCCCGTGAGTCGCGATGCTCAGGCGCCCCCCTTTTAACGCGCGAGCGGATCATACGAGAGAGAGGGAGAGGGGGCTCACGATGCCCCCCACGCTGTTCCTTAGACGGATCCTACACACCAACATGAGGAAAACAAGGTCTACCATCGCGGTTGTCGACCAGCCATTGGTTTCTCCGAGGGAGTGATTGAGGCACTGAGGGCCTGGCGAGATAGCGCTATGCGGGGCTGCCGCGGCCAGAGCTCGACCACTCAGATTTGTCGGCATTGCAGGGACGGACCCATGCGCAAGCGCCGTGCCAGAGCGAGCGGCTCCAAGGGTAGATGTCAATCGAGCAGGCGATTATCCCAAGCAGGTTAAGCATGAAGAAGCAAATCAACTTAGATAGATGCAGAAAGAAGCAAACGCCACCGGGTCAGGCCCAGGCGGCTTGGGGATGATGCAGCCCGAGGGGCGCCCCAACAATGTAAGCTGAAGACATAAGCAAAACGAATACATGCCGCGGGGACAAACCCGCGCGACCTGGAAATGATGTTGCCCTGAGGGCGCTCCCAGCTGAAACGAAACTTGGAAAGAAGTCACCTGATATCATTGCGGAGCGAGTGTTGGAGTAGCTGACGACGCATGGTGAAGAAGCCAATCCTCACGAGCCTTCGAGGCTCCGAGCCTCCAGAGGCTCAGGAGATCCAGGCGGCTCGGTGAGGTCCATCTCCATCTCTTCCAGGAACGCGCGGTGCCTGGCCGCCCGAGCTTCCAGGATGCTCCTCATCAGGCGCTGGTGGGCAGCAGCCGCGTTCGGCAAGCCAAAGGGCATGCAAACGTAGCTGTGCGGTGGACCCGCGCAACGCCCCACGCGTGAGGGCCAGAAGCACTCCTGAGACGCGACTCGATTGAGCCCTGGGTAGTCGATGCAGACGCGCAGCCCGCCATCCTCACCTGGATGGGGAGTTATGCTACGTCTTGAGCTTGCGTTGGTTTTCCCCGAAGAGGAGAGGATGATGCAGCACAGTAGCGTAAGTATTTCCCTCAGTTTTTGAGAACCAAGGTATCAATCCAGTAGGAGGCCACGCGCAAGTCCCTCGTACCTGCACAAAACGATAGCTACTCACAACCAACGCGATTAGGGGTTGTCAATGCCTTCACGGTCACTTACGAGAGTGAGATCTGACAGAGATAATATTTTTGGTATTTTTGGTATAAAGATGCAAAGTAAAAAGTAAAAAGCAAACTAAAAACAAAGCAAGTATAAAAGTGATGGAGATTGATATGATGAGAATAGACCCGGGGGCCATAGGTTTCACTAGTGGCTTCTCTCAAGAGCATAAGTATTCTATGGTGGGTGAACATATTACTGTTGAGCAATTGACAGAATTGAGCATAGTTATGAGGTTATCTAGGTATGATCATGTATATAGGCATCACGTCCGAGACAAGTAGACCGAAACGATTCTGCATCTACTACTATTACTCCACTCATCGACCGCTATCCAGCATGCATCTAGAGTATTAAGTTAAAAACAGAGTAACGCCTTAAGCAAGATGACATGATGTAGAGGAATAAATTCATGCAATATGATAAATATCCCATCTTGTTATCCTCGATGGCAACAATACAATACGTGCCTTGCAACCCTTTCTGTCAGTGGGTAAGGACACCACAAGATTGAACCCAAAGCCATGCACTTCTCCCATTGCAAGAACTACCAATCTAGTTGGCCAAACCAAACGGATAATTCAAAGAGACTTGCAAAGATAACTCAATCATACATAAAAGAATTCAGAGAAGATTCAAATATTATTCATAGATAAGCTGGATCATAAACCCACAATTCATCGGTCTCAACAAACACACCGCAAAAAGAAGATTACATTGAATAGATCTCCACGAGAGGGGGAGAACATTGTATTGAGATCCAAAAAGAGAGAAGAAGCCATCTAGCTACTAGCTATGGACCCAAGATCTGAAGTAAACTACTCACACTTCATTGGAGAGGCTATGGTGTTGATGTAGAAGCCCTCGTGGTGGATGCCCCCCCGTGAACTCTAACAGGCCCCAAGATGGGATCTCATGGATCAGGAAATTCTGGCGGTGGAATTAGGTTTTGGCTCCTCCTCGATCGCTTGGGGGCAATGAGGTATATATAGGAGGAAGGAGTACGTCGGTGGAGCTCGAGGGCCCACGAGGCGGGGCGCGCCCTAGGGGCGCCCCACCTCGTGACCGCCTCTCGATGCTTTGGCGTAGGGTCCAAGTCTCTGGATCACGTTTGGTGAGAAAATCACGTTTCAAAGGTTTCATTCCGCTTGGACTCCGTTTGATATTCTGTTTCTTCAAATATCTGAAAAAGGCAAAAAACAGCAATTTGGGTTGGGCCTCCGGTTAATAGGTTAGTCCCAAAAGTAATATAAAAGTGGAAAATAAAGCCCATTATAGTCCAAAACAATAGATAAAGTAGCATGGAGCAATCAAAATTATAGATACGTTGGAGACGATCGAGGCATCCCCAAGCTTAATTCCTGCTCGTCCTCTAGTAGGTAAATGATAAAAGAGAATTTTTGATGCGGAGTGATACTTTGGCATAATTTCAATGTAAATCTTATTAATCATGGTATGAATATTCAGATCCGAAAGATTCAAGGCAAAAGTTCATATTGACATATAAATAATAATACTTCAAGCACACTAATCAAAGTAATCATGTCTTCTCAAAATAGCATGGCAAAAGAAAGTTCATCCCTACAAAATCATATAGTTAGGCTATGTTTCATTTTCCTCACACAAAGATGTTCCCAACTTCTATACCCCCGATGAAAAGCCAAGCAATTGTTTCACACTTAAATAATCTCAAACTTTTTCAACCTTCACGCAATACATGAGCGTGAGCCATGGATATAGCACTATGGGTGGAATAGAATATGATGATGGGGATTGTGTGGAGAAGACAAAAAAGGTGAAAGTCTCACATTGACGAGGATAATCAACGGGCTATGGAGATGCCCATCAATTTATGTCAACATGAGGAGTAGGGATTACCATGCAACGGATGCACTAGAGCTATGAATGCTCAACAAAAGAAAACTAGTGGGTGTGCATCCAACTTGCTTGCTCATGAAGACCTAGGGCATTTTGAGGAAGCCCATCGTAGGAATATACAAGCCAAGTTCTATAAAGAAAAATTCCTACTAGTATAAAAAGACAACTTATGAGACTCACTATATGAAAAACATGGTGCTACTTTGAAGCACAATATATAAGACTCACTACATGAAGAACAAGGTGCTACTTTGAAGCACAAGTGTGGAAAAAGAGATAGTAGCATTGCCCTTTTTATTTATTTTCTTTTTTTTGGGCCTTTCTTTTTTTGGCCTTTCTCTTTCTTTCTTTTTTTCATTTGGGCAATGCTCTAATAATGATGATGATCACACTTCTATTGATTGCAACATAAGGATTACAACTCGAAACTAGAACAAGGTATGACTCTATATGAATGCCTCCGGCGGTGTACCGGGATGGTGCAATGAATCAAGAGTGACATGTATGAAAAATAATGCATGGTGGCTTTGCCACAAATACGATGTCAACTACATGATCATGCAACGGCAATATGACAAAAGTAAAGTACGTCATGATGATGATGAACGGAACGGTGGAAAGTTGCATGGCAATAATATCTCGGAATGGCTATGGAAATGCCATAATAGGTAGGTATGGTGGCTGTTTTGAGGAAGATATAAGGAGGTTTATGTGTGAAAGAGCGATCATATCACGGGTTTGATGCACCGTGAAGTTTGCACCAACTCTCAAGGTGAGAAAGGGCAATGCACGGCAATCAAGAGGCTAGCAAAGGTGGAAAGGTAAAAGTGCGATAATCCATGGACTCAACATTAGTCAAAAGAACTCATATACTTATTGCAAAAATTTAGAAGTCATCAAAATCAAGTACTACGCGCATGCTCCTAGGGGATAGATTGGTAGGAAAAGACCATCGCCGTCCCCGACCGCCACTCATAAGGATGCACAAGCCGGTACACTTCATGTTTCAAATTTGTTACACAACTTTAACCATACGTGCATGCTACGGATTTGCTAACTTCAACACAAGTATTTCTCAAATTCACAACTACTCAACTAGCACGACTTTGATATTATCACCTCCATATCTCAAAACAATTATCAAGCATCAAACTTATCTTAGTATTCAACGCACTCAAAAGAAAGTTTCACATATCTTGAATACCAAGTATATTAACATTAAGCAAATTACCATGCTATTAACGACTCTCAAAATAATCTAAGTGAAGCATGAGAGATCAAGTTTCTTTAAAACAAATCCACCACCGTGTTTCTAAAAGATCTAAGTGAAGCACTAGAGCAAAAATTATCACGCTCAAAAGATATAAGTGAAGCACTATGAGCAAAACTATCAAGCTCAAAAGATATAAGTGAAGCACATAGAGTATTCTATCAAATTTCAATTCATGTATGGCTCTCTCAAAAGGTGTGTACAGCAAGGATGATTGTGGTAAACTAACAAGCAAAGACGCAAATAATACAAGACGCCCAAGCAAAACACTTATCATGTGGTGAATAAAATATAGCTCCAAGTAAATTACCGATGGAAGTGGATGAAAGAGGGATGCCTTCCGGGCATCCCAAGCTTTGACTTTTGGTGTCCTTGATTATCTTGGGGTGCCATGGGCATCCCCAAGCTTAGGCTCTTGCCACTCCTTGTTCCATAATCCATCAAAAGAATTCACCCAAAACTTGAAAACTTCACAACACAAAACTCAATAGAAATCTCGTGAGCTCCGTTAGAGAAAGAAAACAAAAGACTACTTTAAGGTACTGTAATGAACTCATTATTTATTTATATTGGTGTTAAACCTACTGTATTCCAACTTCTCTATGGATCATAAACTATTTTACTAGCCATAGATTCATCAAAATAAGCAAACAACACACGCAAAACAGAATCTGTCAAAAACAGAACAGTCTGTAGTAATATGTAACTAACGCAAACTTCTGGAACTCAAAAAGTTCTACCAAAATTATACGACCTGGACAATTTGTTTATTGATCGTAAGCAATTGGAATCCGTATTTTATCACGTTCTGGTGATTTTTAACAATTCGGGCACTGAGCGCAAAAGTTTCTGGAAATTACAGCAAGATCAAATAACTATCATCCAAGAAGATCCAATAGGTTTAACTTGGCACAAACACTAATTAAAAGATAAAACCACATCTAAACAGAGGCTAGATGGATTATTTATTCCTAAACAGAAGCAAAAACAAAAAAATAAAAATAAAATTGGGTTGCCTCCCAACAAGCGCTATCGTTTAACGCCCCTAGCTAGGCATAAAAACGAGGATAGATCTAGGTATTGCTATCTTTGGTAGGCAATTCTTCAATGAGGCATCTACCTCCTTTAGAATTTTCTTTCTTTCTAGTAATTATCAAACTTTTAGGCACAAGATCGAAAAATTCATTCGTAGCAAATGGTTCCTTAATGATAGTAAAAAGATCGGGATGAATACTTATAGATTTAAGATCCGCAGTTTCCTTACTAGATGATTCACCCTTATTTTTAGGAACATACATAAGCTTGGCAATTTTAGTGGGAGGACTAGGAGTATTCTTTACGGAAGAAAAAGTGGTTCCCAAGTTGGTAATGATACCCTCAAGTTTATCGATTCGAGTGGAATCTAGATTTATTTTCTCATTAACCATGGGTTCCTTCTCCTTAATATTTTTCAAAGTCATTCCTACCTTAGATCCATATTGAGTAATTTGATTATGGATCTTTTTATCTAGATTTTCAATGGATTCAATGGTAGCAACTTTGTTTTCAATAATTTCAAGCCTTTGCATAACATGCTCCAAAGTTAACATAGTTCCATTAACCAAAAGAGGTGGTGAGCCAAATAAATCTATTAAAGCATTATAAGAATCAAAAGTATGGCTACCCAAGAAATTCCCTCCGGTAATGGTATCAAGGATATATCTATGCCAAGGATTAGCACCTACGTAAAAATTACGAAGAAGAACTGAAGTAGATTGCTTTCTGGTAGATCTATTTTGAGCATTGCAAATTCTATACCAAGCATCTTTTAGATTTTCTCCCTCCCTTTGCTTAAAATTGAGAACTTCATTCTCGGGAGATAACGGGGAAGATATGAGACTAGTCATGACGACAAGCAAACAAACTAACACACGAGCAACAAAAGGCAAAGGGAAAAAGAGGAGGATATTTGGAAAGAGAGGGCGAATAAAACAGCAAGGGTGAAGTGGGGGAGAGGAAAACGAGAGGCAAATGGCAAATAATGTAATGCGAGAGATAGGGATTGTGATGGGTACTTGGTATGTTGACTTTTGCGTAGACTCCCCGGCAACGGCGCCAGAAATCCTTCTTGCTACGTCTTGAGCTTGCGTTGGTTTTCCCCGAAGAGGAGAGGATGATGCAGCACAGTAGCGTAAGTATTCCCTCAGTTTTTGAGAACCAAGGTATCAATCCAATAGGAGGTGATGCGCAAGTCCCTCGTACCTGCACAAAACGATAGCTACTCGCAACCAACGCGATTAGGGGTTGTCAGTCCCTTCACGGTCACTTACGAGAGTGAGATCTGATAGAGATAATATTTTTGGTATTTTTCGTATAAAGATGCAAAGTAAAAATTAAAAGTAAAGTAAAAACAAAGCAAGTATAAAAGTGATGGAGATTGATATGATGAGAATAGATCCGGGGGCCATAGGTTTCACTAGTGGCTTCTCTCAAGAGCATAAGTATTCTACGGTGGGTGAACAAATTACTGTTGAGCAATTGACAGAATTGAGCATAGTTATGAGGTTATCTAGGTATGATCATGTATATAGGCATCACGTCCGAGACAAGTAGACCAAACGATTTTGCATCTACTACTATTACTCCACTCATCGACCGCTATCCAAAGATGCATCTAGAGTATTAAGTTAAAAACAGAGTAACGCCTTAAGCAAGATGACATGATGTAGAGGAATAAATTCATGCAATATGATAAATACCCCATCTTGTTATCCTCGATGGCAACAATACAATACGTGCCTTGCAATCCTTTTCATCACATCGGGTAAGGACACCGCAAGATTGAACCCAAAGCCATGCACTTCTCCCATTGCAAGAACTACCAATCTAGTTGGCCAAACCAAACGGATAATTCAAAGAGACTTGCAAAGATAACTCAATCATACATAAAAGAATTCAGAGAAGATTCAAATATTATTCATAGATAAGCTGGATCATAAACCCACAATTCATCGGTCTCAACAAACACACCGCAAAAAGAAGATTACATAGAATAGATCTCCACGAGAGAGGGGGAGAACATTGTATTGAGATCCAAAAAGAGAGAAGAAGCCATCTAGCTACTAGCTATGGACCCGAAGGTCTGAAGTAAACTAGTCACACTTCATCGGAGAGGCTATGGTGTTGATGTAGAAGCCCTCTGTCGGTGTCAAAACCGGCGGATCTCGGGTAGGGGGTCCCGAACTGTGCGTCTAGGCGGATGGTAACAGGAGACAAGGGACACAATGTTTTTACCCAGGTTCGGGCCCTCTCGATGGAGGTAAAACCCTAATCCTGCTTGATTAATATTGATGATATGGGTAGTACAAGAGTAGATCTACCACGAGATCAGAGAGGCTAAACCCTAGAAGCTAGCCTATGGTATGATTGTTGTTCGTCCTATGGACTGAAAACCTCCGGTTTATATAGACACCGGAGAGGGCAAGGGTTACACAGAAGTCGGTTACAATGGGAGGAGATCTACATATCCGTATCGCCAAGCTTGACTTCCACTCCAAGGAAAGTCCCATCCGGACACGGACGAAGTCTTCAATCTTGTACCTTCATAGTCCGTATCCCACCAAAGGTTATAGTCCGCCATCCAGACACCCCTAATCCAGACTCCTCAAGAGCTCCAACCAGGCTTTAATGATGATGAGTCCGTGCAGATTGTCTTCGCATTGCAAGGCGGGTTCTTCTCCAAATTTGTGTACTGTTGAATAGTGTCCGACTTTTGTGAATATTGCGCCCTTGGCGCCCACGCCCAATAATGGCCGCCTTCCACGCGCCAAACGAATGCGAAAAGCCGTGGTGTTTTTAGATTTATTCTAGCTGCGCAAATGAGCAGCCTATAAAAGAGACGAGGATTTAGATCCGAATCACACCATCTTCCCTTCATGAAGCATTCATCGGAGCGCATCCGGCAGAGATCCACTCCATCATGGCTACCGACGCAGCTCCTCCTCTCGCCTCCCAGCCTCAGCCCTGAGGTTGGGAGAGATGTTCCGCCTCAAGACAGCGAGCTAGTGACGCCCAAACCAAGGGATTCCTTCCCCAGCCTTCATGGTCCCTGTTCGAGCCGGACTTGCCACCTATAATGGCGGAGAGGAAGTGAGAGCGCCCCACCCCTCCAAAGGAGATCTGATAAGAGGGCTCAATTTCCAATTCATCCATTTCTCCGGGGCTCCTCGGAGTTCTACGGCCTCCAGCTTGCACAACCCACGCCTGCCTCCATATTGCATATTGTGGGCTTCAGAGTCTTTGCAAGCTGTTTTGGGCATCGAGGCTCATTTCGCTACTGTGGAAGAAGCTGTTCGCGCTTGTGCCCCTTCTTAGGAGGGGTCGATATATCAAGTGGGCGGAGCCAAACTATGGCGATCGCGGACCGGATACTATCCAGAACCCCAAGGAAGGCGTCCAAGACCGGCCTTCGTAATGGTTTTATATAGAAGATGTCCCTCGCCGACCCTGCTCAGATCGGCCTCCCGAGTTCAATAACGCCTTTGAAGAAGCGCCTAAGCTGGCGCCCACGGAGCCCTCAGAGGGAAAATGACAAGGACGTTCTTTACCTGATGAGCCGGTAAGATTGTTAGCTCATTCCGGATGAACATGATCGGGTCATGGCCACATGCATTATGCGGGGTGTGCCGCTTCAAAGATAGAGGCCACCCCATGTGGGATTTCAACGGGCGTGATGATGCCACCCGCTGCGCCGTAAGGGGCCGGATCATTGCCGCTCGATGAAGATCTTGTCCGCATTGTACAAGGGAGAAGAGGAGGAATTTCTCCGCCAATCCACTGTATGGATTTTCTATGCACAATCTTCCAAGTGGGTAAGCGGACACTTTTTGCCCATCCGCTCCATATTCCCATAGTAAAGTACCTTATCTTGTGATTTCGATGCAGGAATTGCGCCGGTCAGAAGGATATAAACAGCCCTCCTCCACAACCCGAGGATCCGAACGGTCCTCGATCCGCCTCCCAAGAGGATCCGGACATATCCGTGGAGCTGATCGATGGGGTATTTCACCAACCGAGCATCGACAATGCCTTGGTGGCTATTACAGCCGATTATCCTAGACCGCTCCCCGCCTCACAAGTAATCAAGACCGAAGTCCTACTTCAAAGATGATCCATCCGTGCTTATTTTTGATCACCAGATACTAATGGTGTTTCACAGGAGGATCTCGAGGCGAATGCCGAGCTCTCGGGCGACTAGCCAACAAGGGACCGCAAGGCAGGCAGGCTAAAGAGACATGCAGATCGGGTAGAGGCACCAACAAGAGCAAGAAGGCGACCGCCTTATTCCAAGGTATTATTCTTACGATTCATACTAACGCCTGTGTTTCCTTTTTTAGAAAAATAGGCTCACGGACTATATCCGAGAGATTGCAATCGAGCCTCCACCAGCTGTGCTCCAAAGCCAGGTCCCAAGCAGAGGCGAACACGAGGCGCAAGGCCGGACGCCTCCAACAAAGGATGCGAAAGACTGTCCGCCACCAATTCCGAGGTGGAGAGTGCCATGAACCACAAAGGCCGCCGGACAGTTCTTCAGGACGCTTGTTTCTCCCAAGAGGCGCTGGATGCCTTCAATTCGAGATGCGACTGCGTTACTCAAAATGGTCTAGCCAGAGCCACGGAGCAAAGATGTGAAAGACATACGGTAAGAAAATTTGATTGTTATATATGTCAAGAGTCTCGGACTTGAAACAGTTAGAATAACTGATTTGTTATGCAGGATCTTACAAAAAGAATACCAACTGTCCCCAGAGCTGGAAGAGTGCAAAGCCTAACTTGAGGCCAAGACTAGCCGTGCAAGGGGGAGGCCAAGGAGACCCCTCCGTAATATACGCTCAAAGATAAGTATGTTGCGCGCGTGTGCAAATCTGACAAGAATATTGCAGATGGCGCCGAGTAGATCCGGACAAGCAACAACTCTTGCGCCGTTAAAGGCCGGCGAGAACGCGTTTACGAGGGTGAGGCAGGAGAAAATAATCTCCAAGATGCCAACACCCAGCTGGGCGAGGAACTAAAGGATGTTCGTGCCCAATTGCCGGACTCGTAAGGAGAATCGGCGGCTTCGACGCTGCATTTTAGTAAGTGCTTGAACGAACTTTGAAAAAGAGTTCGGCGAGGAAGTCGACTAACAGAGTTATATCTCAGAGGTATGTTCACTGTGTCGCCCCGCAGAGGAAATGCCCGGTTCTACGGATGACCTTCTCCCGAAGCTTCCTACAACCGCATTTAACGAAGTTCGCAGTGATGAAAGGCACCGCCTGTGCCTTGTGGCTATCTCTGCTCCATGCTCAAGGCCTTGGAGAACTTGCAGAGAGGCTTATGAGTGCGGCGGCGCTCCGATTATGGAAGATATCGGCCTGTCGTCAAGGCGCCAGGAGGCTCGGGCCATGGTGAAGACGCTGCACACGGTTAGTTAACCCAAACCACATGGCCGAGGTCGGACCTGTGGGGTAAATGGGAAGGAGATTCCTGTGAGCTTAGTGTATGGCCAAGTAGAGTTGGCCGCCAAATATTCCCAATAGGACTGTAAACTAGACAGCCTGTTGGATGGTATTGAAGAGGAATATGCCCAGACAAATTGACTATGTAATTGAAGATGACATGTAAAATGCCTTCTAGCCGGATTGTAGATCGCTTGTCATGGCGGACCTTTTCGCTTCAACCTCGGGACCCGATAGTCCGTGAGTGTGTCCGAATACCCTCTCGGTTATGTAAGAACCAAGGCATGCATGGAGACCAAAGAAAGGGGTCATTAGTGCTTGAATGCATAAGTGCCCAACTAGTTATGTTATATTACATGGTTAGTAAGAAACATCTTCCAGGAGAATAGTTCCGTTAGGGGTTCCTTTCTCGAGGCATGCCCTAAAGTGCATGTCCGACTGCAAAAAAAGTAAAAGCATCCGGGGCGATAAATAAACAAGTGAGAAATCATCTTTAGTTCACCGACCGAATATTCCCTTAAGAGCGCTAGCTTTTGGCTTCACCCAGTCTAAGGTACACATCCGGCTGATCCGGCAGTAACAATCGCAGAGGTGCTCCCTTTACCGCCTAGCCGAACAATCGGGAACGTAGGGGTAAGCGCAGGAGCCAGGCAACCCAGCTTGGCCAAAACTTAAGTCATATCGATGCATATAATGGTGAATAAAAGGTACATGCGGAAGTGTGACACATGTGTTGGGCGTGAAGCCCGCATAAATAAGATTCTGTTAAGGAAGCCCCCAGGTATAACGAGCGCGGATAGCGCGTCAATTGTGTGCGAACAAGGCGCGAACGAGCCTTTAAAGGTTGTAAGAGAAAGGGAGGGAGAAGGAGAGAAATATAAGACAGCTAATGTGTAAAAAATAGACAGAGGAAGGAGACGAACACAGAGTCCGGCGCTAGGCATAGAATCTTCAGAGACGGGCTGTGTTCCATGGGTTCGCTCGAGTCGGTTATCCGATGCATCTCGCAGACGGACGCTTCCACCAGTCAGACTTGGTCAATAATAAAGGGACATTCCATTTGGGCTTGAGTTTGTCCTTTTCTTGTCCGCAAAGCGAGAACTAACTCGCCAACATTGTAAGTTTTGGCCCGCATTTCTCTCGCTTCGATATCTTCGAGCCTGCTGATAGAATGCGGAACGGGCTTTTGCCACGCCACGCCCTCCTCCAAGGCGCCCAAACTGTTCTGCCGATCAAGTTCGGCTTCTTTCTTCGTATATGCGCACGCCGAGGTGAGTCATGAATTATGTCGCAGGCAGAATTGCTCTCGCTACCAGATACCATAAAGAATGGTGTGAATCTGGTGGTGCGATTCGGCGTGGTCCGCAGCCCCCAGAGTACGGAGTCGAGCTCCTCTACCCAGTGCGTGTTAGATTCCTTGAGGGACCGCACTAATCTGGGTTTAATGCCGCTTGACCGTTAGTTTGTGGGTGATAGACTGAAGCATAGCCGAGCTTGATGCCCATGTTTTTGCACCAGAGTTTGACCTCGTCAGCCATAAAGTTCGCTGCTATCGCGATGATGCTGTGGGGACACCAGATGGTGTACGCACCCTCGATATGAAGTCTATCGCCGTCTGATTCGCCGCCTTAACCGGCTTGGCCTCTATCCATTTGGTGAATTTATCCACCATGACCAGAGGTATTTTTGCTTGTGGGTTCCTTGTCGGTGTCAAACCGCGGATCTCGGTAGGGGGTCCCGAATCAGCGCCTAGGCGGATGGTAACATGAGACAAGGGACACGATGTTTTTACCTGTGTTCGGGCCCTCTCGATGGAGGTAATACCCTACTCCTGCTTGATTAATATTGATGATATGGGTAGTACAAGAGTAGATCTACCACGAGATCAGAGAGGCTAAACCCTAGAAGCTAGCCTATGGTATGATTGTTGTTCGTCTTACGGACTAAAACCCTTCGGTTTATATAGACACCGAATAGGGTTAGGGTTACACAGAGTCGGTTACAATGGTAGGAGATCTACATATCCAGACGCCAAGCTTGCCTTCCACGCCAAGGAAAGTCCCATCCCGACACGGACGAAGTCTTCAATCTTGTATCTTCATAGTCTAGGAGTCCGTCGAAGATGATAGTTCGCTATCCTGACACCCCTAGTCCAGACTCCTCAAGAGCCCTCGAACCAGGCTTCAATGACGACGAGTCCGCGCGCATATTGTCTTCGCATTGCAAGGCGGTTCCTCCTCCAATACTTCATAGAAGGTTTTGAACACAAGGATAGTGTCCGCTCGCAAAACAAGTTCCACATACCACCGTGAGAGAGAATAACTTTTTGCACAGATCTGCTGACATATTCCGCGGCGTGACATCACACCACGGCCGTGCCTTTATTCAATTGTTTTTATCGTCCCACCTCAGCTCGCTCAGCGAGGCGGTTTCTTGGCACGCCTTATCAAAGCGTAGATCGTGCCCCTTATTCCGGGATTCTCATCAATACGAACGTGGAACCCAACCGCGCCATTGATTGCGGCGCTTGGGAGATAAGCGAAGTTTTACCAGCTGGTGGGGACGATAGCTTCGTCCGTCCATATAAGGATAAGGATCCACCCTTTTCACCCACGCCTTCCTCCTCCCTTGCTCATCCATTTCGCCAAGACTTTGAGCTCCATCGCCTAAGTCCGCACATCCTTCCTCAACCATCTCCAGCCATGTCCGAGCGGGAGGCAGGTGGATGGTCTCCTCCGCCACGGAGGGCCAAGTAAAAAGTTATGAAGGTCGGATGCCTGTCCGACGACATCGCACATCGGCTGCCCGATAAGGGGCAACTCATCCCCAGCCCCAGGCCCCATGAGAGGGTGGTGTTCCTCCCCCACTTCCTCCGCGGACTAGGGTTTCCACTTCACCCATTTGTCCGGGGGCTCATGTTCTACTATGGCCTAGATTTCCATGATCCGCCCCAATTTCATCCTCAACATCTCGGTGTTTATCATCGTAAAGCGAGGCCTTCCTCTCGCATCCAACCCCACTTCGCTTATGGCTAAAGATCTTAATGTCAGCCGAAGTAGTGGGCGGCCGCTAAGCGGAGTGCGGAGGCGCCATGGTTGGCAAGATGGCCAAAGTCCTATGGCTCGAGGGCCTTTGTGGAGACCGAAGGGGTGGCAATCGGGTGGTTCTACATCACCGAGCCGCTGATTTCAATGGGCGGCGGCCCCAATTCGATCCGCTTCCCACACGGCTCACGCCATGGAAAGAGACGGGCCAGACGTGGGGGATTCAGATGAGCTATCCGAACTCCAAACCTGCGTCCAAGCCCGTGGACCGTAATCTCGTGCTTGTCAACGAATCCAGGTGATGCTCATCCGCCGGATTCTCCCATGCCAACAACGGGCCTTCAAATTGTGGGAATTGATCCGCACAGCACCCAATCTCAAAAGGCTCTTCGACACTACGCACGAAGACGCCTCGAAGGTGCTGCTCAAGGGCGCCGAGGTTCTACATCCGCCATCAAGATCGCGGATTCAGCTCGCAGCCAAGCCAGCGAGGTAAGTTATTTTACCCTTTATGGGACTCTTTTTCATAGTTTGACTCTATGCGGATCTAAAACTCCCTAACCTTTGATAGGATCGTCTGGTGAAACCGGACAGATTAATTGTCCGCCCTTTGCCGAAGACTCCAGCGACGCCCAATTGGCGGGTTGCTGGTTCCGCACCTCACGTGGTGCCGAGAAGAAGGCCAAGAAGGAGGCCACGGAACTCAAGGAGCCCCCGCGCCAGGGGCTGCCTGACTCATCGCCGACGCACTCGAGGAGGAATCCTCCTCCGAGGAAGAGGAGGAGGAAGAAGCCTCCCCTGGGGAGAGAGAAGAAAGGAAGGCCGCCTAACCGGGAGGCCGGAGGGTCAAAGAAGGAAGGACCTTCCTCCGACTTTCTCCGCCAACGCCGATAACGACGAGGAGGAGTGGTCAACAAGGACCAAGCCTCCGCGAGATCGTAAGTTTCCGGATACCCATGTTTTTTTTCATTGCATAGTGTTCTCTAATGCCAACAATCATGCAGCCCGCCCAAGGACGAGCTCGCCACTTGCCGAAGCGGGTCTCGAATTCGCCGGAAGTGGAGAGTACTTCACCGACCGCCTCCTCACCTCATGCTGTTGACGACGCTGAGGTGGGGCCCCAAGGGGGCCTGGTCAAGAGGAGGGGGCAGGAGGCGCCGCAAGGCAGCCTCCCGGATTCCTGTGTGCGAGGGAGCGAGACCCTCAGGCTCTAAGCCTCACCCTTGTCCAGACTCCATACCGAACCTTCTGGTTCCAAGTCCGCAAGCGGCCCCTTCAGAGGAAGGAAGACGCCGTGTCCTCCGGCCCAACCGAGGCACCGGATAGCATCGGAGGCGCTTAACCGCGCCCATCGAGGAGGAGCACCACACTGCTATGAGGGTGGTGATCCGGTAGTTCAGTCCGCCAAGAGTGGGCTCACTGCCTGCTCCAGCCTTCTAACAGCTTTGAGGTAAGTTTAGAATATGTAAAAGTATTACCACAGACAGACAGTAGTTCTCGATGCTTAGTTCGTGTTCGGAAAGAAAAGCCGGACTAAGGATCTAAAAAGATATACGCAGGAGTCTATCATAAGTATGTCAATATGGGAATGCAGGCTGCGCCGCTGACTCGCCAAGACCGACCACGGAGGTCAATGCATTAAAGCAGAGCCTCGAGCGGTCCGAGAACGAGCTCGGCCTTGCCAAGAAGCAGCTCGAGGACAAAGAAGGTAAGTAATACCTTATTAAAGAAATACCTTATAGAAAAGGATTTGTTGCAAAAATGACAGAATAACGTGGTATTGCAGGGCCACGAACGAGGTGGCGACCTCAAGGAAGCGGTGTTCGCGTCAAAGCAAAGCAGCCTGAGCGATCGAGCGAGAAAAGCAGGAGGAGCGGGTGTCGGAGGTGCGGCAAGAGCCTGTGCTCGTGGAAAAACACGAGAGTTTGGAGCGTGACTCAAAGACTCGAGAGTCCGAGTCGCCTCGCTCTTGAGAGTGCCAAAGCCGCTAGGTCCAAGCCCAAAAGCCCTCCAAGAAATTGAATCATTAAAGAAGATAGCGGCGGTAAGGCATTCTTTATGCAAAGCAAGAATGTAAAAGTCAATTACCTATTACTTACCCAGATTCGAGCTCTCCAGAGCCTTCGCAGATCTGCCCCAGAGTGCGTTCGATGCTGCTGTTTCTACCGCCAAGGAGGGGAGCTCGACGGAGAAGGTGTTCTCGTCTCAAGATGTCGAGGCCGGACATCCGGTGCCCCTGCGACCAACTGAAGCAGCTGGTCGAGTTCACAAGGTCGCCGAACAGGCCGTGAAGGCCCTTATAGTTCGGCTGTGGCCATTGGAAGCCATGCCTCGGAGCTACTTTGGGCTAGTGCGGCAGCTGGTGGACGCCTGTCCATGGATTGAAGTCATCAAGTGCTCCGCTCTGCATTGAAGGTGCCTGTTGGCCCTTGCCCTGCTAAAGTGCACTGGGCAAGCTGGATGGGGAGAAGCTTGTGACGGACGGGCCACCAAGGGCAAGGAGCATCGCACGCCCAAATGTATTATGAGGGCATCTCAAGGGTGCCCGCCAGATAGCGGATGATTGCTCCAAAGATGTAATTTTGAATAGACTCGATTTGTTATCTTGTGCGCTGAAAACTTGTTCATATGCGCTAAGCAACGCTTGTTAATTTAAAATATTACCTTCAGGCGGCCGCTTATCAAATTTGAGAGATGGCAAGTCGTTGGCTTCAGCCCCATGCCACGAAAGTGCCGGGTGTTCGGGATAAACTTGAGCGCTATTTTTCCCATTCTTGGGTCCATCTAGGAGGCGCCAACGCAACGTAACAAGGCTACCCAACTTATAATGCTTGAACACCTCACTTAGCCATAGAATTCTATAATTTTAAATTTCGCGAAGCCCCTAGTATTCGAAGACCGAAGTTCGGGCACTATCCATGCCTTGGCCGGACAATGCCGACTCCTTGCTCTAAGCGCATAAGTCTTTAGGGACCCAAAAACCTCTCTAACAGCGACTCGCCTCGCCCTATCATGACGGTCAGTTTTAGCTTTCCACCGAGGTGCTCAACCCAGCTCAACCGGGCACAATCGCAGTGGTTCTCCCGCTACCTTAGCCGATATAACGGAACGAAGGTACCAAAACATGGGAGCCGGGCAAACCCAACTATTGACCCAAGACATGATTCGAGCCGATGCATATAATGCTATAAGTTCGGGTGCCGACTTGTGAAAGTGTTCGACTTCTAACACCATATTCGGGGAACTTAAGCCCCTCAGGTACTGGCCGTACTAAAGTGTACGGGTGCAACATGTCATGAAATGAACATATATATAGATAAAGAAAGGAGTGCAATAATAGGCAAAAGCTATGTATTGTTTATTCAAAAGGAACTGCAATGAAAGCAGAACGATACAAATAGTGCGATAAGCAAGAGATGGGACTATTTAATATGTCCCTCCTGGGGTAAGCTATGGATGCTACGAAACAGGTATAATGATCGAGTAGAGACCACCGACACTCGACGTAGCTTTCTGCTTTCCTGGCTGTTGCATCGTGAGTTCGGCGTGAATGCCGGACAGGGCTTCTGGGGAACAGAGTCCTGAAAGTAAAAGTAAGAAAAAGAAAAGAGGAATGACACAAATGGGAGCCCCTAGTGCAGTCTAGCTGCATTCTGGGCGTGCCGTGGTCGTGGCCTTCCCCTTAGGCCCATGGTATCCCCAGAGCGTAGTTATGTACGCGTAGTACTGGCTTCGCAGTTTCGCGAGGGCTGGGGTTGGGGCCGGATTGCTACGCCTGCTTGGATCGTGCCAGCGGTCTTTTGTAGGTTACTCCGCGCCGCTTTGATGTTGTCCGATTGTTTATTGGCCGGATCGAGAATTTCCTTAAGAGGCTGTTCTGCACTTCGCCGCAGGGTGGCTATATGCTCCTCCGCTCGAGAGAGCGCTCGTGTTTCCATTGACCGTGATTACGCCGAGGGCCCGCATCTTGAGCTTGAGGTATGCGAGTGTGGCACCGCATTGAATTTTGCGAATGCTGTTCGTCCGAGCAAAGGCGTGATAGCCGCCATGAACGGGACTATGTCAAGATTAACTCTTTACTCGGAAGTTATCCGGGATCCAAGACCACTTCGAGTGTAATCGAGCCTGCATAATTGGCCTCTACACCTGGTATGACGCCTTTAAAGGTCGCTTTGTGGGTTTAATCCTTGAGGGGTCTATGCCCATTTTGGCGACCGATCCCGATAAAGCAGGTTCAGTTGCTACCGCCATCCATCGACTCGTGAGGTGAAATCCATCAATAATTGGGTCAAGAACCAATGCGCGAAACCACCGTGACGGATGCTAGTGGGTGGTCCTTCGATCAAAGGTGATCGGGCAGGAGGACCATGGGTTGAACTTCGGGGCGACTCGCTCTATCGCATATATGTCCCTTAGTGCATGCTTCCGCTCCCTTTTGGGTATGTGGGTTGCGTATATCATGTTCACCGTCCGCACTTGTGCGGGAAACCCCTTCTGTCCTCTACTGTTCGGCGGCCGGGGCTCTTCTTCGTCATCGCTATGCAGCCCCTTGTCGTTGAGTTCGACATTTAACTTGCTTTCCTGTTTGAAGACCCAACAATCCCTGTTGGTGTGGTTGGCTGGTTTTTCGGGGGTACCATGTATCTGGCACAAGCGATCGAGTATTCGGTCCAAGTTGGACGGGCCCTGGATATTTCTTTTGAATGGCTTCTTCCGCTGACCGGGTTTAGAGCCTCTGAATCCAGCATTTACTGCCATATCTTCAGCATTATCACCGTTCATGCGGCGTTTATTCTTGTTGCGACGCGACCGCCATTGCTGTCCTTGGTATCCGAACTACCGTGGTGTTTGGCCGTTGTTGCTTCGAGCTAGCTACTGTCCTCTCCCCGCAAAAGCGGGTCATGAGTGTGGTGAGGGCTGCCATGGATTTCGCTTTTCCCGTCCTAGGTGCCGGCTAGCCACTCGTCATGGATGTTGTGTTTGAAGGTTGCTAGCGCCTTTGCATCCTGGACAATCGACGATCTGATTTTTCTTTGTTAGGAACCGCGCCCGAATTGTCCGCTGATTCTTCCGCTGCTGAATTATATGGCTAAGGTCATCGCGCCGGTGGTCGATATATGTGCCCCGAAGTTATCAAGGAATGCGGCTTCCGTGTCCTCCCAACAACCGATTGACTCGCCGGCAAGCTGTTGAGCCAATGCCAAGCTGGTCCTTAAGCTTGAGTGGGAGGTATTTGATGGCATGTAGATCATCACCGCGAGCCATGTGGATATGGAGGAGATAGTCCTCGATCCGCATCGCAGGATCTCGTGGTACCATCGTATGATTCAATGTTTACGGTTTGAAGCCCTCGTGGATTTGATGATCCATTACTTCATCCGTGAAGCATAGTGGGTGCGCGCGCTCAGACAATATATCACGATGTAGCTCATATGAGCTTTGTCTATTGTGTTCGCCCGCCGGTTTGTCAGATCCGCGTGACGGTAATCATCCCGTCGTCGGGTTTCCACGCCGATCCATAGATCGATCTTGTATGTTTTGCCATATCCTCCAATATATCTCGCAAGTCCGCGCGCTTTCCGTGCCTTTGTACTTTTGATCAGCCGGGCGTGGCTTGAGCGTAGGGCCGAGAGGCTTTCTCCGTCGCGCCACGGGTGGCCGGTCTGCCATGTCGCGCTGGTGACTTGGGTGCTTCCTCCTCTAATCGAGGCAACGGCCCGCGCTTGGGGTAGCTTTTGGAGGGCGCTCGAGTTCATACTCTTCGCCTACAAGGACTTCACCATCCGCCGCCTAGCAGGTCTTGGTCAGCTCTAAGTCTGTTGCTTTTTCTTGAGGCTGCTTGTCCGGGCCATAAGCCCGCGTTGGAAACGCCCTGCTCGGCGGGATCCTCGTGCACGCATAAATTGGCCATCGCCGAGGCTTGCCTCATCTTCGGAGGGAGGCGATAATTATCGCCCTCTACCTCTCTTTTCGCCAAGATCGTCAGGCGGATTTGCTTTCTCCCTCCTCCCGCCGAGTCCCGCCGAGGGGGTCGCCTTCGCACCGTCCGGGTGTTATTGTCTTCCGTGCCGAATCACCATTTTTACTGCGGGCGGATTTAGAGCGGTGTCACCGACGCCGGGCGCTGGGCTGTTTCTTGAGGGGTCATCCTCCGCTATTCCATCGCCGCTCCCATCTTTTGGGATGTCCACCATGTATATGTCGATGACGAGGTGGCCTTCCAAAGGCCCTCGTAGGCGCTGGTTCTTGGTTTTCTCCGCATCGCCGCCCATACCGCCGATGTATCGGAGTCAAGTCGAGCATGTCGGTTAAATCATTGACAAGGGCTACAAAGTGGGTGGTGAGTGGGCGTTGAATTTCTTCGTCGTCCAAGATCTCAACCTTCCCGACCGTAGTCCGCCAGGCTCTCTCAATAAAGAGAGAGACTTTAGTGATCCAGGATGTCGCCAAAGGGCGTAGTGCCGAAGATGTCCGCGGCAAGGAACTCCATGACCGGCGCCCAATCGGATTCGACAAGGGCGCGGAGGGTTCGGAGTCCGGAGAGGAGTCCGACACCTGGAGTCACGGCTTCGCAGCGACAGGGATGGAGTTTGGCTCAATCGCCGCTGAGATCGTAGTTTCGAGGCGCGTGTCCAACCACTCGCCCTCGATCGGGGAACCGCCCGGATTAAGGGTCGGAGCGGCATCGTGCAGCCTCCGTGGCACCGCTCGCGGCAGAGCTAGATCGCATCCATCGAGACAAAGGCGGCACGCCGCTATGGCTCAAATCCGTCAAGATCAAGTCTCCGCGACATCGGCCGCATAATTCAAGCTTCCAAATCTGACCGATGGTCGGGGCGAGCCGATCTGCTCCAGATGGCTGTTTAATTAGTTCGCAGCGCGGTTGCCGAATACGAAGATCTGTCCGGGAGAAAAGTCTCACCGGATCGCGCCGTTGTTGATGATCGGCGAGCCATCGGGCCTATCGCTGACGACACAAGAGGAACTCTCAATGAAAGCACCAATGTCGTGTCAAACCGCGGATCTCCGTAGGGGTAGGTGGCATATGGCTTTGGTTAGCAAAGAGCTGGCAACCGACGATCGTTGACTAAGTCCCGAAAGATCCGCCCGGGCCGCCGGCCAATAAAATCCTGTACGGAAGGCCTTGCTTACAAGGGCCCGGCTGCAGCGTGGTGCCCGCCGAAGTTCGGCATGAATTTCAACCAGAATATTCCGCCCTTCCTCTTTGGAGATACATCTTTGAAGGACTCCGGTCGTGCTTTTCCTATAAAGCTCTTCCTCATAGACTTTATAGGCTTTATGTCAGGACCCCGATTCCGAGTCACATCGATCTAGCCGGTAACACCTCATATCACTTTGCGCCTCACGCACGGTATTCCCACGGTGTTGCCTTACCATGGCCCGGACCGCTTATGCCTTTTGGCTCACGATATGATAGTGTCGCTAGCATCCATATGACAGAGAACCCGGCCGACATGGCTAGTCGTGAACCCAAAGCGCACTAACCCATGGGGACAGCATACATGAATCACATCGAGCATGTCGGTCATCAGCGGTGAATCCGGCTGTAGCACTGGCTAACAGACTCGGGAACCCGGGCTGTAGCAGGTCAGGCAGACTGGATGTCACCGCAAGTGACATTTCAAGGGATGTATACAGAACGGTGAAACACATGTCGCTGGGCCAAGTGTCCAGAAAAGAGTGCTGGCTAGCAGGACTCGTGAACCGGCAGAAGCGGACTACTATCGCCAGAAGCACTAGACTACATTTCCCATATGAGAGGCTGCCAAGGATAAACAACTAGATTGTCGGATCCCACACATACCAAGCATTTCAAACATGCACACAATATGCTCAATATGTGTAAATACAACATGGCATCACAACATAACTCTACGACTCAAATATTTATTCATTAGGCTCCGGGGAGCGAGATATTACAAACATGGGTCTCATGACCCAACACTCAGAGCATACAAGTCAAAGCACAAGCGGAACTTAACATGTCCGAGTACGACATCTACAAATGAAAAAGGCTGAGAAGCCCGACTATCTACTAGATCTCGCCGAGGGCACAAGATCGTAGCTGAGGTAACAAGCTAAACGTCAAGTCCAAGCGAACTACTAGCGAGAATGACGCCTCTCGCAAAACATAAAATAAGCAAACGTGAGTACAAACGCACTCAAAGAACACTTACATCATAACTAACTACATATGCATCATTATCAACAAAGGTGGTGGAGTTTGACCGCAACAAGCCAGCTTTGACTCGATGGCTATCCCGAACTACGATCGCAAGTAACTCTTTGAGGTATGCACACGAGTCCACATATTCACCATATCAATACACCACTATGGACCCGCCCCGCCTCCCTCACGAGAACGCCATCCATAGCACTCACGCTTATCTTGCGATTTTAGAGTATCCACTTTCACTTGTCTATGAACTGTTATAGGCAACCCAAGTCCTTTTCCATGGACACGGCTATTCAATAGATCATATTAACCCGCAGGGTGTACTTCTTCACACACGCTCACCACTTACCGCCATACACGACATGTACTGCAACCTTCAAGCGGAAGCCCAACGGGTGTCGGCCACGCCTACCTAAACACTCAAGTCCCTAGTCCAGGTTTATCGCCTATTCGGTTCCATCCGCAGGAGTCCGCCGAGGTTTCCACTAACGGCCCCGAACGATGTGTGCAGGTTCCCAGATACCAAACGGGCATTCGTGATACCGGCCACGGTGTATCTACCGATCATAGCTCACCCCTAGGGTCAGCGCCACGCACGCCTCCAACACATATCCTACAAACACCGTAAACTAGTTGCAACTCCCGGACAGAGAACAAGGTGGTTAAGAAGTTTAGAGGGTCCATTGGTTTCGGGCCCAATGCGTGGTAGTAACTATTTCATGGATCACAAACACGTAACTCAGTTCTCGAGGACGGCTGCAATGAGACAACCCACCATGTACTCCTACATGGCCTCTCACCGCTACCTTTACCAAATCGTGTTCACACACTTAGCTCACACACGCTTGGACATGTTCACACACCATTCCAATTCATTCCCGATGAATCGACCTGACTCAACTCAACTCTAAGCAAGAGTGCATGACAAAGAAGCATGAATGAGTAGGCACAACAGGCTCAAACAACTCCTACTCATGCTAGTGGGTTTCATCTAATTATCGTGGAATGACAGTCATGCAGAGGATAAGGGGTTCAGCTACCGCAGCAAGTAACACATGAGTCGTTGTTGTCCTAATGCAAGAAAAGAGAGCAGGAGCGAGAGAGTGGGATTATATCGAATGAACAAGGGATTTTGCTTGCCCGGCACTTTTGAAGATATTATAGCTCTTCATCGGTGTCATCGAACTCATCGCTTTGCAACGCTCATCGAGGGGGGAACAAACACCGCAAACAAGGAAGAACACAATCAATGCAATGCACAATATGATGCATGATCATGACATGTCAAAATGCTGTGATTTGAGCTAATGCAACTAGCAGCAGATTAAATGGAGTGGGTTTGAATCCAAGATTCAAATTCAAACTCCATATGTGGATATTTAAATGCCATTTATATGATTTGTGCTAAACAGCAGCTATAAATTGTTCTAACATGCATGAAAATGGTACAGATGGATAGATTGGATTTTTCTGATCATTTTTCATATATAATTTATCTCATTTGGAGTTACGGTTGAATTTCTATGATTTTTACAAGTTTTAAACATTTTCGAATTTCCTGAATTAGATTTAATCCAAAATTCCTTTATCGTGATCAAGAATGTGCAAGCATGACGCCATCAGGTCAAAGGGCTGGTCCGGTCAAACCTCGACCAGTGGGGCCCACCGCCGTTGTCTCAGTTGGTTTGGGTGTTTGATGTGGGACCGGTCAACGCCGACTTGGTCAAAGTCAAACCGACATGTGGGGTCCGCAAGATTAGCACTAATCTAAATGTAAATTAAGCTAATTAATTTTGGCACCGGGCCCACATGGCAGGGCACCAGGGGTGATTACCGGGTGTTTAGGACCCATTAATTATGGCCACGCCGGCACTCGCTGGGTTCGCCGGCGGCGATTGACGATCATGGGCGTAGATCGCCGGAAACATGTTAGAGCTGCGGTTTGTCGCCGGGAGGCACCGAGCATGAGCTCTTGCACTCGCAAGATCTAATGGACCAGACGGTGGTCACGGGCAGCCGGAATTCGCCGGCGACGACAAGCGCGGCGGCCGGTGTTCGGACGTCGAGCGGGACGAGGCTTCGGAGTGCTAGCGGCTGGCCAAAGGGGTTCTCTGGACCCCTGGGAGCTCCAGGAGCACAACCATGCGGCGGGTTTGAGCGGAGGAGCTCGCGAACGCAAGGCTCGTCGGCCATGGCGGCGGCCGGAGCTCGGGTGCACTGGGATGGTGGATAGAGAATGGGAACGGAGGGGGAGAGCATAGGGGGAGGATCAGGAGCTCACAGGTGTGCTGAAAAGAAGCTCAGGGAGGCCGGGGAAGCACGAACGGCGGCGAATCGAAGGTGAGGTTGCCGGCGGCCAAAGGTTGAAGACGAGCTCGAGGACGACGCTGCAGGGCTTCCGGCGGGGCGTGGCTCGGTGAGGGGGTCGAGGGCGACGTCGCAGAGCTTGTGGACTAGTCGGGGAAGCGAGGGAGGGCCGATGGTCGCGGCAACGACGAGCGGTGGCGACGGCGCGTTCGGGTGGCTGTGCGCGAGAGAAACAGAGGAGGGGGGAAGCACGGGAGAGTGAGAGAGGGTCCAGGGGGCGCGTGGCGATGCTGTGAGGCATCCAGGCGCCTGGGAGTACGCAGGCAGGCAGGAGGAGCTGGCGCTGCTGGCTGTGGTTGCTGCCATGTAACTGCCTCAAAGTTGAAGACAACCTCGAGGCGCTAGGACTGGGCCGCCAACTACAAGATGGGCCAAGGTAAGTGACCAGTGTACTCTCTCTCTTATTCTATTTTGTTTTCTGTTTTCTATCTTGTTATTTTGTTCTGGCTTTATTAAAAATACTTAGGCACACTCAAAAATCTCCAGATCGCTTCATGGCCACTGTTTGGAATATATCCAACATGGAACATTTCAGTTTAGGATTATTTGGACATTTTAAATATTTTATAGTATTTAAATGCCCAAATTCAATTACTATATGATTTAATCCAAAGGACCAAATATGTCATGAAAATGTGCAACACCTCTGGTTATGGTTTATAGCATTTTCCGTAAATGATGAACATTTTTTAAAGCCATTTGATTCACGGAAAATATTTTTAGTTAAATCTATTTGAATTGCTTTAGTGCTAGGGCTTGGTCATCCCCACTTCAAAATTTCCTTTGAAACAAACATGATGCATGGATGCGGATGCCACTAATTACAAACAATTTCGGTCAGGATAACTCACCCCTCACTAAACAAGAATCTCGCCCCGAGATTCAAGACGTGAGGTAAGAGGAAAGAGGGGCACAAGCTAACACGGTCTTCACGATCCAGTTGCACCTCATAAGATTGTTGATTGTCGCATACGTTGATCTGGACATCCTCGCTTTTGAGATCTTCATCCACGCGATGACGACGGAAAGAAACTCTTCTAGGATTGATCTTCTCAAAGATCGAACTACACAATATCAACTCGCGAAATGAGATGTTGAAACATCTCGAGTTGAGACGCAAAACACATCGTGAGGGATGGAAGAACAAGCGACGGGGTTTGATTTGGTGGCAACAATTCCATGCTTAGAAAGATGGTGGGTGATGGCAAGGTGGCAAGGAAATAATTGCTATGATCCCAGAACGGGCACCTTGGAGAAGGTGACTCGCTGAACTGCTCCCTTAATGGCAAAAGAATTACTTTTGATTTAGAAATCATTGAGACTCTTTATACTAGCCTAAGGCAATCACAATCGATCGGTGAACGAATTCAAAGAATGGCATGCTCATACCATAATAGATGATGTGGACTACCTTGTTGAAGACAACACAATGGATGATTTTGCTTATCACCGAAATGGATGGGACCCATGACAAGACCACTTTTGAAGATGATCCCGACAGCAATCGCTGGGAAGGACATCCCATGGAGAATTGGCACGATGGCGGTGCAAGTCGGGAACAAGATGCAATGTTAGAATGTTCCAACCATCATATCTCGCCGAGATTCAGATCCGTTGGTGATAGGATACTTCGACTCAAAGATGTCCGAAAAGAAAGGTTGCAACACAAATCAACGAGATGACGCTATAGATTCTCGGATATGTACTTGGTAGCAAGCTCCAAAACATGAGCGGTTCTCACACAAGCATGTGAACACGTTGTCCTGCATGCACATGACCACATAGTAGTCTTACAACGAAAGACTACCGAGTCCTGGTTGGGAACCATCAACGAGGATAACGAAGTCCTTTCATAAGTCCGGATCCTAAGAAAGAACTTCTTTTCCTTGAACAATTCAATCAGTGGCTTGGTGTGCTAGGAACACATATGGAGTGGAGGCGGCCAACCTATCAAACCATAGGGCACTTCGCACATATGCGTGACTAACTTGGGATGATTCCGGAGGAAGTAAAAACAAACTTGCTCGAATTCATGGCGACAACTTACATCAAAAGCACGTGAATTAGAGGAAGTCACTTTTTCCATCCAAGCATAAGCTTCATGAACGGAACACGAAGACATTGCTTATAAAGTTTCCAACACTAGGTTGATGTTCAACATGAATCACGGGGGAGACAGAATGCTGCTGATGGGTTCAACAACAACTCATTGGAATTTCCATATCACTGGACTTCCATCATCATGTGAACACGGTGATAGCATTGGTCGCACTAAAGGATGTAATGGTGTATGCTCGAGGGGTCAACCACGGTAAGACAACATTACTTAACATCAATGGTACCGATTTGATTTGGTGATAGCCCATACTCAAATCAAAGTTTGATAAGACAATAGGTTCAACAACTGATTACGAGGACCAATCGATAAAGATATTATCTTTCTTCAACACACACACACACACACACACAAGGATATCCCTTAGTGATGAACTAAGTCGGACAAGCTTTTATCTTCCAACTCTCCGTGTTATTGTTTAGCTCAACCAACTAGCCTGTGGGTATCCAACACAGATTCTTGGAGAATGGTGGTTTAGAAGAAACCAACATGATCACGAGCTCAACATAACAGTCAGAAACAACCCGTAACACTTCCAAGAAGATATTTGGAAAGTCACGAACCACCGATATATTACTAAGCTCGAGAACAATCTGGCTTTTCAGGGCAAGACGATATGATCAATAGAGCGAAGATTTGAATTAATCCTAGCTCATCGATCAAGGAGTGCACCAGGAGAATGGATTAGATAACACGATTAATCTTAGGATGATGATTTAATAACCAACACGCTAAGAGTGAGAATATTGTCCATTAACTACCAAGCAACGAGGTTGCTAGGAGTATAGATTTCACACATCACGATTCACTTGTCGGCATTCCGGTTACAACAACACGGAACTGAGGAATGAAGGATGATGGCGAGAGTATCACTGCATCAAGAATTCATAAGAGAAGGTGCAATTCTCATGACACTCTTGACATAAAGATGGTAACACTCCAAGGTAGAACAGAATAAAAGCTGGATTGGCATTTTAACTGCTGAATACAACTGCTTGACCCAATCCTAGATATGGACGAAGTTATCGAGTTTGTTTCTCCTAGTCATTCCGGATAGAATGGCTTGACGGACCACAAGAGTAAAAGGGCATCGATGAACACAAATGCACACATACTCTTGGTTATCAACTGCTAGCGGAGGGTCGGAATACAACTAAAGAGAACAACCCAAAGGAACGTATAATTTTCTGAGTTGTGGAGGCATGGATTAGTATGTCGAGCAAAGTTCAACATTTCTTCCGGATAACCCATGCGAAGAAGGTAGAACTGGCAGAGTCACAATATAGAATGGAGTACTCCTCAAGAGCACCCTGGTTGTGATCTTTTGGCTCAAAAGAACTTCTGCCATAAGCAGTTCATGGTATTTGGAAGAAGGGAATACCACGGACCTCGAGGACTAATGCAAAGGTTACTAATAACCTAAGGGAGCTAGAAATTACTATCAACATGAAGTAAGTAGGGTGAATCTCGGTTCAAGAACCCTGTATAGAATACCTACTACTAAATGGCATCACGGATGCTTTGAGAATGGTGGCCGAGTTATCACACCGACACAAAACATGGCTAGATTACTAGGTGGTCTTCTAAGACACCTATGGTCATAATAATAGTTCCAATATATATGTCGAGGCAACAGAGTACCTCAACTCAGCAATTAGTGTGATTAACCCGCCCAAAGAGACATCGAAACGGAAGAACGAATTTGCAAATGCATCGATTGTTTGGAAACCTGGGATAACTCGGACAGCATAACGGTTGTAAATGCTCAAAAAGATTTGAGACATCATGCAAAATGGTGGCATAGCCACTCAACAACACAATATCAAGATTCTGAGACCAACTATGAACATACGGAAGTAGTAAAAACTGAACTGAGACTTAAAACCAACAATCTTAAAAGTCTATGGATTAGTAACACGCCATCCCGATAGATAGATGAGAAGCCTAGTTCTTAAACCCCAGAGAAGAGAAGAGGTTGACTCAGATCGAGGGCCATGAGGTATAAGGAGTAAAAAGAGCCTTACGCTCCTTCCACAATCAATTCCTTACATAACTAAAGCATTTCTAGACACAACTTCACCAGTTTGGCTTGGTAATCCCACAGCAGTCAAAGCTCGATACCAACGCTGTCAGACCCCGATTCCAAGTCACATCGATCTAGCCGGTAACACCTCATATCACTTTGCGGCCTCACGACGGTATTCCTACCTGGTGTTGCTCTTACCATGGCCCAGACCGCTTATGCCTTTTGTCTCACGATATGATAGTGTCGCTAGCATCCATATGACAGAGAACCCGGCCGACATGGCTAGTCGTGAACCCACAACGGCACTAACCCATGGGGACAGCATACATGAATCACATTGAGCATGTCGGTCGCAGCGCAGAATCTGGGCTGTAGCATCTGGCTAACAGGACTCCGGAACCCGGCTGTAGCAGTTAGGCAGACTCGGATGTCACCAAGTGACATTTCAAGGGATGTATATGTGAACGAAGTGAAACACATGTCGCAGCCAAGTGTCCAGAGCAAGAGTGCTGGGCTAGCAGTGACTCGTGAACTGGCAGAAGCGGACTACTATCGCCAGAAGCACTAGACTACATTTCCCCATATGAGAGGCTACCAAGGATAAACAACTAGATTGTCGGATCCCACACATACCAAGCATTTCAAACATGCACACAATATGCTCAATATGTGTAAATACAACATGGCATCACAACATAACTCTACGACTCAAATATTTATTCATTAGGCCCGAGGAGCGAGATATTACAAACATGGGTCTCATGACCCAACACTCAGAGCATACAAGTCAAAGCACAAGCGAACTTAACATGTCCGAGTACGTACATCTACAAATGAAAAAGGCCGAGAAGCTCGACTATCTACTAGATCCCGCCAAGGGACAAGATCGTAGCTGAGGTAACAAGCTAAACGTCAAGTCCAAGCGGTATTACTAGCGTAGACCGACGCCTCTCGCAAAACATAAAATAGCAAACGTGAGTACAAACGCATCAGCAAGACTTACATCGTAACTAACTACATATGCATCATTATCAACAAAGGGGTGGTGGAGTTTGACCGCAGAAGCCAGCTTTGACTCGGTGGCTATCCCGAACTACGATCGCAAGTAACTCTTTGAGGTGGCGCACACGAGTCCACATATTCACCATATCAATACACCACTATGGACCTGCTCCCGCCTCCCCACGAGAACGCCATCCATAGCACTCACGCTTATCTTGCGATTTTAGAGTATCCACTTTCACATGTCTATGAACTGTTATAGGCAACCCGTAAGTCCTTTTCCATGACACGGCTATTCAATAGATCATATTAACCCCGCAGGGTGTACTTCTTCACACACGCTCACCACTTACCGCCGCATACACGACATGTACTGCAACCTTCAAGCGAAGCCCAACGGGTGTCGGCCACGGCCTACCTAAACACTCAAGTCCCTAGTCCAGGTTTATCGCCTATTCGGTTCCATCCGCAGGAGTCCGCCGAGGTTTCCACTAACGGCGCCGAACGATGTGTGCAGGGTTCCCGAGATAACAAATGGGCATTCGTACACCGGCCACGTGTATCTATCGATCATAGCCCACCCCTAGGGTCAGCGCCACGCACGGCCTCCAACACATATCCTACAAACACCGTAAACTAGTTGCAACTCCCGGACAGAGAACAAGGGTGGTTAAGAAGTTTAGAGGGTCCATGGGTTTCGGGCCCAATGCGTGGTAGTAACTATTTCATGGATCACAAACACGTAACTCAGCCTCGAGGACGGCTGCAATGAGACAACCCACCATGTACTCCTACATGGCCTCTCACCGCCACCTTTACCAAATCGTGTTCACACACTTAGCTCACACACAAGAGGACATGTTCACACACCATTCCAATTCATTCCCGATGAATCGACCTGACTCAACTCAACTCTAAGCAAGAGCAGTGCATGACAAACAAGCATGAATGAGTAGGCACAACAGGCTCAAACAAATCCTACTCATGCTAGTGGGTTTCATCTAATTATCGTGGAATGACAGCTCATGCAGAGGATAAGGGGTTCAGCTACCGCAGCAAGTAACACATGAGTCGTTGTTGTCCTAATGCAGGAAAAGAGAGCAGGAGCGAGAGAGTGGGATTATATCGAATGAACAAGGGATTTTGCTTGCTCGGCACTTTTGAAGATATTATAGCTCTTCATCGGTGTCATCGAACTCATCGCTTGCAACGCCTAATCGAGGGGGGAACAAACACCGACAAACAAGGAAGAACACAATCAATGCAATGCACAATATGATGCATGATCATGACATGTCAAAATGCTGTGATTTGAGCTAATGCAACTAGCAGCAGATTAAATGGAGTTGGTTTGAATCCAAATTCAAATTCAAACTCCATATGTGGATATTTAAATGCCATTTATATGATTTGTGCTAAACAGCAGCTATAAATTGTTCTAACATGCATGAAAATGGTACATATGGATAGATTGGATTTTTCTGATCATTTTTCATATATAATTTATCTCATTTGGAGTTACGGTTGAATTTCTATGATTTTTACAAGTTTTAAACATTTTCTCGAATTTCCTGAATTAGATTTAATCCAAAATTCCTTTATCAACACAAGAATGTGCAAGCATGACGTCAAGAGGTCAAAGGGCTGGTCCGAGTCAAACTCGACCAAAGGGGCCCACCGGTCGTTGTCTCAGTTGGTTTGGGTGTTTGATGTGGGACCGGTCAACGCCGACTTGGTCAAAGTCAAAACCGACATGTGGGGTCCGCAAGATTAGCACTAATCTAAATGTAAATTAAGCTAATTAATTTTGGCACCGGGCCCACATGGCAAGGGCACCAGGGGTGATTACCGGTGTTTAGGCCCTAATTATGGGCTACGCCGGCACTCGCCGGGGTTCGCCGGCGGGCGCACCACGGCTCGCGCGGAAGATCGCTTAAACATGTTAAGGAGCTGCGGTTTGTCGCCGGGAGGCACCGAGCATGAGCTCTTGCACTCACAAGATCTAATGGACCAGACGGTGGTCACGGGCAGCCGGAATCTGCCCGGCGATTTACAAGCACGGCGGCCGGTGTTTGACGCCGAGGGACGAGGCTTCGAGTGCTAGCGGCTGGCCAAAGGGGTTCTTCGACTGGAGCTCCAGAGCACAACCCGGCGGCGGGTTTGAGCGAGGAGCTCATGAAAGAAGGCTCGCCGGCCATGGCGGCGGCCAAGCTCAAATAATATATCCAACATGGAACAGTTCAGTTTAGGATTATTTGCACATTTTAAATATTTTATAGTATTTAAATGCCCAAATTCAAATACTATATGATTTAATCCAAAGGACCAAATATGTCATGAAAATGTGCAACACCTCTGGTTATGGTTTATAGCATTTTTCCGTAAATGATGAACATTTTTAAAGCCATTTGGATTCATGGAAAATATTTTTAGTTAAACCTATTTGAATTGCTTTAGTGCTAGGGATTGGTCATCCCCACTTCAAAATTTCCTTTGAAACAAACATGATGCATGGATGCGGATGCCACTAATTACAAACAATTCTGGGTTGTGACACTTTAGATTGCCGCACTATGCAACGTGCCTCGTTTTGGTCCTCGAGAAGTTCCTGCCTGGTTAGGTAGGCTAGGAATGGTTCTGTCCATGGGGCAATGACTGCCATTATTACGTGGGCTGAAGGTGTTACTGCTGGCGTGAGCCTCCCATTGTGTCGGAATGTTCGTGTCGGGCCGCGCGGTTGGGTCCGGCTGTTATTTCTGGACTCCCTTCCCATAATACGGATGGCTTGAACAGCCTCCAAGAAGATATTGGGGACGGATCGCGCTTTGCGCCAATGCATGCCAAGGCGCTCACGCCTGATTGTTTTCCCGAGCTATATGGTGAAATTTGAGCCCTTCGAACCGAGCTGACATTTTTAGGACGGCATTGCGATAAGCTGCCATTTTTGGATCCTTGGCATCAAAGTCTCCATTTATTTGGGATATCGCGAGGTTCGAATCCCCTCGCACCTCTAGGCGTTGAATGCCCATGGAGACCGCCATCCGAGACCATGTAGAAGGGCCTCGATCGGCCGCGTTGTTGGAGTCCGATACATTATCTCGAGTACGATTGAATCTGTGTCTCCGTTGGGGACGCCGAACGACGCCAACCCCGCACCGCCAACATTTTGGAGCCTGGCGCATGATCCAGTTGAATATGTGCCGCATTTTAGGGAGTTCGCTTCAGTCCATTCAGCGACGAAGTCCGCTAAAACTCATGCGATTTAATAGCTCACCGTGGCTTATAGGTTATGTCGAACGGAGGAGCTCAATGGCCCATTTGGTAATCCGCCCGTCGCGTCATGTTGTTTATAATATCGTTAAGAGGTACTTCGAGGCAATCGTTATCGAACACTCTTGAAAGTAGCGTCGCAGCTTCCGGGATGCCATAAACACCGCGTACGTTATCTTTTGGTAATGCGGGTACCGTGACTTGCACGGAGTGAGGACAGTTGACACGTAGTAAAGGGGAATTTGTGTCCGTCCGTTTCTCGTTCGATGACGAGCACTGCGCTTACAACTTGATGAGTTGCCGCGATGTATAATAGCATTGGTTCGCCGATGTTAGGCGCGCCAGACCGGTTTGTTGCCAATATGGCTTTTATTTCTTCGAGTCCGTCAGTATGCATCCGCCCACCAAGTGTTCGTGCGCCAGAGGAGGTGATAAAGGGTAATGCCTTTTCTCCCAAGTTGGAGATAAAGCGGCTTAGAGCCGCCACGCATCCAAATAATTTTGTATTTGTTTGAGGTCCTTGGGATATCCAATTGTGACAGAGCTCGATCTTGGCTAGGTTTGCTTCAATTCCTCTATCGGATACAATGAAGCCCAAGAGCTTTCCGCTGGTACGCCGATAACGCATTTTTCGGGTTGCTTGATGTCATATGTTCGGAGGTTATCGAATGTGATCCTCAAGTCGCCTACTAGAGTTTCGACATGCTTGGTTTTGACGACCACATCATCTACGTATGCCTCCATTGTTTTGCCGATCTGGTTTGCCGCATATGTCCAATCATGCGCCGATATGTTGTGCCGGCGCTTTTGAGCCCGGAAGGGCATTGTGTTGAAGCATAATGGACCGTATGGGTGATGAATGCCGCTATGCTTGGTCAGGCTCTGCCATCTTAATTTGATGGTAGCCAGAGTATGCGTCGAGGAAACACAATGAATTGTGTCCTGCGGTAGGCATCCCACCTTTCTTCTTCAACAACTATCGGTTAGTATCGGTTGAGCCTAAGTTTTTGCTTCTTCACATGAGTTGTGCTATCCTTGCATTGTCATTTTATTTAGCTTTGCTTGCTGTTTGAATAAAGTATCAAGATCTGAAATTCTTAAATGGGAGTCTTCGCATAGTTGCATAGTTATTCGACTACTCATTGATCTTCACTTATATCTTTCGGAGTAGTTTGTCGTTTGCTCTAGTGCTTCACTTATATCTTTTAGAGCACGGTGGTGGATTTGTTTTAAAGAAACTATTGATCTCTCATGCTTCACTTAGATTATTTTGAGAGTCGTTAATTGCATGGTAATTTGCTTAATGTTAATATACTTGGTGTTCAAGATATGTGAAACTTTCTTTTGAGTGAATTGAATACTAAGATAAATTTAATGCTTAATAATTGTTTTGAGATATGGAGGTGATAATATCAAAGTCGTGCTAGTTGATAATTGTGAATTTGAGAAATATTTGTGTTGAAGTTTGCAAGTCCTGTAGCATGCATGTATGGGTAAAGTTGTGCAACAAATTTGAAACATGAAGTGTACCTGGCTTGTGCATCCTTATGAGTGGCGGTCAGGGACGAGCGATGGTCTTTTCCTACCAATATATCCCCTAGGAGCATTATGCTGTAGTACTTGATTTTGATGGCTTCTAAATTTTTGCAATAAGTATATGAGTTCTTTTGACTAATGTTGAGTCCATGGATTATACGACTTTTACCTTTCCACATTTGCTAGCCTCTTCGACACTGCATTGCCCTTTCTCACCTTGAGAGTTGGTGCAAACTTCACGTGCATCCAAACCCCGTGATGTGATACGCCTTTCACACATAAACCTCCTTATATCTTCCTCAAAACAGCCACCATACCTACCTATCATGGCATTTCCATAGCCATTCCGAGATATATTGCCATGCAACTTCCATCATCATTATTATGACATACATTACTTTTGTCATATTGCCATTGCATGATCATGTAGTTGACATCATATTTGTGGCAAAGCCACCATGCATTATTTTTCATACATGTCACTCTTGATTCATTGCACCATCCCTGACATCACGGAGGCATTCATATAGAGTCATATTTTGTTCTAAGTTCGAGTTGTAATTGCTGAGTTGTAAGAGAAATAAAAGTGTGATGATCATCATTATTAGAGCATTGTCCCAAGTGAGGAAAGGATGATGGAGACTATGATTCCCCCATAAGTCGGGATGAGACTCCGGACGAAATAAAAAAAAGAAAGGCCAAAAAAAAGAAAGGCCCAAATAAAAAAATAAAAAAATTAAAAAAAATGAGAGAAAAAGAGAGAAGGGACAATGCTACTATCCTTTTACCACACTTGTGCTTCAAAGTAGCACCTTGTTCTTCATGTAGTGAGTCTCATATATTGTGCTTCAAAGTAGCACCATGTTTTTCATATAGAGAGTCTCTCATTTTGTCATATACTAGTGGGAATATTTCATTATAGAACTTGGCTTGTATATTCCAATGATGGGTTCCTCAAAGTGCCCTAGGTCTTCGTGAGCAAGCAAGTTGGATGCACACCCACTTAGTTTCTTTTGTAGAGCTTTCATATACTTACAGCTCTAGAGCATTTGTTGCATGGCAATCCCTACTCCTCATGTTGACATCAATTGATGGGCATCTCCATAGCCCGCTGATTATCCTCACGATATGAGACTTTCCTTTTTGTCTTCTCCACACAATCCCATCATCATATTTCTATTCCACCCATAGTGCTATACTCATGGCTCGCACTCATGTATTATGAAGGTTGAAAGAGTTTGAGATTATTTGAGTATGAAACAATTGCTTGGCTTGTCATCGGGGTATAGAAGTTGGGAACTTTGTGTGACTAAATGAAGCATAGCCTAACTATATGATTTTGTAGGGATGAACTTTCTTTTGCCATGTTATTTTGAGAAGACATGATTGATTTGACTAGTATGCTTGAAGTATTATTATTTTGTGTCAATATGAACTTTTGTCTTAAATCTTTTGGATCTGAATATTCATATCACAAGTAAGAAGAATTACATTAAAATTATGCCAAGTAGCACCCGCATCAAAAATTCTTTTTTATCATTTACCTACTCGAGGACGAAAGGTGAATTAAGCTTGGGGATGCTTGATACGCTCCAACATATCTATAATTTTGATTGCTCCATGCTATATTATCTACTGTTTTAGCCAATATTGGGCTTTATTATCCACTTTTATATTATTTTTGGGACTAACCTATTAACCGGAGGCCCAGCCTGCATTTGTTGTTTTATGCCTATTTCAAGGTTTCGAGGAAAAGGAATATCGATTTGAGTCAAAACGGAACTAAATCAATCGGAGAAGTTATTTTTGGAAGGAAACCCACCTGATGGACTTGGACCCCACGCCGAAGATACGGAGGTGCTCACGACGGGGGCGACCACCCCGGCGCCGCCGCCTCGTGGGGCCCTCAGATTCCACCGACGCATTCTTTCACCCATATATACCCACGCATCCTAAAACTTCTAGAACAGAAGATAGATCGGGAGTTCCGCTGCCGCAGGCCTCCGTGAGCCACCAAAACCAATCGGGACCCTGCTCAAAGACTCGCCGAAGGGGATCCCATCACCGTGGCCATCTTCATCATCTCGGCGCTATCCATGACGAGGAGGGAGTAGTTCACCGGCTACCGAGGGTATGTACCAAGAGCTATGTGTTTGATCTCTCTCTCTCTCGTGTTCTATGGCACGATCTTGATGTATCCCGAGCTTTGCTATTGTAGTTGGATCTTATGATGTTTCTCCCTCTACTCTCTTGTGATGAATTGAGTTTCCCTTGAAGTTATCTTATCGGATTGAGTCTTTTATGAGAAAACTTGTTGTATGTCTTGCCGTGATTATCTCTGTGGTGACAATGGGATATCATGTGCCACTTGATGTATGTTTTGGTGATCAACTTATGGGTTTCGTGACATTTGGGAACCTATGCATAGGGGTTGGCACACGCTCTTGACTCTCCAATAGAAACTTTGGGGCACTCTTTGAAGTACTTTGTGTTGGTTGGATGAATCTGAGATTGTGTGATGCATATCGTATAATCATCCCCATGGATACTTGAGGTGATAATGGAGTATCTAGGTGACATTAGGTTTTGGTTGATTTGTATCTTAAGGTGTTATTCTAGTACTAACTCTTTTATAGATTGATCCAAAGAATAACTTTGAGGTGGTTTCGCATCCTACCATAATCTCTACGCTTGTTCTCCGCTATTAGTGGCTTTGGAGTGACTCTTTGTTGCATGTTGAGGGCTTGTTATATTATCTATCTATGTTATTATCGTTGAAAGAACTTGCACTAGTGAAAGTATGAACCCTAGGCCTTGTTTCCTATCATTGCAATACTGCTTACGCCACTTTTACCACTTGTTACCTTGCTGTTTTTATATTTTCAGATTACAAAACCTATATCTACCATCCATATTGCACTTATATCACCATCTCTTCGCCGAACTAGTGCACCTATACAATTTACCATTGTATTGGGTGTGTTAGGGACACAAGAGACTCTTTGTTATTTGGTTGCGTGGTTGCTTGAGAGAGACCATCTTCATCCCACGCCCCACGGATTGATAAACCTTAGGTCATCCACTTGAGGGAAATTTGCTACTGTCCTACAAACATGTGCACTTGCAGTCCCAACAACGTCTACAAGAAGAAGGTTGTGTAGTAGACATCAAGGAGTACGTCGGTGGAGCTTCGAGGGGCCCATGAGGCAGGGGGCGCGCCTAGGGGAGGGGGCGCCTAGGGGGGCGACTCCCACCCTCGTGATCTCTCGATGCCTTGGCATAGGGTCCAAGTCTCCTGATCACGCTCGTGAGAAAATCACGCTTCAAGGTTTCATTCTGTTTGACTCGCTTGATACTGCTTTCTTCAAATAATCAAAAAGGCAAAAACAGCAATTTAGGCTGGGCCTCCGTTAATAGGTTAGTCCCAAAAGTTATATAAAAGTGGAAAATAAAGCCCATTATAGTCCAAAATAGTAGATAAAGTAGCATGGAGCAATCAAAAATTATAGATACGTTGAGACGATTGCCACGCTTAGGCAAAGGGCGGTTGCCGCACATGACTCTTGATTCCTGCAACTCCTGAGCGACCTTGGTGATGAACTCCTAAGGGTTGGGCCCTCCTTTTCTTACGCCTTCCTGAGGGAAACGTGCCGCAAAGCACGCCTCCAAGTGGTGCCCGAGCGCCCCCCTCGTGACCTTGGCAAAGTCAGTGGCTCCCCAAGAGAGAGCCCCCGAGCCTTGCCCGAGGAGGGCGCCGGGCGTGCCTTCCTTTGTGATGGAGGGTGGTGCCCCTTGGACGGGCGCAGATCCTGGTGTGGCGCCTCCGGAGGTGCCTGCCTCCTGAGGCCCTGAGCCAGGCGATGTCTTCTTCTTCTTGGGAGCTGCTCCAGGAAGGTTTCCACTCTTGCTGTCTGGGTCTTCGACTGACTCGGCTTGGAAGGCGCGCTCGAGGGAGCACACCGCATCCTTCTCTTCACAGGGGACCGTGATGACTCCGCCACTTCCTGGCATCTTGAGGACGTTGTTTCCATGGTGAGTCACTACCATGAACTTGGACAGGGCTGGATACCTGAGGATGGCATTATATGGCAGGCGAATGTGGGCGACGTCGAAGTCGATGAGCTCGGTACGGTAGTTCTTGCGCTGCCCAAAGGTGACAGGGAGTCGGACCTGCCCTATCGGGATAGTGGAACCGTCGGTGACTCCTGAGAAGGGCTTGGTTGGTTGAAGCTGATTGTATGGTACTTGGATATTCTTGAACGTCTCGACGGACAGGACATTGAGCCCTGCTCCGCCGTCGATGAGGGTCCTGGTAACATGCACATTGTTGATGACTGGGGAGCAGAGCATCGGGAGGACACCGGCCGTTGCCGCGCACTTGAGCTGGTCCGCTGAGCTGAATGTGATGGCGCACGCAGACCACATGAGAGGGCGCGTGGCCTCAAGCTTGGGGAGGAATGCATTCACCTCGTGAGCAAACTGCTTGAAGATGCGCTGAGAGGCTGGGGCCTGTGTGCCGCCCAAGATGCAAGCGATCCCACACGGCTCCTGGAAGCCCCCAGCCCCCTCGTCCTGATGGTGGTTGTCATTCCTTCTTGGTGGCGGTGGTAGCGGAGGAAGTCCTGCGTTGCCTTGCGGGCGATCCTCACGAGGTTGATCTCTCCAAGCTCCCTCGCGAGGCCAGTCACGCCACCCTTGGCGAGGGCCACGATCATCCCAGCGTCCTCCACCTCTTGCTCCGCCCCGGCCGCAGCCCCGATCATTGCGCTCGGGACGTTGACCGACACGGCCTTCTTGCACGGCCCTGAGCTCTTGACATTCGTTGGTGTTGTGGGTGTGGAGATCGTGGTACACACAATAACGGTTGCCCTTGGACGACTCCGCTGGTCCTCGCCAAGGCCAGGTCCGCTCTGCCGCAAGCACAGCTGCTCCTTTGCGCTTCACATCCTTGGCCTTGGTTTTCTTCTCTTTTGAGTCTGCTGCCGGGAGCTCGAGAAGGGAGAGGCGTCCCTCCTCAGCCCTTGCGCACTTGGTCGCCAGGTTGAACAACTCCAGGGATGTACACAGATCTTCGTGGATCGCAAGCTCCTCCTTCATCTTGACGTCGCGAACGCCATCAGAAAACGCCGAGATGATGGACTCCTCGGTCACCCTGGGAATCTTGAGGCGAGCGTTGTTGAATCGCTGGATGTACTTCTGCAAGGTCTCTCCGGCTTGCTGCTTGATGCGGCGCGAGGCCGCCCACGGCCCATGGACGATCGCGAAAGTGCCCCGGAAGTTGGCGGCGAAGCGAAAAGATCTCGGCCCTAGGAGGAGGTCGTGCCGGGGCAGGTTGAGGAGCCAAGTGCAGCGCCCGCCTTTTGAGTGCCATGGGAAACCAGTTCGTGATGATCTTTTTTGTCCCTGCTGGCGGCTTGATGCCCAGCTCAGAGCTGCAGGAACTCCGCTGGGTCGGCAAAGGCTGTCAGAAGCGAGGAGGCAGGTCAGGCTTGAACTTGCCTAGCCAGCGACACCGCTGCAGCTTGGTGGTGAAGGCGCTGCAGCCTGCCGGTGGCCACCGGAGCTCTCACGATGGGGGCTTGCCTCGGGATTCTCCGCCGCTGCCCGAGCAGCGTGGGGTCCCGACGTGGCATGTGGATGCGGTCGTGGCACACCGGTGCCGGAGCACACCTTCTAGGGACGAGGATTTCTTGGCAACTCCTTTCTTGTCGCGCGGGCGTCGGACGCGGTGGATCTCGGCCCCGGGCCGCGCGCTTGGAGCCTGGGGGGCTTTCTTGGGAGGAGGTGGCGGAGGCACCTCCTGATCTGCACTCGCGCATGGCGGAGGGCGAGGCAGCGAGAGGGACAAGCAGGGAGTCTCGCAGCATCAAGAGCTCAAGTGATGCGGGCGAGCCAGTCCTCGAGAGGTCATCGATGGGAAGGTAGTGCAGAGCTCACGCGCCAGAGCACCGCGCGCAGCGTCTGTGGGGCGCCAAGGGCGGATGACGAACCAGCCGGAGTCAGCGACGGGTGGCGGTGCGGCCTTCCCACCGCACCGGCGATGCAGGACGAGGCTCGCTGTTTCGTTTCGCCGGGCCGGTGGCGGCGATGGCGGCAAGCGACGGGAACGACGGGGATACCCACCGACGGGGCCGCTCGGGCGACGCTGGCGGCGAGATAGCTCGACGCCGGCGGGAGCCCGCGAAGGCCAGCTATGGACACGATGTAAGATCGAACGCTAAACCGTGGAAGGAAGATTCCTCGCGACTTTACCGGGCGCGCCAAATGTCGGATGTTGGGTTCCAGCAGACCCTTAAGGGTTCGAAATCTGGGGTGCGCACGGAGATCTGTCCCCTACCGATCTACGTCCGATCGTCTCACGAGAATGTAGGCTAAACGATGAACAACACGAGGGACACAAGATTTATACTGGTTCGGGCCACAGTCGTGGTGTAATACCCTACTCCAGTGCGTGGTGTGGTGGATTGCCTCTCGGGCTGGTGATGGATAATACAAAGGACGAACAGCCTCATGAGAGGTGTTCTTGAGCTGGTGCAATGAACTGCTTGGGTGGGTCTGACGACTCTCTCTCTCTCCGGCTAGGGTTCTCTCCTTCCCTCCCGCTTAGGGTTCTCTTTCCCCTTTCTCGCTGTGGTGGCTAGCTCTATTTATAGAGGCCCTGGTCCTCTTCCCAAATATTGAGAGGGAAGGGCGCCAACAACAGCCATTTTGAAGGGGAACATCTAGTACAAGTTATCCTGACTAAAGTTGGTCTTCGACTGCCAAAAGCATTGGCGATGATGCCGTCTTGGGCTCCACGGTGACCTCCATCTTGCCGCTCCGCTGGCCTTGGTCTCGTTGCACTGAAATGGAAACCTTTGCTTGATGCCTCGGTACTCCACGCCTGTGCTTGCCCCCTTTGCACCAAAGAGGAAACAAGGACATTGCGCAGGCCGACGCCCGCCTGGCCCGCCTGGTCTCGATTGTCATGGCTTGTGTCACGAGCACCTCGCGAGGTACCCTGCCTTGATCTCTCCGCCTCATGAGCCTGCTCGGCGAGGCTGCCTCGAGGAGGCCTCAGGTCGCCCGCCTCATGAGGCTTGGCCTCGCGAGGGTCTTGAGTCTGTGGTCAATAAGATGGGCCGACTGGCCACCACTTGAGCCACGCCGCAGCAGTAAGTCTGGGACCCTGCTCCGTAACACCGGCAAGATGCGCTACTAATCCATCTGCGGGAACGAACGTATAGGGCCGAGCGGCCAGCCTTCGGGCTAAGACTAGCTGGCGCCGGGGCGAACAGTAGTGCAACTGTAATAAAGGCGGAGGTGGTCCCGAGTGTCGCTCAGGGTTATCCGGTTTGGTGTGCATGATGCAAAAAATATGCGGGTGAGGAGCTCACATTGCTTTGACGTAGATGAGTCGAAGGGGTTGCCGAAGACAGCCAGCGCGGCTTGGTGCTCGCGGAGCGCGCCGGCGCACCCACTGGGGGTAGCCTTCGAGCCTCCGGGTGCTCGAAGGTGGTCCAGCCGGTCAGGCCAGACCGGCCAGTCGGCGGAGTGGGATGCAGCCGAGTCGGATTTGCACGGCCGACCAGGATCGAGGCGGGCGGGACCGTCGGTGTAGCGGTGATGCGGACATGCACGCGCAGCCGGCCGGATGGCGACGCGGGCGGTTGGAGGTGTCTGGAAGCCTCTTTTATATTCTTTTTTTTCTTTTTCTTCTCGCAGCATCTACCCGCGGCGGCTGAGCAGCGCGGGCACGCGAAGCCGGTGCGCGAGGAGCCAGCAGGGGCGAGACACGGCGGAATACGGCGATCGGGTTGAGGGGAAGTCGGTGAGCGCGGGAGCCGGCCGGTCGGGTTGTGGGGAAACCGCCAGCTGAAGGTGGTGGAGCCGCACCCGTAAGCGGGGAAGCCGGCCAGGGCGGGACAGCGAGCCGAGTCGAGTGAGAGGCGGGGGCGGAAACGCAGAGCGAAGCCGCACGCGCGACGGAGTGGAGAGGGCGCGACGCTGGGCCGGGGGGCGGGCGAGGGAGCCGGCGTAGAAGCGCCAGCGCTATGCCAAAGTGAGGGCGCCGCGACGGGCCGGAAGGATGGCTGAGCAAGGCCACGGCTGACGGCACGGCCTGGCGCGACGCGGACGCCGGCTCGGGCGGGACGCGGAGCCGACTCGGCGTAGAGCCGCACGGAGCAGCACGGAGCAGCACGGAGCAGAGGGCGTGCGCGGCACGGGGGAAGCCGGTGACGCCTGGATGCGGAGGAGCCGGCCAGGTGGGAGCAGGCCGGGCGCGAGAGATGGCGGCTTGGTCGGAGGTGGAGCGATCGTAACGCCCGGATTCGCTGGCGCCTGTGTGTCCGCCAGCTTATTTCGCCGCTGCCATGTCATTTGCTTATGTGTTGCACTTTGCCATGTCATCATATGCATTTCATATCATGTCATCATGTGCATTTCATTTTGCATACGTGTTCGCCTCATGCATCCGAGCATTTTCACCGTTGTCCGCTTTTGCAATCCGCACTCCTATGTCTCCCGGCACCCCCTTTTACCTCTTTTCATGTGCGGATGTTAAACGGTCTCGGAATGCCCCGAGGTTTGTCAAGCTGCCTTGGTATAGCACCGTAGACCGCCTGTCAAGTTTCAGATCATTTGGAGGCCGTTTGGTACTCCAATGGTTAACCGGTAACCGCAAAGCCTCTTTTTGTTTGCAGCCCAACACCCTTCTAAAGTGGCCCAAAACCCAGCAAACTCCCTCCATGCTCTTCGGTCGCTCGATCACGATCAAGGTCGAAACCGCACCTCATTTGACTCTCCTAGCTCCCTCTACCTATATATTGCCCTTCCCTCCAAAAATTCGCAGTCTAACCCTAGCTTTTTCCCCACGCCACGGACGATCTCCCCGACCGCCTCGGACATGTCCGCCGCCCTCCACGCTATCCGCCAATGGCAGGCCGCCACCTCAAAGATCGCCGCCTCCTCCAATCCCACGCCGCCACGGTTCCCGCCGCACGCCGAGGCCCGGCTGGCCCATCACGGACCATGGGCCCATCCATCCGCCGGGCGCTGGCTTCACAAGGCCCCTGCCGCACCACACTGGCCGCCTGGTGGTGCCGCTTGCCGCCTGGCGAAGCTCACAAGGCGCTGCCTGGCCGCTGCTTGGTCGCCGGACGCTGGCGCCCCGGCCGCCTGCCCGCTTTTCCTCCGCCTCGTCGCTTCCTCGCTGGCGGCCACTTGGCCTGCTGGCCATGTCTCTCTCGCGGAGCCTCGAGCCTCCGGCGTTTCCTTCCGCCTCGCCGGGCGACTTCCACTCGAGCCGGCCGGGCTTCTTCCCCTGTCGCTTCTGCCTTCTTCCACATCGGGCCATGGATCCGCGAGATCCGCCGCCTCGGTCCCTGGCTATTCGGGTTGACTTTCCTCCAATTTTCATCTAAGTCCCGAAAGCTGCAGTAATTTTGTTGCATTTTCGCTGCATCATATCTCTGTCATCTTTTCTCCGCTTTTGTGCGGTCATATGTCAAAATGTTCGTGGTCGAAGAGTAGATCATTTCAAGCCATTGCATCATTTTCATTTGAGCTCATCTTGATGCCCGAAATGCTGTTGGAAGAGGGCTATGTGATGTTAGTTTCGTCTCTTAATGTAACATGCACTTTTGTCATTTTTGCCATGATTGATGTGTGCACCCTATGAATTTGAGTCCTACATGTGTTTTGTACTATGCCATGCCATCTTTCCAGGGGTGTATGCCATGTATTTTTGTGGTCTCTGTGGTGACTAGCACAAGCATGCAAACTAGGCATCTTGATGTTGCTGATTTCAGCCTTTGTTCTCATTGATATTTTTATGCCATGTTAACTTGATGCTACAGAGAGTTCCATGCATATTTTGAGATACTTCAGTAAGGATGTTTTGTTAAACATGTATTGATCTATCCATCCATGCCATTTTTTGCAATTATGGAGTGCAATAGCTTGAGTCAATCGAGCTCTACTTTTGCTATAAAATGTTTCCTGGCAGATTGTTTACATGTTATTCAATTTTGCCAAGGTTGTTGTAGTTGATCCTTGCATGCTATGATGTTGTTCTTGCCAGGTTTAGCTTCTATGCCATGTCTTCTTACTGTTGGTTGCCTTGCCATGCCATGTATTGCTCTGTGGTGAGTGGTTCAAGCTCACCAACATGCCTACTCATTGTTGTTTCTGCCATGTTTAAATCTGTAATATAACTTGCCATGTTTACATGGGTGCCATCATATCTTATGATCCTTTTTGGCTTATGGTCAGTAAGGGACTTCTGTTCTATGCAATTAGTAGATTCATGCCATGCCTTTGCTTGCCAGGTTAAGTTCCTGTAGCATGTTGTTTGATAGCTCTAAACATTGCAACCTGATGTTAAATTCTGCAATGCCTGAAACTGTTATTATTTGCAATCTTGCCATGTCATTTTGAGCATGTTCTAGTGATTTCGGAGATAGCTCAGTGTTCATGTTTTGTAATGTTTTACCTGTACATCATGCCCATGCCTTTTGTTTTTATGTTGAGGTGCTGTAGCATGTTGTTTTGGTGCTTGCAATATGCCTACTTGTTGTTTTGGACAGATTGTTGCTATGACTTGTATAGTGTGTATGTGTTGAACCGCTGTTCGCTTTTGAGTGTGCTCTATATGAAACTTGCTTGATTTTGCATGTAGTTTCATATTATCATGTTGCATCCTTGTTTTGAGGTGTTTGCTTGATGTTTGTATGCATTTTGCATCAATGCCATGTTTAACTTGTTTTGCTCATATCTTCTAGGCCGAGTCTCAATTAAATGAACTTTATATGTAACTTGACTAGAATTTCGTAGATCATCGTGGTGCATCTTAACTTGCTGTTTAACAACATGAACATAAGGTTTATTCAGATCTGGACCAATTTCGAAATATGCATATGAGGACTTACCGAATTGTTATATGTTGTTCCGGCCTCATTTAAACTTGCTTTGATGTGTTGCTCTTGTATGAATCATCTCTTGCCATGAGTAGCTTCATGTAGCTTTGTCATGCATCATGCTTGTTGTGCATCATGTCTTGTTCGTGTGTAGTGTGTTTACTTTGTTGTGTGCTTCTTCTTGTTAGTTCCTGCTTGCTATGATCGTGAGGATTCGCTCGCTCACGCTTGGTTCGCTTCATCCGCTCATCTTCTTCATGGACTCGTTCTTCTTCCTTGGATTTCAGGCAAGATGACCGCTACCCTGGATCTCACTACTATCATTGCTATGCTAGTTGCTTCGTTCTTTCGCTATGCTGCGATACCTATCACTTGCTGCTCAAGCCATCCCAAATTGCCATGTCAGCCTCTAACCTTTGTCACCCTTCCTAGCAAACCGTTGTTTGGCTATGTTACCGCTTTGCTCAGCCCCTCTTATAGCGTTGTTAGTTGCAGGTGAAGATGAAGTTTGTTCCTTGTTGAACATGTTTACTTGTTGGGATATCACAATATATCTTATTTCATTAATGCATCTATATACTTGGTAAAGGGTGGAAGGCTCGGCCTTATGCCTGGTGTTTTGTTCCACTCTTGCCGCCTCTAGTTTCCGCCATATCGGTGTTATGTTCCGGATTTTGCGCCCCTAACGCTGTCGGGTGATTTATGGGACCCCTTGACAGTTCGCTTTGAATAAGACTTTTCCAGAAGGCCCAACATTGGTTTTACCATTTGCCTCACCTATGCCCTTTTTCCCTTGGGTTTCGGAGCCCGAGGGTCATCTTTATTTTAGCCCCCCGGCCAAGGTTCTTCGAGTGTTGGTCCGAACCGAGATCATGGGCCACCACGGGCAACTCGAGGGTTGGTTTTACTCGTAGCTTGACTTATCCGTGTGCCCTCGAGACCGAGGTACGTGCAACTCTATCAGGATTTGTCGGCACATCCGGCGGCTTTGCTGGTCTTGTTTTATTGCTGTGAAATGTCTTGTAGCCGGATTCCGAGACTGATCGGGTCTTCCCGGGAGAAGGAATATCCTTCGTTGATCGCGAGAGCTTATCATGGGCTGTTGGGACACCCCGCAGGGTTTGAACTTTCAAAGCCGTGCCCATGTTATGTGGCAGATGGGAATTTGTTAATGTCCGTTGTAGAAAACCCGGTTGATCTTAATTAAAATACACCAACCGTAAAGCGAATCGTGAGTGTCTCTTTTCGGGTTGATCGAGAGGAGAACACGGTTTCGGGTTATGTCCGACGAAGTAGGAGTTCAGATCACTTCTTGATCATTACTAGTTGACGCATCGCCTTTGTTTCTCTTCTCGCCTCATTTATGTATGTTAGCCACCATATATGCTTAGTCGCTGCTGCAACCTCACCACCTTTACCCCTTCCTTTCCCATTAAGCTTTGCTAGTCTTGATACCCATGGTAATGGGATTGCTGAGTCCTCGTGGCTCACAGATTACTACACCACCAGTTGTGTACAGGTTATGATGATCATGACGGAGAGCGATGCTTACTTGTGTTGGAGTTCTTCTTCCGCTTCTTCTTCGATCAGGGATAGGTTCCGTGTCGGCAGCCCGGGCTAAAGGTGGTGGATGTCGCTTGAGTTCCTGTTTATGTTTCATCCGTAGTCGGATATTGATCTTGTATATGATGTTGATGTATTCTTGTGGCATTTGTGCCTTATGTATGTATCCCCACCTATTATGTAATGTTGATGTAATGATATCCACCTTGCAAAAGCGCCTTCAAGATGCGCTTCTATCCTTGGTGGGACCATCGAGTTCCTTTTGGATAGGGTCGCATCTTGGGCGTGATGTTGGTATCGAGCCTCGACCAACCCTAGGAGCCCCTTAATTGATCGTAGTTTGGCCGTTGTTGAGTCTAGAAGAAACTGTTTTCGAGTCTAGTTATATCGAGAGTAGGAATTCTTTTACCTCTCCCCTTCGCCGCCCGTAAGGAATCTTGACGAGGTGTTTTGAATTACCTCTTCCCTTCAAAATTTTTGTTTAGGTTCACGCAGTTTGTTTTCCGTAGTTGTTCCTCAGCTCTTTTTATCCGTGCATTTTCGCCAAGTCGACTCGACCATCTTCATCTTTGCCAAGTTCAATCTCGTTCTTCCTCCGACGCCGTTGTTTTTCCTTGTCCGGTTGTCCTTGTTTTCCCAATTACCACCCTTCTTCTTCTTCTCGAACCGAGTCCGTAATTGAGTATCCATCCTACTCGTATAAGTCTTTGCTTTCTTTCCTCAATGATTTCAACCGTGTTTTCTTCAAGATATTCGCTGCTTCCCTTCCAAGTTGCCTTTTGTTTTTCCCGCCACCCACCCTTTTTCTTCCCGTAGTTTGCCTATCTCTTCGACCATCAATTTCTTTCATGTTGGAGCCTCTTCAGCCTTCTCTCATTTATTTCAACCGGGAATTCTCTTTGTTTGAGTTTCTTCATCCTTTTCTTTTTCCGTGCACTCAATTCAAGTTTTTCGGTTAATCATATTCTTTCCTTCAAGTGTTTTCTCGCTCGCTCGCTCTCTCGCCAGCTTTAACCTTCCGGAATGCTCAAGACATCTCAAGAGATTCGTCTGTGTTCCAATTAATTCGAGGTTGTCACCTCATTCAAATATTTCATTTGTTCCAGTGCATCATCTATCTGTTCAACATCCCTTTCCAACGGTGTTCTCTTTTAGTGGGCCCTAACCCACAGGTCTTTCCCAGGATCTTTCCTGACTCTTCTGATTTCCCCGGAGCTATTCTCTAATTCTTTTCGGAGTGTGACGTAAGAATGAATATCATCAGTCGACACCTTTCCAAGATCGATTTCAATCATTTCATTGTTGGTTCAACCTCTCTCGCTTTTTCTTTTCTCCCGAGTATCTCAAGAATTTTGGTGGTGGTTCTCGCCATCATTGAAGATTGAAGTAGAGTTTGTCTTAAATCTTGTCCGCTCCCGGAGATTCATGGTGCTAGCTCGATGTTATCCTATCTAATTGTTTCGAGTCATGCAAATTCTTTTCATCCATCCGAGTATTTCAGGTGTTGCTTTCCTCTCGATCATCCGGAGGTCATATTTTCGAAGATTTCTTCGCTCCAAGTTTTCAGCTTCGCTCATCTCAATTTTATCCCGTGCCTCGCTCAAGTGTTCTTTAATCAGCTTATGATCTCTTTGTTCTTTTGCATCTAAATCCCTCTAGCTTATTGGTTCTTCTAATTCTTCCCGTGATTATTTCTTTTCATCACCATTTCCAAGTTCTTATGGTGGTTCGCTCAAGATTCTTTTTCTTTGATTATCACATTAATTCATTCATTCTTTTCAATTCTACCGTGGCTCATGAAGACTTTCTCAAGTTTTGTGCTATATTTTCCCTTAATCATTTTCAAGAAGAATAAGTAATATGCAAAATCCATTGCTTGTCATCAATTTAATTTGATGAAGGATAATCATACAATAAATCTTATTCTTATTCCCTCAAGTGAGTAATCCCTTCCTTCGAGTTTGCTCGTGATGAGTGATTTTCTCGGATCTAAGTTGTTCGCCTTTTCTTTCCGGAGTTCAATTTTTCCTCGCCATTTCGCCGAATCCTCCATCTAATTCATCGCAGGCTTTAGTCTTATTCTTTCATCCTTCATTTTATCTCATCATCCTTTTGTTATCGGAGTTCTTCATGGTGGTTCTTCATGATTTAATTCATTCCTCAAGAGTTCATCAAGATTTTGTTGATGGAGTTCAAGTATCCTTCCTCCCGCCATGAAGAGCAAGTAATTCTTCATTTTCTTTTGAAGTGGAGTTTTGCATTTCATCGCTCCTCTCAGCTATTCAATTTTTTTCGCTTGTGGTTGGTTATCACCTCATAATTTTGGGATGTTATGCATAAATCCACAACAATCTTATTCTTTTATTGGTGATTTTTCAACAACTCCGCTCAATCCTTCCTTCTAAGTTCTTTTCATTCAGTTTTTTCAATTCTTCCGAGGTATTTGTTGTTTATCTCACAAGTGTCATTCCATCTTCTGAAGTTCGTGTTCTATTCTTTCCTTGTTCAACCGGAGTGCTGCCTAAAATTCTTTCAGTATTATTCGCTTCTCATCTCGTTCTAAACGAGTGGTTTCATAGTCTATCTGATTCCGTGATCTTTCGATTCTCGCCATTCTCGCTGCTCCTCTCTTCTTCTCGAGTGCTCTCGATTCCTTGCTTCTTCTTTGAGTTCTTGTTTCACCTCATCCCTTTGTCCTTCCGTTCGGTCCTAAGATCTCGGACGAGATCTCTTGTTAGTGGAGGAGTGTTGTAACGCCTGGATTCGCTGCGCCTGTGTGTCCGCCAGCTTATTCGTCCGTCGCTGCTATGTCATTTGCTTGCGTGTTGCACTTTGCCATGTCATCATATGCATTTCATATCATGTCATCATGTGCATTTCATTTTGCATACGTGTTCGCCTCATGCATCCGAGCATTTTCCCCGTTGTCCGCTTTTGTAATCCGCACTCCTATGTCTCCCATTTCCTTTTACCTCTTTTCATGTGCGGATGTTAAACGGTCTCGAATGCCCCGAGGTTTGTCAAGCGGCCTTGGTATAGCACCGTAGACAGCCTGTCAAGTTTCGGATCATTTGGAGGTCGTTTATACTCCAACGGTTAACCGGTAACCGCAAAAGCCTCTTTTGTTTGCAGCCCAACACCCTTCTAAAGTGGCCCAAAACCCAGCAAACTCCCTCCATGCTCTCGGTCGCTCGATCACGATCGCAGGGTCAAAACCGCACCTCATTTGACTCTCCTAGCTCCCTCTACCTATATATTGCCCTTCCCTCCAAAATTGTAGTCTAACCCTAGCTTTCTTCCTCTTGCTACCGGACGATCTCCCCGACCGCCGGACATGTCCGCCGCCCTCCACGCCATCCGCCAATGGCAGGCCGCCACCTCAAGATCGCCGCCTCCTCCAATCCCACGCCGCCACGGGCTCCCGCCGCCGCCGAGGTCTGGCTGCCCATCAGGACTGCTGGGCCTGGCTCACGCCGCCTCTGCTCAAGGCCTCTGGCCTCAGGCTGACGCCGGCCACTGCTGGTGCCGCTTGTCGCTGGCTGAAGCCTCACAAGGCCGCCGCCACAGTTCCGGACGCTGACGCTGTCTCCTGCCGCCTTCGCCTCGCCGCTTCCTCCGCCTCGGTCGCCTCTCGCTGGCGGCCACTTGGCCCTCGGCCGCCGCTGTCGCTGGTCTCTCGCCGAGCCCGAAGCCTCCCGGCGCTCCTTCCTGCCTGCCCGGCGATTTCCACCCCGAGCCGGCCGGGCTTTTCCCCGTCGCCTGCCTCTTCTTCGCCACATGGCGCCTGGATCCGCGAGATCCGCCACGCCGGGTCCCCTGTGCTATTCGTTGACTTTTCCTCCAATTTTCATCTAAGTCCTGAAAGCTGCAGTAATTTTGTTGCATTTTCATTGCATCATATCTCTGTCATCGCTTTCTCCGCTTTCGTGCGTGTAATATGTCAAAATGTTCGTCCCAAGAGTAGATCATTTCATTCCATTGCATCATTTTCATTTGAGCTCATCTTGATGCCCGAAATGCTGTTGGAAGAGGGCTATGTGATGTTAGTTTCGCTCTTAACAGAATATGCACTTTTGTCATTTTTGCCATGATTGATGTGTGCACCCTATGAATTTGAGTCCTACATGTGTTTTGTAATATGCCATGCCATCTTTCCAGGGGTGTATGCCATGTATTTTTGTGGTCTCTGTGGTGACTAGCACAAGCATGCAAACTAGGCATCTTGATGTTGCTGATTTCAGCCCTGTTCTGCTGTTATTTTTATGCCATGTTAACTTGATGCTACAGAGAGTTCCATGCATATTTTGAGATACTTCAGTAAGGATCTTTTGTTAAACATGTATTGCTTTATCCATCCATGCCCTTGTTTGCAATTATGGAGTGCCATAGCTTGAGTCAATCGAGCTCTACTTTTGCTATAAAATGTTTCCTGGCAGATTGTTTACATGTTATTCAATTTTGCCAAGGTTGTTGTAGTTGATCCTTGCATGCTATGATGTTGTTCTTGCCATGTTTAGCTTCTATGCCATGTCTTCTTACTGTTGGTTGCCTTGCCATGCCATGTATTGCTCTGTGGTGAGTGGTTCAAGATCACCAACATGCCTACTTATTGTTGTTTCTGCCATGTTTAAATCTGTAATATAACTTGCCATGTTTACATGGGTGCCATCATATCTTATGATCCTTTTGGCTTATGGTCAGTAAGGGACTTTTGTTCTATGCAATTAGTAGATTCATGCCATGCCTTTGTTTGCCATGTTAAGTTCCTGTAGCATGTTGTTTGATAGCTCTAAACATTGCAACCTGATGTTAATTCTGCAATGCCCTAAACTGTTATTATTTGCAATCTTGCCATGTCATTTTGAGCATGTTCTAGTGATTTCGGAGATAGCTCAGTGTTCATGTTTTGTAATGTTTTACCTGTACATCATGCCCATGCCTTTTGTTTTTATGTTGAGGTGCTGTAGCATGTTGTTTTGATGCTTGCAATATGCCTACTTGTTGTTTTGGACAGATTGTTGCTATGACTTGTATAGTGTGTATGTGTTGAACCGCTGTTCGCTTTTGAGTGTGCTCTATATGAAACTTGCTTGATTTTGCATGTAGTTTCATATTATCATGTTGCATCCTTGTTTTGAGGTGTTTGCTTGATGTTTGTATGCATTTTGCATCAATGCCATGTTTAACTTGTTTTGCTCATATCTTCTAGGCCGTAGTCTCAATTAAATGAACTTTATATGTAACTTGACTAGAATTTCGTGTAGATCATCGTGGTGCATCTTAACTTGCTGTTTAACAACTTGAACATAAGGTTTATTCAGATCTGGACCAATTTCTAAATTTGCATATGAGGACTTACCGAATTGTTATATGTTGTTCCTGCCTCATTTAAACTTGCTTTGATGTGTTGCTCTTGTATGCATCATCTCTTGCCATGAGTAGCTTCATGTAGCTTTGTCATGCATCATGCTTGTTGTGCATCATGTCTTGTTCGTGTGTGGTGTGTTTACTTTGTTGTGTGCTTCTTCTTGTTAGTTCCTGCTTTCGCTATGATCGTGAGGATTCGCTCGCTCACGCTTGGTTCGCTTCATCTGCTCATCTTCTTCATGGACTCGTTCTTCTTCCTTGGGATTTCAGGCAAGATGACCGCTACCTCGATCTCACTACTATCATTGCTATGCTAGTTGCTTCGTTTTTTCGCTATGATGCGCTACCTATCACTTGCTGCTCAAGCCATCCCAAATTGCCATGTCAGCCTCTAACCTTTGTCACCCTTCCTAGCAAACCGTTGTTTGGCTATGTTACCGCTTTGCTCAGCCCTCTTATAGCGTTGTTAGTTGCAGGTGAAGATGAAGTTTGTTCCTTGTTGAACATGGAGATGTTGTTCCTTGTTGGAACATGTTTACTTGTTGGGATATCACAAGATATCTTATTTAATTAATGCATCTATATACTTGGTAAAGGGTGGAAGGCTCGCCTTATGCCCGGTGTTTTGTTCCACTCTTGCCGCCTCTAGTTTCCTTCATATCGGTGTTATGTTCCCGGATTTTGCTTCCCTAACGCGGTCGGGTGATTTATGGGACCCCTTGACAGTTCGCTTTGAATAAGACTTTTCCAAAGAAGGCCCAACATTGGTTTTACCATTTGCCTCACCTATGCCCTTTTTCCTTGGGTTTCGGAGCCCGAGGGTCATCTTTATTTTAGCCCCCGGCCGCTGCTTCTTCGAAAGTGTTGGTCCGAACCGGCAGACTCATGGGCCACCACGGGCAACTCGAGGGTTGGTTTTACTCAGAGCTTGACTTATCCGGTGTGCCTCGAGACCGAGGTACGTGCACTCCTATCAGGATTTGTCGGCACATCCGGCGGCTTTGCTGGTCTTGTTTTATTGCTGTGAATGTCTTGTAGCCGGATTCCGAGACTGATCGGGTCTTCCCGGGAAAAGGAATATCCTTCGTTGATCGCGAGAGCTTATCATGGGCTGTTGGGACACCCCGCAGGATTTGAACTTTCAAAGCCGTGCCCGTGGTTATGTGGCAGATGGGAATTTGTTAATGTCCGTTGTAGAAAACCCGGTTGATCTTAATTAAAATACACCAACCGTAAAGTGCGAACCGTGAGTGTCTCTTTTCGGGTTGATCGAGAGGAGAACACGGTTTCGGGTTATGTCTCGACGAAGTAGGAGTTCAGGATCACTTGATCATTACTAGTTGACGACTGCCTTTGTTTCTCTTCTCGCCTCATTTATGCGATGTTAGCCACCATATATGCTTAGTCGCTGCTGCAACCTCACCACCTTACCCCTTCCTTTCCCATTAAGATTTGCTAGTCTTGATACCCATGGTAATGGGATTGTTGAGTCCTCGTGGCTCACAGATTACTACACCACCAGTTGCAGTGTACAGGTTGCGATGATCATGACGTGAGAGCGATGTTTGCTTGTGTTGGAGTTCTTCTTCTCGCTTCTTCTTCGATCGTGGGATAGGTTCCGTGTCGGCAGCCCGGCTAGCAGGGTGGATGTCGTTTGAGTTCCTGTTTATGTTTCATCCGTAGTCGGATATTGATCTTGTATATGATGTTGATGTATTCTTGTGGCATTTGTGCCTTATGTATGTATCCCCACCTATTATGTAATGTTGATGTAATGATATCCACCTTGCAAAAGCGTCTTCTAGATGCGCTTCTATCCTTGGTGGGACCATCGAGTTCCTTTTGGATAGGGTCGCATCTTGGGCGTGACACCGACATGGGACGGTGAGCCAGCCAGTGGGCGCGAGGGAGCCGGCTGGCGGACGCAGCGACCCGGCAGTGCGGAGTGGCAGCCGTGGAGGCGGCATGGGGTGTTGGACATGTGTACATGTACGTAGGTCTGTGTTTTGTATGCCGCACCTGTAGTGTCTCTCTCCCATGTATTTACTTGTATCTCGGGAGACAAGACACCGGTCGCACCCCTTGTACCTATATATATATATGTGCCTAGTACATGATTAATGATTATCAATGCACAGAATCATTCTCTACATGGTATCTATCGCAAGTCAATCCTCTCCCGCTGCTTAACCCTTAGCTGGCCACAAGATCTAGCGCTGGGGCCGCCGCCCATGCCGCCGCTACCTCCTCAGATCGCACCTCCTCCCGCAGCTGCAGGTGCTCCAAGATCCCGATCCCGATCCCGCTGCCCACCCGCCAGCCGTCTCTCTCGCTCGTGCCTGTGTCCCGTTCCCATCGCTACGCCTGCTACCCAATCCCGCTGCCCGCTGCCCAATCCCGCTGCCCGCTACGAGCCTGCTACGCCATGCCAGCCGCCACGCACGCTTCGAGCCGCTGATACGCCACGCATGCATCGCCCGCGCTGACCAAGCCGCTGCCGCCCTCCCGCGCTGCTAATCCGCTGCTGCCCTCCCGCGTTGCCGCCGTTGCCCTGCTCGCACCACGCTGCACCGCCACGCCGCTATGACTTCCTCCGCCTCCTCCTACAACCCTTCACTGGACCGACCTCGCTGAAATGGGCGACATCAACATCCACGATCAAGGCCCCCTGTCCTCGATGCCACCGACACCACGCATTTCGCGGAAGACGATTTTCTCCGCTTCTTCCGCGAGAACAACCTCGTGGATCATGTTGACGGCTCCGTCGACTCCCGCGCCATGGTGGGTGAGGGAGTCCTGGACTAGGGGGTGTCCAGATAGCCGAACTATCATCTTTGGTCGGACTCCTGGACTATGAAGATAGAAGATTGAAGACTTCATCCCTTGTCCGGATAGGACTTTCCTTAGCGTGGAAGGCAAGCTTGGCGATACGGACATGTAGATTTCCTACCATTGTAACCGACTCTGTGTAACCCTAACCCTATTCGGTGTCTATATAAATCGAAGGGTTTTAGTCCGGAGGACTAAGAACAATCATACCATAGGCTAGCTTCTAGGGTTTAGCCTCTCTCGATCTCGTGGTAGATCTACTCTTGTACTACCCATATCATCAATATTAACCAAGCAGGAGTAGGGTATTACCTCCATCGAGAGGGCCCAACCTGGGTAAAAACATCGTGTCCCTTGTCTCCTCGTTACCATCCGCTTAGATGCACAGCTCGGGACCCCTACCCGAGATCCGCCGGTTTTGACACCGACATTGGTGCTTTTGAGAGTTCCTCTGTCGCCACCTATAGGCCCGATGGCTCCTTCAATCATCAAGAACGACGCAGTCCGTGGTGAGACTTTTCTCCCTAACAGATCTTCAGATTCGGCGGCTTTGCATCAAGGGCCAATTCGCTAGGCCATCCGGAGCAGATCGAAGCTACGCCCCTAGCCATCAGTCAGATTTGGAAGCTTGAACTATACGGCCGATGTCCGCGGAGACTTGATCTTCGACGGATTCGAGCCATACCGAGCTGCATCGCACCGCCTCGGATGGGTATGATCTAGCTCGCGCCGAATAAAGGCCCTCGAGGCTACACCAGCGTGCCCGCCCGACCCTTAATCTGGAGCCGGTTTCACCGATTGAGGACGGTTGGTTGACACCGCCGGGCGCTGAAATCTCTACGGCGATTGATCCAACACCATCCCTGTCCTTTGCAAAGCTCGTGGACTCCTGTGTGCCGGACTCCTTTCCGGACCAACCTCCTCATCATACCGCCACCGATTCGACCGGGCGCCGTTATGGAGTTCACCATGACATCTTTCACCACTCGCCTTTGGCGATATCCTGAACTCATTAAAGTCTCTCTTTGTCGTGGGGAGCCCTGGCCAACCACGGTCGAAGGTTGGGATTCGGACGACGAAGAAATTCAACGCCCACCCACCACCCACTTTGTAGCCACCGCCGATGACTTAGCGACATGCTCGACTTCGACCGAGGACATCGACGATATGGACGACGACGCCGAAGACGACTAAGAACCAGCGCCAGTGGCAATCGGATGGCCACCTCAACTTACGATATATATATGGTGGACACACCTAAGGGAAGCGATAACGAGGAACGACGAGATGCTGCGAAGAAAATTCCTCGAAGCAAAGTTAAAGCGGCGTAAGCTACCGCCAAAACCCCACCTCGACAAAGATAGCGCCCACATGCACTCCAGCCATAGAGCAGGTGAGCCGCCGACGCATTTAACATGCCATTGAGCAACCATCCTAACAGGCCAACTTGGACAAACAACCTGGCCCCCAAGAAGGACAACAGTCCGGAGGATCTCACGGACACGCTATTGGATCAAGAACCTCCACAAAGAGCTCGCCATCGCGCAGTAGCTTGAAAAAGCAGAAATAGAGGCTCGTAACAGCGGAAGACGACCAATGAGATGGAGTAAATTACTCGACATCGAAGACAAATATGGCGATACCGCCAAGCAAAGAGCTACCCAAAGTGCAAACTATCGCCTGACCGATGAGGAGGCCGAGAGCCCCCACGATAAAAAACAAAGAGGCCGCTGGTCGGATAGACGCACCACATGGCAAACGAGCGGCAAGCGGCGCCGCACACATTAAGCCGCACGCGATCCGCATAAGGATTCAAGACCAAAAGGATGGCCCAGCTTAGATCTATCTACGGGCCAAGGAAACAAGTTCTCGCGAGCAATACAACACGCCAAATATCCAACATCACGGCACACCCAATACAGGGCGCCGCGCACCTCTATGTTTCACCGATGAGGTGCCGGATCATGAATTTCCAGCGATTCAAGCCCGTAAACATAGAGGCATACGACGGAACCATGCACTCGAGTCTGGATTGAGGATTATATCCTCCACATACACATGGCCTGAGGAGATGATCTCCACGCCATAAAATACCTACCCTCAAGCTCAAAGGGCCAGCCCGCATTGGCTTAAAAGCCTCCCGAAAACATCATTGGTAGTTGGGAAGAGCTTGAGGATGCTTTTCGCCAATTTCTGTGGAACCTATGTCCGACCTCCTGATGCGATGATCTAAGTCACATAACCCAACAGCCCGGAGAGTCACCAAAATTTCGAACAGATTCTCACAAAAAGAACCAAATAGTCGATCGTCCGACACCAAGCCTTAGAAGCTTTTAAACACAACGTCTGAGACGAATGGCTCGCTGACACCTTGGCCAGGATAAGCCAAGAACAATGGCCGCACTAACAAGTTCTCATGACCCGCTTATGCTGGAGAGGATAGCTGGCTAGCAAGATGCAAGACCAGCGACCCAAGTACATCCAAGTCGGGATGGGAATGGAAACCACGACGCCGCAAGGACCAGCGCCGGATTAAGGGAACGGTCCAAAGAGCGCGCAACAACGCCGGATTCAAAAGCTCACGGCAGAACAATAAAAACCGCCTTAAGGACAATAGCGATGAGCTATCCAACTTAAACAAAATCTTGGACAAGATATGCCAATCCACAAGATTCCGGAAGCCTCGCAAACCATACCCACAGAGATTGTTGGGTCTTCAAGCAGTCCGACAGACTCAACGCCAACACAAGGCTCGACACACCAAGTGAGGATGATGACAAGCACCACAAGCAGAGCCCCGAAAACAAAAGAATTTACCACAAGAGGTCAAAACAGTAAACTTACTTCAAGTAACAAAAGGGAAAACAGAGCGGCACCCATTGAATTACGCCACGCACAATCTACCCCAATGAGTCCCAACACCTGGTTGTCAAAACCAATTACCTTCGACCATCAGACTACTCCGAAAGTATCCGAATGCAGGATGGACTGCCTTGATACTAGAACCTATAATCGACGGTCTTCCATTTACGCAAGTCCTAATGGACAGGCAGTGATTTAAACCTGCTATGTCAGACACAATCCGCAACATGGGGATAAACCCAAACAGGATTAGCCATAGCAACACTTCCTTCCAAGGAATAATGCCAGCACATATGCCCATTGTAATGGGCTCCCTACTATTGGAAGTTATGTTCGCTCACCCGACAACTTCCGCTTGGAAGACTTGGTCTTCCACATCGCCCCATTTAAAAGTAGCCATCACACTCATCGACGCCAAGCTTTACCGCTTTAACGCAATACCGCATTATGCATCTCTTAAACTTAAAATGCTCGGTCCACGAGGCATCATTTCATTAAAGGGAAGGCGCTGTCCCTCAAGGAAAGAATGTGAGACTGCCTTAACAGCCTCACAATAATACGGCCTTGCTGGCCAAAAGCTGCCTAAAGCAGTGTCGTTCACCCCTGACACGGTTAGGCGAGTCCGCATAAATAAACATGATGCTTACTAGCCACGCACTTCTTACAAGGGGCTCCACGATGTACAACAAGAGACAATAAAGCTCAATTTTACTCATTTTTGAATCATACTCTATTTTATTTCCAATTACATTTTAGCGATCTTTTTCAAACTAAGTTCTCGCTTACAGATGAACGCCGTATATACCCGCCCAGATACTGCAGCACAACGGAGACACAGCGCAGACGCAAGCAGGGACCCGCTGTAAGGATTCTTTTCAGATTAAGACCTGCGTAAACCTTTTTCATCAGATCTTGTTGTTATTCATCCCCGGTCTCTTATTATAACCGAGGAGGAGGTCATGCTTTGGCATCGGGCCGCAGTAAGTTTGCACGCACTCGACACTGTGGGCTTGTTACTAAGGGCATTGTTCGCCCGCTTTATAAAAGACCAATACCTTAGGGAGTGTTCGCGCCTCGAGTTAGGCCTTATATGCATCAGCTCAATCATGTCTTTGGTCAAATGTTGGGTTTGCCTGCCCGTGTTTTGCTGCCTTACGCTCCGCTCTATTGGCTAACGCTGCACTCAGGAGAACTATCGCGATTGTGCCTCGTTCGCCGGGCGAGCACCTCAAGAGAGAAAGCCAAAACCGATCATCATGATATAGCGAGAGACTGGTCAACCACTCGATGACTCACCGAATGTTTAAATTCTCCGCATTAACGAAGGACTGCTTCCGTCAGCACATACGCACTTCGACCGGGAGAGTGCGGTGTTCTGTGGGCTATATAGTAGCCCCACCATCGAACTCCTATGTCTAAGTGAAAGTGATAAAGCATTATAGTCCGTTGCCTAGTTTGCTACGCTACCACCTCCTTTATAGGACCAACACGTTGATTAAGTGTGAAAGCCGACTTTTTGTAAACACCTCAAGACTATGTGCGTAATAGTCAAGAGTGCCATCTTTCGTGTTATATACATATATACATCAACGGCCGCGACAGAGGTAGTTTGCTACTTGAAGGCACAAGTATAAAAGTTTACATTAAATTGAAACGTTGTTTCATAAAATTATACATGTCATTCAAACATAACATCCTTCGAAAGCATCTGCGTTCTATTAAACGAAGCGCTTTAAGAACTTCTCAAAATAGCGCCAACTGTACTCTGCCGTCTCAACTGGGACGCAATATCGGTGGCCTTCATCTCAGCCCAAGATGCCTTGACACGGCAAGAGCCATCCGCCTCAATACACGCCGACCGCTTCATTGCGCCGATACGCTGTACCGCATCAAGGAATCGCTGCACTAAGCCGTAATAACTCTTCGGCCGGGTCCGCCTCGCCACAAATGAGTCATGACATGCTTCATGGCAAGTCCGGATAATCGATTCAGCTCGCCCATTCGCCAACCGATTGGTCAACGGAAGAGGATGCTCCGGACTATGGAATTGCGCACCAAAATAGCTCATCCTTCTATGCCCCTTCCGCCTCTGAAGTGCTCAATTGCGTCTGCAAAGGTTTCGCCGCTAAGTCCGATAAGCATCCTCCTAACTCCACAGCTTGTCCAATTGAGCATACTTCGATCCAGATATTTCTCCGCAATGTAAACGGTTTTCCAGCCGCAATATCCCCGCCTGACTCAGCTCCTCCTTGGCAGCTCTCATAGCGAACGGGCATCCTTGGATTCGCGTGGCCTTTTTCAGTCCTCTTGTTCCGCTTTGACATTCTTTTTTCAAGAACCTCGCAGCGGTCGGTAGTATTCTTCAGCTCTGGCCAATCGCCATTTTCTTTGTTTCAGCAAGGAGCAGCCCGCTCGCTTTCAGCTCTTCGCCACCTTTAAAGCGGCCGATTACTCTTTTCGGCTTGCTCTTTAGCTCGGGTAAGTTCCACTCGCAGCCTCTCCACAAGCAGAGGCACCGCCTGTGATCAAAGCATACAAGTAGTAAGGCATGGGCGCCAAGATCCCTTACCAGATGTCCACGGAGAAGTCGATACCTTGTGACTCATTAAACCGCTTATTGACCAGCTGATGTCCGTGATCCGCTTCGCTGTTGCCGCTTAGTTCGGCAATTCATCAGTCCCGCTAGCCATCGGACGCCCGCCACCTACATAGGAACGGCGACGTGTTAGTATCGAGATTATGATCCTCGCATGTCGTCGGGCCAGATAGCATACCTAGTCTCGTGGGCTACTATCTATACAGTATGATACTATATGCATAACTGCTGAAGGTACATCATTTTTTTCAGACTTCAAACCCTCACAAGAACTGGCGGCGTTTCATGCAATCCGCCTCGCCGATGCAATTCTTTCAATTATCAGAGCTATTAGTGCACGGTGACCTTTCGAGATATACGCCGAGCAGGTCCTTCAGCCTCCTCCGATCAAGACGCTGGGCTGGCGCTGGACCGTCTGCCTCAAGGACACGGGAAACTCTCCGTGATGACACTTCAGGGTCACCTGCCTCGCACGTAAGGCGCTGATAGGTGGAGGCGTTCGCCTCTATCATCTCCGGATGAAGATCCTCAAGACGAAGCTCACGAGAAGGGCTGAGATCCCAACTACAAGGTACAATTTCAGTTATCTTCGTAAATAAATACAGGATGTTCTTTATTCACAGACCCCTTCTTTTACTTACGGCTCATTGAGGGCTGACCCCTTGGGGAAATAGTGCGGTTGGGGTACTTCCTGCCACGACTTTCCGACGAAGACTTCTTTCCTCGCTTTGAGGCCTTGGCTTCCGGTCTTCGAAGCGGTCCTCTTCTCCCTTGAGGGACGATCCCTCGATCCCTCTTCCTTGAAAGCCTCCTTCACGGAGGCAATTGCTTCCCGCGCCCCTTCGCTTTCTTTTAAAAGGCGCTGCCTTCAACATCTCGGTCAGATGGGATCCGCGTGGTCTCCGGAGGGAGCCGACACCTTATCAACTTTGCCTTGGCTATCCACTCCTATTCAAGAATCGGCCCTTAAAGGGCATATATATGATAAATGAATGAACAACCTGTCCGTTATCGGGTTACTTACTTGAGTATCCGGGTGATTGCAGCTTAGACCTGCGCCCTCGGTCAAGTCCGACACTTCTCTTGTGATCCAAGAACAGTTTGTACATCTCCTGGGCGCCATGCCCATAAAATGTTGGAGAGCTCGTGGTCCCTCCGGATTAAACTCCCACATGACGGAGGGGGCGACGCTTTGTAGGCGTAGGCGCCTAATCAGCATAACTCTGCGCCGCCACGACCAGATTGATCTCTTCTTGAGGTCTCAACACGGCCTGCAACAGAGGAACGCCCTTGACGGTCCCCGCCGAGCCCCCAGCTGACCCATGATGCCACCACTGTGGTGGACCTGAGCGAAGGCGGGTGGCGCCACCCATTTGGTGCCCCGAGCGGTGATATAAAACAAACTCCTGCTACACAAACCAAGCTCCTCTTGAAAAGAGCCTCTGACCACGGAGCATCAGACACTTGCTTATGACCCCCTCCAAGACTCTCGCTTGTTGCCCTCGATCATCTTCGCTCCACCTTGAAGGTCTTGAGCCACAATCCAAAGTGAGGGGTAATATGGAGGAAGGCTTCACATACGCAATGAATGACGAGATATGGAGGATGGACCCGGATTCAAGTCATGGAAATCCAGCCCATAATAAAACATGAGCCCTCAAGACAAAGGGATCCGCCGGAAGCCTAAACCCCAAGGAAGAGACACGAACACCACGCCTCGCCGGCTCGGAGTGGGAATGACCTGCCCCGAGCAGCAGCCTATGTAAATCTCGCCGGTTAGATACCTAGCGCTCGCAGCTTTAGCACATCTTCTTCTTTGACGGAAGAAGACATCCATCGGCTTAGCTGGTTGGAGCCGACATCGTCAAGGTCCGGGCGCCTAAATCTGAAGCTTTGGTGTTAGAACTCAAGCCGAGGCGATTTCGATGGAGCGTGGAAAAATAAGAGGGCCTTGGTCTCATTATAAAGAGGTTGAATACCAAGAGCCTCCCCGTGGTCGATTGGGACTCGCTTTTGATAGAGGAGGCGTGCTAACGGGCGCGGTTGGATTACCCACGTCCGTATTGATGAGAATCCCGAATAAGGGGCATGATCTACGCTTGATAAGACGTGTTAAGGAAACCGCCGCTAAACGCGCTTGAGGTGGGCCAAGAAAAACGATTCAATAAAGGCTTGGCCGTGGTGTGATGTCACGCCGCTGAATACGCCGCCAGATCTATGCAAAAATTATTCTCTACTTGTGGTATGTGGAACTTGTTTTGCAGAGCCGACACTATCCTTGTGTTCAAAACCTTCTAAGTATTTGGAGGAGGAACCCGCTTTGCAATGTCAAGACAATATGAGCGCCTGGACTCGTCAGCCATTGAAGCCTGGTTCGTGGCTACCGAGGAGTCCCTGACTAGGGGTGTCCGGATAGCTGAACTATCATCTCCGGCCGACTCGGACTATGAAGATAGAAGATTGAAGACTTCGTCCCTTGTCCGGTAGGACTTTCTTGGCGGAAGGCAAGCTTATGATATGGATATGTGGATTTCCTACCATTGTAACCGACTGCGGTAACCCTAACCCTATTCGGTGTCTATATAAACCAAGGGTTTTAGTCCCAGAGGATCTAAGAACAATCATACCATAGGCTAGCTTCTAGGTTTAGCCTCTCCGATCTCGTGGTAGATCTACTCTTGTACTACCCATATCATCAATATTAATCAAGCAGGAGTAGGGTATTACCTCCATCGAGAGGGCCCAACTCTGGGTAAAAACATCGTGGTCCCTTGTCTCCGTTACCATCCGCTTAGACGCATAGTTCGACCCTTACCCGAGATCCGCCGGTTTTGACACCGACAGGGCGACTCGAGTGGACCGCGATCAACGCCACGCCATCCGTGGTTCTTCACCACCATCTCGGCGACCTGTTTCACACGGTCGTGAGCGATGGTGATGACGCCTGGTGTGGGTCAAGCTCAACGGCCTCTTTACCGACAACAAGCTTTAGGGCCGCGTGTTTTTGCAAGAGAATTTTTGACCGCCATCGATGACTGGCCTATCGATGACTACCGCCACGCTCAAGACGCTACGGATGAGCTCCGACATTGGCACCAAGGTTGATGACGACCTCCTCCTCAAAGACGCCACCGCCGGCATGAACGAGGACTTCGATAACGCCGCCTCCAACCTCTCCCTCATACCGGAGCCCTCCTTCCCCAAGTTCGTGACATACTTACGGCGGTTGGAGGAGCGCCTGATGAAGGGGTTAAGCTAGCTGCAGCACCACTCCTCGCTGCCGCACCTCGTGGTGCCCTCCACCGGCTGCTCCGCCACGCTGGCCGCGCCTGTCACCAGCCGGGCGCCTCACGCCTCGGGTTTTACCTCCCGCCTGCAGCACCGCCCCCACCTGCTGCCCCCCACCGCCACAAAGGAGTTAGTGGGCATCGCAACCGCCGGGGTGGTCACAAACAGGTACAAGGGGGGCCCTCGTCAGCAGCAGTAGCAGGCCACCCCGCCCTGGACTTACGGCACCAACCCGTGGACGGGCGTCATGCAAGCGTACTCGATGCCGATTCCTCGGGCTCCCACTCCGGGCATCCTTGGGCCTCGACCGGCAAGCCACCACGGGCTCTTCACCGCACAGAACACCACCCCTACAGCGGCTATAGTCGCACTCCGCCCGCCGCCTGCCCACGCCCCACGCCTGCTCACGACGCCAGGCCGCCACGGAGGGTTCCCCTGTGCCGCCGCCGGACCCGCCCTTCGCTGCTCAGACTACTCACCACACCGAGCTCCTACGGTGGCGGCGGTGACTAGTACATGGATTCGGGCGCCACCGCTCACATGAATGCTCATCCCGGTAACCTTACATCCGCCACTCCTGTTCATACTCCCACTCGCATCACCCTTGGTAACGGTTCCTCCATTCCCATTACACATGTCGGCCATATGTCTTTTCCTTCTATTTCTACTCCTGTTAACATGTCTAATGTTCTTGTGTCTCATAACCTAGTTACCAATCTTGTTTCTGTTCATCGCCTTGCTCGTGAGAACCCTATCACTGTTGAATTTGACAATATCGGCTTTTCTGTGAAGGACGCCCGTACACGGATGGTACTCCACCGATGTGATAGCCCGGATGAGCTTTACCCGGTGCATACCTCCGCGCCACCACCACCTGCCGTCCCCGCCGCCGGGCCGCTAGTGTCGATCTTTGGCTCGCTCGCTTTCGCCATCCTAACTCCAATTGCCAGCGCCGATTCTTCGTAGTTTTTCTTTCATGTAATAAGGTTGATGACCACTCTTGTCGCTTTCTGTCTTGGCAAGCACGCTCGCCTTTCCTTTAGCCACCGACAAACATTTCCACTTTTCCGCTTCAGCTATTGCATAGTGATGTTTGACGCCTCGCTGTGCAAGTAGCAACACGGGTTGCTTATACTATTTGGTGATATTGATGATTTCTCTCATTATGTGTGGACATTTCTCCATCGCAAGTCCGACGCCTTGTCACACTCACAGCTTTTTATTCATATGTCACCACAAAGTTCGGTCGTCCTATTCTTGCCTTGCAAACTGACAACGGAAAGGAGTTTGACAATGTCGCCGTCCGCAATCTTCTTGCGTCGCACGGCACCATCTTTCACCTCACTTGCCCCTACACATCACAGCAGAATGGTCACGCCGAGCGTGTCATTCGCACTCTTAATGACTGTGTCCGCATGTTGCTCTTCCATTCCTACGTGCCTCCTCGGTTCTGGCCGGACGCGCTCGCAACCGCCAGCCTCCTCATAAACATTCGCCCGTGTCATCCACGCTGGAACTACACTCCTCACCAGCTCCTCTTCGGTGCGGTTCCATCTTACGATGGTCTTCGCATTTTCGGGTGTCTCTGTTATCCTAGCACCGGCCCATCGCACCTCACAAACTCGCCCCCTGGCCGCTTCCTTGCATCTTCCTTTGTTATCCTCCCAACACCAAAGGTTACTGGTGCTATGATCTAGTGTCCCACCGTGTTTTCACCTCGCGACATGTGTACATTGATGAGCCGATGTTCCCGTTTCAGAAGGTACCGCCACCTCGGCCCTCGCGCGCGGTTCGCCTCGCTTCCACCTCCGCGAATCGCCTCAGCAGCACCGGCTTGGCCCTACCAAGGCTTCCCGGCCAAGGCTCCTGCCGCCACGGCCCTCGGCGACCCCCCGCCGCCGCCCTCGGTTGCCTTTATTGACGCTGCCCTCGCCGCTGCCCCTCGCCGCCTTTATCGCCACGGCCCCGGCGCTCGCCTACCTCGGCGCCACGGCCCCGCCGCCGCCCCTAACGCCTCGCTTCTTCGTTGCCCGAGACCTGCTCGAGCTCATCCTCACCGGTCCTCTCGGCTCCGCCGGCCGCAGCCGCACTCTCAACGGTGTGGTCACTGGCTCGGATCGACGCTTTATCCTAGCACGCGCTACACCTCCGACGAGTACGCTGCGGTGCCGCTGGCCCACTCGACTTCGCACTCCGCTTCCCCACTCTCGCTCACAAGAGCCCTTCCGATCCGATCCGCTTGCTGCGATGGGTGAGGAGTTCAACGCTCGCAACGCAACCGACGCGCTAGCTTGCCCCCCCGCGCTAACGCTATCACCGCAAGTGGGTCTTCCGCCACAAGACTCGCTTCGACGGTTCCTTTGAGCGCCACAACGCTGCGGTTGATCATGCGCGTTTTCGCCAATGAGTCTGGCGGGCTCTTCACCGACACCTTCGCCCGGTTGTCAAACTGGCACGATCCGCGCTTGTTCTCCAGCTCGCCGCCTCGTGTTCGCCTGTTTCACTCACCGACGTGTCCAATGCTTTTCTCGCATGGCCACCGACGAGCAGGTGTTCTGCCAGCAGCCTCACTGGTTTCGCCGACACCCACCATCCGGACTATGTGTGCTTGCTCTCCGCTCTTCTACGGGTTGAAGCAGCGCCCGGCTTGGTACCAAAGAATCACGGCCTTCCTTCAGCAAGCAGGGTTCCGTCCACACGGTCCGATGCTCCTTGTTTGTTTATCACAGTATGCCGCCACGCGCACTCTCCTCCCCACGCTGATTTACATCATCCCGATCAGCCCTCGCCAGCCTGCTTTTAGCAGATCATAGCTCATTTCAAGACCGAAGTTCGCCTCAAGGACTTGGGGGTTTCCACTACATCCTCGCATCGAGGTTGTTCGCCGAGCCATCGGCTTCTTCCTGCATCGCAGAAGTATGCTCACGAAGCTTCTAGAGCGAGCCGACATGCTTAACTGCAGTTCGCTTCCTACGCCGCCGCACATCAAGGCTAAGGTGTTCACCATCGAGGGTTCTCCGCGCCCGACGCCCTTCTACCGCTTCCATCGCAAGTTTTCAAGACTCACGCCGACGCTGGCCCAGACATTCAAGATGTTGTCCAGCAGTGTGCTCCACATGCATGCTCCTCGTGACACTCATTGAGCTCTGGTGAAACGTATTCTCTGATACATACGTGCACCACAACTATGGATCTCACCCTAACGACATCACCTGACACCAGCCTTGTCGCCTACTCTGACGCTGACTGGGTTGGGTATCCCGACACTTGATGCTCCACTTCCGGCTACTGCGTCTACCTCGGGCCCTCTCTGATTTCGTGGTCGTCTAAACAACAACCCACGGTCTCACGATCAAGTGCTGAGGCCGAGTACAGGGCTGTGGCCAACGCCGTCGCGGAGTGCTCTTGGCTACGACAGCTACTTCATGAGTTGCTAGGCGAGGTTACCAAGGCGACGCTTGTTTACTATGACAACGTCTCCGCGGTGTATCTCGCTGCCAACCCTGTCCATCACCGATGGACGAAGCATATTGAGCTTGACATTCACTTCGTCAGGGAGCACGTTGCACTTGGTCGTGTTTGAGTTCTCCATGTGCCCACCGATCAGCAGTTCGCCGATGTCATGATGAAGGGACTACCCACCTTGACATTTGAGGGTTGGTCCATCCACATCAAGCACGCTCGATCAATGGGGTGTTGAACATGTGTACATGTATGTAGGTCTGGGTTTGTATGCCACACCTGTAGTGTCTCTCTCCCCCTATATTTACTTGTATCTTGCGAGACAAGACACCGGTCGCACCTGTAAGTGCATCTAGTGCCCCTTAGTGATTTTGGTGTATTGAAGACTTATATGTTAAGGGACTAATGTGTTTATGAGTGTACACAAGTCTATAAGTCTATGAGGAGTTTGATATTTACAGAGAAAGTCGACCCCTAAAAATGAAGTTCTTCGACTGAAGACTTTGATATCCTGAAGACTTTGAAAGTGAAGAAATTGGTGTAACCTTGAAGACTTGGTATTCATTTGAGGAACATGAAGCGTAAAGACTTTTGTTTTCGTAGTTTCATTTTCTCTGTCTTGAGTCATAGGAAACACCGTACTGTTAAAGGGGGTCGAGGAAATACTAAGGAAAAATTTCCATGTGATGCTCAACTCAAAATCCTACACCTACCACAATCCTTCGAGTGAAGCCTTTGAAATCTCTATACAGTTCACCAATTTCTTCAAAGGATGTAGACGAAGTTCTTCTGGTCGCTGAGGAATTTGTTCTGACTGAGGAGTTAGGAATTCGCCAGGGCAGATTGCCTACGCAGTGAGGAACAAGATAGCCCTGAGGAATTTGATAGTCAAATTTCCGACCGTTGTTGTGCTACGCGCCAGCTGTCCCAAAATATCTTATCCACCTAACGGTCATATCATTGAAGGGCATTTATGTCTTATCATGTCAGGCTGCTCCCTAGGCTATAAATAGCCGCCCCCTACAACCACTAGCTGGTTGGCTGCTCCGAGAGAACTTGACACTTGTTATTTAAGAGCAACCCATCCTTTGAGGACTTTGAGCGAAAATCATCGAGTGAGGAAAAACTCAAAAACCAAACCCCTACAAACCCCAAGTGATTGAGCATCATCAAGAGATTGATCCTGTGGATCCGACGCTTGTTACCTTTGAAGACTGTGGCTTCTTCCAGACGGTTAGGCGCCATGGTCTAGAGCATCCAAGAGGAATTGTGGATCACCGAGTGACCAAGTCTGTGAAGGTTTGGAAGTCGCTCAAGACTTACCACGAGTGATTGAACGAGGTCCTGTGACCTTAGTTCAAGGAGAATATGGTGAGGACTTGGTGTCCCGAGCTGCGTGCTCAGCGATCGGGTGTCCGGACTGTGTCCTCAAGTTTAAATACTCACCGCTTCCAACCAGACGCATAACCGAGACAACAGCTTGAACTGGTCTACCAAATCATTGTCCTCACCAACCTAACTGGTTCTATTACTCAAATCTTTCATTTCCTCATTATCGTGTTGAGTGTTCGCTCATATCTCGTGTTTGAAGACTTTGATCAAGACTTCTCAATTTCCTCGCCCAATTTCTTCACCGCTTTGTCTTCATCTTGTGCTATCTTATGTTTACGCTTTTCGCACTTTTGATTGTCTTCATTTCATCATGATGATCATTCTCGCATTCTCTTATGCTTACTTCGAGTACTTATTCCACAGTAAGTAGTTCTTCACTTAGGAATTTCTCTCCGCAAATTCTCATTGAAGAATTCATAAAATCGTGATATTCACCCCTCTAGTCGATATAACGACTTTCAATTGGTATCGAGCAAGGTACCCCTTGTTCGTGTGATTTTGGTTTAACCACCGAGTTTTAGTTATGTCGACCATAGGTATGAAGAAAGTGACATGCCCTATCTTTGACGGTCATGATTATCCCAAGTGGAAGGCCATGATGAGGAAGCGCCATGGCAATGGACATCGAGCTGTGGACCGTCACCGAAATTGATCTTATCGATCTATGCAAGTCGGCGAACGCAGATGATATTCGCAAGTACACTGCCTTGACATCATGGCTAAGGATATCATCTCGTCCTCGCCATCTAGAGATGAATTCAAGCGCATTATGCATCTTTGCAATGCGGTTTATCCGGGACCGAATCTCCGACGCCTATGAAGGTCATCGAACTCGCTATGATCCTTGGTTTGAGGACTTCAAGGAATCTCTCAAATGATGACTTTCGAACCAGTAATCATCATCTTCGTGATCATGTCTCATGGCAAAGGGTGACGAGGTAACCGAATGTTCCTCATCCGAGTTTAGTGACTATGAATCTGATGATGATGGATCTGATGATGATATTGAACCTAGTTATACCAAACTTGTTTGCATTGCCACTAAACAACAAACGGCCTTGGAAAAGGTTCAAAACATGCTAGACAAAAGTGATGATATGTTGGGTGAAGAAATGGATCGCACTAAAGCCCTGACTGAAAATCTTCAGAGACTTCGCCTAGGCTTGAAAGTTTTCAAGGTCATCATAACACTCTCTTATCTCGATCATGAGAAACTTTCTTATGAATTTCTTCAAAGAAAGCAAGATCTTGAGAAGCTAAGAGTGAGTTATGAAGATCTTCGTAGGAGAGCGATTCATTACTTGCTCAAGAAATCAGCGCTTCTCGTGAAGAATTTGTTCCTCCATGCTTAAAGTGCATTGAACGTGAATCGCTAATTCTTCACCAATGTTCAAATGCTTCAACTGTTATAAATTCTTCACCTGCCTCGCTATCACTAATTCCTCATCCGAGGACATTGCTAGTATCGCGATTTATGCAGTGGTTGAAGGAATTGTACATGACAGCATGTACAAAAGCCTCAAAGGGCATCACACTTTGTGATGTGCTTAAAAGCAGATCCTCAACGGAACCCTAGGAAAGAGGGTATTGCCTTTGAGAGGAAACTCAATGCTGATGGAACATATTGAAGCCCGAGCAAGATCCCAAAACCTCATGGGTTGCTGCAAAGGGACCTCCAGCTGATCCATCTAACTTATCCGCTTTACATGCTAATCTCCTCATTCTTTGATGAGTCATTTGACTCCAACTATAAACTGTTCAAAAATCAGAATGGTGAAGTATTTGCTAGATATGTTGGCACTAACTGCAGGAACGGTTCCCCTATGAAGAAAATATCTCTTATGTGAAACGAAATGGATTGGCCTCTATGCCACCATTCTCATATGGAGCTCGCAGAGTAATGAACTCTTTGCCACCCCTTCAGATGTGGGTGGTGAAGAAAAATAACTAATCTCTTCTCGCAGGGTCAGTCTCCGCACGTGCTTTTAACGCTTGAAGAATTTGTGGGGCCCGATAAAATGTTCGAAAGGACGCAGCTAATCATGAAGAAATGAACTTCCATTTCACACGCCCTCATATCGCTTATTGTTATATCGCTCGATGAAATTCATCTCGATGAAATTGATATCATATTCTTCACTAATGAAGTATATGAGATCGTAAGTTGCACTAATTCATCCGCATGATGATCAACCCAAAGCCACCGAGTGGGTCCTCGATAGTGGATGTACAAATCACATGACCGGTGACAAGAATCTATTGATGGATGCTCCCTTATCACCGCCACATCCAAGCATATCATCTTTTGCCGACAAAGGCAAAAGTCGTATTGGTCTTGTAAGGTTATGCCTCTAAGGACATACACATGGACAAAGTCATGCTTGTTGAGTCCTTAGGATACAACCTCATGTCACCTCAATGCTTTGTGATCTTGATATGGTTGTTGTCTTTGGCAAGTATCGCTGTGTTGTGTTCATGGAAGTCGACAATTCCAAAGTCTTCAAGGCTTTAGGAGAGGAGACTTGTATATTGTTGATTTTCTACAGACCACAACCAGCCGTGGTGTCTACTTGCAAAAGCTTCGTATATCTGGCTATGGCATCGACGCCTTTGGTCACGCAGGCATGAGGAATTTGCACACGCCATGAAGAAGAAGCATGTCATTGGCATTGAAAATGTCAAATTCCTCAAGGATCACTTGTGTGGAGCCGTGAAGCTGGAAAATGACCAAGGCCAAGCATCCAAATAAGACTATCATGACCACTACTCGCCCATTCAATTGCTTCACATGGACCTCTTTGGTCCTAATCATTACTCAGCAAATACTAATGATGCATCTCTATATGGCTTTGTTATTATTGATGATTACTCTCATACACATGGGTACACATTGTTACTTACAAACATGAAGTGCAGTGAAGTCTTCAAACGATTTTCCTCGAGGGCTTCAACCAACTTTGGTGTGAAGATCGTGCACATCAGAGTGACAATGGAACTGAGTTCAAGAATTCTGGTCTTGATGCCTATCTTGATGAACTTGGTATTACTCATGAGTTATCGCTTCCCTATACTCCTCAAAGAAATGGTGTCGTGGAGCGCAAGAACAGAACTCTTGTTGAGATGGCTCGACTATGCTTGATGAATACAAAACGCCTCATCGCTTTTTGGATTGATGCAATTGATACCGCAGGCCACATCATCAACAGAGTATATCTTCACAAATTCTTCAAGAAGATCGCCTATGAACTCCTCACCGACAAGAAACCCAATGTAAATTATTTCAAAGTCTTCGTGCTAAATGCTGGATTAGAAATCCTCATCACAATTCTAAATTTGCACCAAAGCACATGAAGGTTTTATGCTTGGTTACGGAAGGACTCGACACCTACAGTAGTCTTCAACATCGCCTTCACAAGATTGTTGACATCAGAGATGTGGGGTTCGATGAAACTAATGGCTCGCAAAGAAAGCACCTACCTTCTGTGTTAGATGAACCAGCACCGAGGAATCTATCAAGTTCAAGGCAATCGAGGATGTCATTCCCATCAAGAATCAGTCAAGAATTCATTTCAGACGCCAAGAACGCCGAGCTGATGCACCGAGGATAATGTCAAGAAAATGGTATCAAGAAAATGCTGATCAAATTCTCGACGACAACCAGCTCATCCTCGCTAAAAAGAAGTGCAAGTTGACAAGATCATCGATGACATTGAAGCACCAGTCCTCTCACACGCCAAAAGCTTCACATTTATCTAACTTTGTGGGCACTATGGTTTTGTCTCGATCACAGAGCCCACTAAGGTAGATGAAGCATTTCGAGCCCGAGTGGATTCAGCAATGCAAGAAGAATTACATCATTTCGAGCTTAACAATGTCTCGAACTGGTCAAACGCCCAGATCCTCGCAAGCATAATATCATTAGCACAAAGTGGATCTACCGCAACAAGCAAGATGAAATGGCCTTGTGGTGAGGAATAAGGCACAACTTGTAGCTCAAGGCTACACACAGGTTGAAGGAATTGATTTCGATGAAACTTTTGCACCCGTTGCTAGACTTGAGTCTATTAGCATATTAATTGCTTATGCTAACCATCACAATATCACTCTATATCAAATGGATGTGAAAAGTGCATTCCTCAATGGTAAGCTTGAGGAAGAAGTATATGTCGCTCAACCCCCAGGTTTTGAACATCCAAAGAATCCCTACAAAGTCTTCAGACTCAACAAGGCCCTCTATGGCCTCAAACAGGCCCCACGGGCGTGGTATGATACATTGAAGGAATTCTTCGTGAAGAATGGCTTCACACCCGGTTCACTCGACCCTACTCTCTTTACTAAATCATATGATGGTGAACTGTTTGTGTGCCAAATATATGTTGATGATATTATCTATGGTTGTATCGACCAACGTTATAGTGATGAATTTGCCTATATGATGAGTGAAGAATATCAAATGTCTATGATGGAGAATTGAAATTCTTCTTAGGTCTTCAAATTCCAACAACACAATGGCATATTCATATCTCAGAGAAATACCTCAAAGATGTCCTAAGAAATTCGCATGCAAGATTGCAAAGGCGCTAAAATTCCTATGCCCACAAATGGCCATCTATGCACTCATGAAAATGGTATTGACTTCGATCACAAGGTATACCGCTCCATGATTGGTTCTCTATTGTACTTATGTGCATCTAGGCCAGATATAATGCTTAGTGTTTGCATATGTGCCCGATTTCAAGCTACACCAAGGAATCACACCATAAGGTTGTGAAGCATATTCTTCGATATCTAGCTCACACACCAACACTAGGATTATGGTACCCCAAGGGCTCTACTTTTGATCTCATTGATATTCTGACTCGACTATGCTGGTGATCGTGGACCGCAAGTCAACATCTGGTACTTGTCATTTCTGACGATCTTTTGGTATGTTGGTCCTCAAGAAACAGAATCGCGATCACCGCTTCATCGGAAGTCTGAGTGCATTGCTGCTGGTTCTTGTTGTGCTCAATTGCTGTGGATGAAGCAAACTCAAGGACTACGGCATCAACGTGAAGAATGTGCCTCTCATCGTGACAATGAGAGTGCCATCAAGATTGCTCACAACCCAGTTCAGCACTCAAGACAAAGCACATTCAGATTCGCCATCATTTTCTTCGTGATCATGTGTTGAAGGGCTTACATCTCCATCGAAAGCATGTGAAGACCAAGAACAGCTAGCCGATATCTTCACTAAGCCCTTGGATGAGAAGAGATTTAGCAAGTTGCGTGTGAGCTAAATATCTTAGAATCTTCAATGTTCTTTGAAAAGGACACACATCCCGACACTTATGCAAAATTGATGACTTAGATGTGCAACACATGAAGAAACGCTTTTCTTCAATCAATGAAGAATAACACTCTAAGTGTGAAGAAATTAATGAAGAATATGATTCTCGTAACCCCACGACAATTGTACGCTGTGTCTGAAATCATCATTCTTATACGGTGGGTCACGCCACCACAAAAGTTGAAAATCTTCAATTTGAGTTTTTCTCGCTTTTGAAATTCTTCAGTTTTTCAAATTCTTCAACTTTGCAAAATATTCACTGCTTCCGCTGCTTTTCCTCATTGACTATATATATATATATATATATATATATATATATATATATATATATATATATATATATATATATATATACATATGGGTTTATGTCCTCTACAAAGATTCACTTATGGCTATTTCTTCAAGTTGTTTTTTCTCGCTAATGAATGTGATCGGACCTTCCCTCTATGCTATACTCAACCCAATCTATTCACAAATTCTTCATGTGCGCTCTAATTGAAACTCGCTCAAAATCTTCATTGTTTCCTTGTCACCGAAGAAATTATGAATCTAAACTTTTAACTTATCTTATCCAAAATTTCGATTTTGCCACTCAAACCGTTCCGCATCCCATGATAGACTTATCTACTCACCCACGATCTAACACGATCTCCACTTTTCAGTATGTGGGTGACCCATGTCGTTTAATAAGAAGGGTCAGGCACGCTCATTCAAAATCTTCTGCTAACGGTTTTTCACCGTGGCTATATATACCCCTCTCCCTTCCTCACTTCCATTACTCCGCCGACCACTCTCTCTCTCTCTCGCCGAGCTTCAAACCCTAGCGCCGCCGCTACACCATCGTCTGCCGGTGAGGAAGAGCTTCACTACTCGACTCGTCAGCTGTCAGATTTCACGCCGATCGCTGAAATCTTCACTCCGCCGCCGCCAGTAGCTGTCTTCCTCCGCCGAAGTTAGGGCATGGAAGATCTGAATGACGAGCTTCAAATCTACACTGCTCGTCGTGTTCTTCAGTCGGGTAATTAAAAGTTACTTTTATTACTCGCTTGATTCTCAAACCTTCCGAAAATCTTCAAAGGTGTTTATTCTTCAAATCTTCACCATATGAACACCTCAAACGAAATATGCTCTTGATTCTTTTCTAAGCAATGATTTTTCTTCAAGATTCTCAATTGTGTGGATCCTCGATCTATACAACTCGAACCTAAGACAAAGATCGCTTAGTGAAATTCTTCAAGGCTCATCCGTCAAATTCCTCAAACTAGTTCTTTTGAAAACCTTCCGAGAACGCGATATGACCTCTCCAAATTCCTCGCAACTATACTGCTCACAGTACTCATGTCCGCCGCTGAATCACTAGGTTCTCATCAACTTAACTCATTTGCAGCTGCTCTCGAAGAAAGTTGCATACTTCTTCAGAGAATTTGATTGTTCAAATTCCTCACCAAGAATATGGCGTATGAAAGAAGCCACGTAAAGGAGGAAAGAGGCCTGAGGTCATGACTGCTTGAGATTCCCGAGGACATCTATGCTGATTATTGCACACTGATGAAGCCGAAGTTCGCAAAGAAAACAAAAATCAGCGCAAGGTGCACATTCAAAGGATTGAAAGGAGATGGGCAAGGGAAAGGAGGGAGTACAGATATGTTACTCCAAAGTACATGAAGAAATTCAGACCGAATCCTCCATGCCCAAGAGCTCCCTTGGCACCGGTCAAGAAGTCGACCCCACCAAAGATCAAGCGTGGTGAGGACTTTCCAAGAATGGGCCAAGCGCCAAGCCAAATTGGCAAGACAAGCCAATGAGGTAGTGAGGAAATTTAATGAGGACTCACATCGCTACCATCGAGGCCTCTCACAAGCCAAGAAAATCTGTGGCAAAGAAGCCCGACACAAACCAAGTGCTTCACCAACAAAGGCTCCTCACGGCCAAGTTCTCAAGAAGGCTCCTCACGGCCAATTCCTCATGCTGCCCCGCACCTTCCAAATCCTCAGATCCTCCAAAGTCCTCAGCAGTTCCACAAAGTCCTCAAGACTGCATCCGCCACGTACAAAGGACTACAGTATCTCAATTGTTCTCGTGTTTCAAAGAAGTTCCTCACCTGCACCAAATTCTTCATCCGCCCAACTCGTCAAGACTAAGGCCACAATGACGAGGTCCTCGCCAAGTCCCAAGAAGAAACGGGTCGCTTCCAAGAGCCAATTGAAGTTGATGAGGCTGATGATAATGAACTTGCGTAAATCATCGAGACCGACAAGAAAGGGTCATAGAGCCAAAGGCACACCTGTACATCGCTGTTGGATCCAAGAGCGATCCTAGACTACATTGATCTCTCGCACAAGGACCCAAACACTCCTATACCTGACTTAAGTTGACACCGCCAAAGTCACATGTCGACTCATTTCATCCAAGAGGAGAAATGGAAATTTGATACGCCGAGAGATCGAGAAATCGCAGTATGTAAAAGAGAAACCGCTGAAGAAAAATGTTGTCAAAATGACAATCAAGAACTTATCAAGGCGCATGTCGACATCAAAGCCCTCAATGACAAATTTGACTCAGATATGCTGATTGGCAGGAGCCAAAGTCAGATTTGTCAACTGACGAAGAAATTCTCAAATGTTGCAGCCCCAACGCAAGAAGACATTCCTCAGCCGGAGCCTCCGCCACCGATCGAAGAACATGCCAAGACCACCGATGAAGTTCAAAGGTCAAGACAATGCTAGTTCCGTGGCTGATGATTCCATTCCAGCCATTGAAGAAATTTCTGTGGCATCCACTAGTGGTGCGCTCAAGAAATGAAGAAGTCAGACAACTGATCAGCTTGCTCCTAAGAAATTCAACCAGATTCCTCAGCCCTCCCCGCGCTTACAAAGAACTCCAATCCATCCATCTCAGATCCGATGTGAAGAAGACCAAGGCTGCAGAGCGAGCTGCAAAGAAGAAAAGGGAAGCATCACCTGCTTCAAATTCTTCACTCAAGAAAATGAAGCCTATGGCAAGCTCTTTGAGAACCCAATCGATGTTGTTCCAATTTCTCCATTCCATCAAAGGACCTTGTTCTTTTGGTGAAGATTATGAGATCCCAAGTGGATCTCGATGAAGAAAATCATTCGCTGCTTCGTCAGAGCAGATTGATGAAGAAATTGAAGTGGAAGCAATCCTTCAACCCCAATCATTTCCTCACCTATGCCTCAGTTCACAGCTCAAGAGGTTGGTGTTGAGGAAATTGAAGAAGAAGATGTGGATATTGAAGCACAACGCCCTGATGAACGATGACTTTGGGAAAGTCAAGATCCAAATTCTCCACTCTTCACCCCAATCCAACAGATTCTCAGCCCTCGCACCAACAGCCTCAGATGGGCTCGAGGAAACTCATCCCACTTCATCTCAGACATGAAGAAATTCCAGCCACTAGCGCCGATGAACTCCGCCGCTACTAATCCTCGATCGCACATGAAGAGGAACCAGAAATTCTCACCAAGAACCTGAGATTGTAATTCCAAAGGTCGTGATGCAACTCATCGACACTCCAATCGCCAAAGCCTAAGAATCCATTCTCAACGAAGCAAAAGTTTAAGGCTGAAGACTTCTTTGGCGAGCACGCTTTCTTCACGGATTACAACCCATATGACTCGCGCCAGATAAGGAAGAGGCGCTTCGGACTACTAGTCAAGCCAACTTCTATTCCCCGTATATTCAACAAAGACAAAGTCTTCGATCATGCACATATTCCTCATGTGGACATGGAATCTCCGCCAGTGCTTCGAGCCGCCCTCGTTGTTCTTCATGATGCAGATTGCTGAATTTCTGCCTCGACATCTCGTGGATTGGAATGAAGAACTTATTCTTCAATTCTATGTGACGCTGCATATCATCGAGACGTCAAGATGTGAACTCATGGGTGTTGGACCGATGTCCGAAAATACTCACTACAAGGCACCAAAGATCTGAATTGCTTCATGCCCTCCCACTCAGCCCTCCCTTGATGGTGCTCGTTGTATCTACAACGAACTTGAGCTTTCAAATCACTACATGCAAGTGTTGATGAAGCCTTTGAAGCCGTGACAGTGCACTCGAACCAAATTCCTCGCCGAGGAATTACTCTATGTGCCTTGACTGCTCTCATCGGATTTCGACGAAGACAATGAGTCCTATCAAAGGCCACGACTCAAATGATGAAGAAGTTGTTGGCATCATGAAGAATATGCTTTTCAATATCATTCATGTATGCTCCCTGCCAACTTCCATGATTTCTTCATGAGTACTCCGCAAACATTGCTATGTCACCTTTTGAGTGAAGCCTTATGCACCATGGATTATGAGGTTCATCCCGACAAGATCTTCACCAATTACAAGGCTGATACTCGAACCACTGCAGCTACTTGCTCTCCGATTGAAGTCCCTGCGGACATTTTCTCACCGATGACAAGGGCAAGGCAACTCACAGATAGATGTAAGTGCATCTAGTGCCCCTTAGTGATTTTGGTGTATTGAAGACTTATAGGTTAAGGGACTAATGTGTTTATGAGTGTACACAGGTCTATAAGTCTATGAGGAGTTTGATATTTACAAAGGAAAGTCTAATTCTAAAAATGAAGTTCTTCGACTAAAGACTTTGATATTCAAGACTTTCTAAAGACTTTGAAAGTGAAGAAATTGGTGTGACCTTGAAGACTTGGTATTCATTTGAGGAACATGAAGCGTGAAGACTTTTGTTTTCAGAGTTTCGCTTTTTCTTTCTTGAGTCATAGGAAACACCGCATCGTTAAAGGGGGTCGAGGAAATACTAAGGAAAATTTCCATGTGATGCTCAACTCAAAATCCTACACCTACCAATCCCTTCGAGTGAAGCCTTTGAAATTTCATACAGCTTCAACAATTCTTCAAGGATGAGACGAAGTTCTTCCGTCACGAGGAATTTGTTCGACTAAGGAGTTAGGAATTCGCCAGGCGGATTGCCTACACAAAGGAGGAACATGATAGCCCTAAGGAATTTGAGAGTCAAATTTCCGATCGCTGTCAGGTTATGCGCCACCTGTCCCAAAATATCTTATCCACCTAACGGTCATATCATTGAAGGGCATTTATGTCTTATCATGTCGGGCTGCTCCCTAGGCTATAAATAACCGCCTCTACAACCACTAGCTGGTTGGCTGCCCGAGAGAACTTGACACTTGTCATCTGAGAGCAACCCATCCTCGAGGACTTTGAGCGAAAATCATCGAGTGAGGAAAACCCAAAACCAAACCCCATAAACCCAAAGTGATTGAGCATCATCAAGAGATTGATCCTGCATGGATCCGACGCTTGTTACCTTTGAAGACTGTGCTTCTTCCAGACGGTTAGGCGCCATGGTCTAGAGCATCCAAGAGGAATTGTGGATCGCCGAGTGACCAAGTCTCTGAAGGTTTGGAAGTCGCTCAAGACTTACCACGAGTGATTGGACGAGGTTTGTGACCTTAGTTCAAGGAGAATACAGTGAGGACTTGGTGTCCCGAGCTGCGTGCTCAACGATCGGGTGTCCGGACTGTGTCCTCGAGTTTAAATACTCAGCCGCTCCAACCAGACGCATAACCGAGACAGCAGTTGGAACTGGTCTACCAAATCATTGTCTTCACCAACCTAATTGGTTCTATTTCCTCAACCCTTTCATTTCCTCATTACTATGTTGAGTGTTCATTCATATCTGTGTTTGAAGACTTTGATCAAGACTTTCTCAATTTCCTCGCCAATTTCTTCACTGCTTTGTCTTCATCTTGTGATATCCTCAGATTTACGCTTTCAGATTTTTGATTCTCTTCATTTCATCAAGATGACCATGCCCGCATTCTCTTATGCTTACTTCGAGTACTTATTCAGTTGTAAGTAGTTCTTCGCTAAGGAATTTCTCACCGCAAATTCCTTAGTGAAGAATTCATAAAATCGCCTATTCACCCCTCTAGTCGATATAACGACTTTCAATTGGTATCGAGCAAGGTACCCTTGTTCGTGTGATTTTGGTTTAACCACCGAGTTTTAGTTATGTCGACCGCAGTATGATCATGGTCTCAGCAGGTGTCCTACCTTGATGGGACCGACTCTCCTTATCGAAGAACAAGATGCTAATGCATCTTGAGGCAATTGACAACGATCTCTCGGTATGTTGTGGAAAATGGTGTTCCTCACCACACCTTCTCTCAAGGCTGCCGATGTGAAGAGATTCAAGCAACTCGATTCTCAAGCTTAAGAATATCATATGTGGCCATCCGAGCAAAGGACAATATGGAAGAGTGAGTGCTTTGAAACCGCTAAGCTCATCCGGGACAGGCTGTCCAAAGTAATGAAGGAGTCTCAACTCAGCGTGACTCTCGAGTTGATGTTCTTCGCAATCTCTTCAACCGCTTCAAAAGACTCGACAACTAAAATGTTCAACAAACCTTCGATCGCTTTCACCGACATCTCAAATGAGCTTCAAGCGCTTGGTGCCATCGACATCACCGACCATGAGGTGGTGAAGAAATTGTTGAGATCGCTTGATTCCTCATTTGATACTCTAACACTGATGATACAAGAGCGTGCTGACTACAAGTCACTTGATCCAGCTGATATCCTCGAGAGGCTAAATACTCATGAGTTCCAGCCTGTCAAAAGAGAGATCTCTATGGTTCTAGCTATGGAAAACACGCGCCTCAAGGCCAAGGCTGTGTCTCAATCTGAGTGTGAAGACTCGTAGTAGCCTTGAGATCCTCAAGAATTGAGCCAGAGCTAGCACGCTCGTGAAGAAATTCCAAGTTCTCAAGACGTGGTCGCTGGAAAATCCTCAAGGAGCAGTGATTCCTCATCCAAAGGACTATAAGAGAAGACTTTGCCACAAATGCAAGAAACCTGGTCACTACATCCAAGATTGTCCTCAGTGGGAAAAGGAATTAAAGAAGAAGAAATACAAGGATTACAGCTCGATGACGCTAAGAAGAAGAAGAAATCGTCAAATCTTCATCATCAAAATCCTCAAAGCCTTCTTATCACAAGAAGAGCAGCTCCAAAAAGGCTCGCATTCATTGGCAAGGAAATGGACTCAAGCTGAATCTGAGGAACATGAGGAAGAGGAGGCATCAAGAATCTGAGTCCGTGTGGCGAGTCAAGCTCGCCATCGCTTTCACAAGAAGTCCATCTTCAACTCAAGAAAATGACCTCACCAACAATGTCGATGAAGATAGTGATGACTACGCCCCACCTATTGCTTCATGGCAAAGGGTGCCAAGGTACTCAAATATACCTCCTCCGAATCTAGTGAAAATGAATCGATGAAGATCTAAAGCCCAGCTACTCAAAACTTGCTAAGATTGTCAGAAACAACAAAGGGCTTTGAAAAGGTTCAAAACATGCTAGATAAAAGTGATGATATGTTAGGTGAAGAAATGGATCGCACTAAAGCCCCGATCGAAAATCTTCGAGACTTTAGTCTAGGTTTGACAGCCTTCAAGGTCATCATAACACTCTCTTGTCTCGATCATGAGAAACTTTCTTATGAATTTCTTCAAAGAAAGCAAGATCTTGAGAAGCTAAGAGTGAGTTATGAAGATCTTCGTAAGGAGCGCGATTCATTACTTGCTCAACAAATCAGCGCTTCTCGTGAAGAATTTGTTCCTCCATGCTTAAAGTGCATTGAACGTGAATCGCTAATTCTTCACCGAATGTTCAAATGCTTCAATGTTATAAATTCTTCACCGCCTCGCTATCACTAATTCCTCATCCGAGGACATTGCTAGTATCACCGACGATGCAGGTTGAAGGAATTGTACATGATGCATGTACAAAAGCCTCAAAGGGCATCGACTTTGTGATGTGCTTAAAAGCAGATCCTCAACAGAACCCTAGGAAAGAGGGTATTGCCTTTGAGAGGAAACTCAATGCCGATGGAACATATTGAAGCCCGAGCAAGATCCCAAAACCTCATGGGTTGCTGCAAAGGACCTCCAGCTTGATCCATCTAACTTATCTGGCTTTACATGTGAATCTCCTCATTCTTCGATGAGTCATTTGACTCCAACTATAAACTGTTCAAAAATCAGAATGGTGAAGTATTTGCTAGATATGTTGGCACTAATCGCAGGAACGGTTCCCTATGAAGAAAATCTGGTTCCCAAGAAGTGCCTTGAAAGTCTTCAGTGAATGTCCTCATGACACCACCGTGAAGAATAGGAACCCCAGATCAAATTCTTCATATGGACCAAATTCTTCATATGGATCCAAGTCCTCATATGGACCAAATTCTCACGTGGATCAAATTCTCAAAAGGATCAAAGTCCTCATATGATTATCATCGTGCTAACAACTCGCTTTCGCAGGTAGAGCTAAGGGCTATGAATATGTGCATTATTCTTCAAACCAATATGTTCATAAGTCCTCAAGAATTTCTCTCGCTTATTCATATGCTTACCCTAACCCTCTTATGTGAAACCAAATGGATTGGACTCTATGCCACCATTCTCATATGGTGCTTGCAAAGTGATGAACTCTTTGCCACCCCTTCGATGTGGGTGGTGAAGAAAAGAACTAACTCTTCTAGGGTCAGTCTCCGCACGCATTTTTAAACGCCTCAAGAATTTGTCGGGGCCCGACAAAATGCTCGAAAGGACGCAGCTAATCATGAAGAAATGAACTTTCATTTCACACGCCCTCATACTGCTTATCTGTTATATCGCTCGATGAAATTTCATCCGATGAACTTGATATCATATTCTTCATCGATGAAGTATATGAGATCGTAAGTTGCACTAATTCATCCGCAGGATGATCAACCCAAAGCCAATGAGTGGGTCCTCGATAGTGGATGTACAAATCACATGACCGGTGACAAGAATCTATTGATGGATGCTCCCTTATCACCGCCACATCTCAAGCATATCATCTTTGCCGACAAAGGCAAAAGTCGTATTGGTCTTGTAAGGTTATGATCTCTAAGGACATACACATGGACAAAGTCATGCTTGTTGAGTCCTTAGGATACAACCTCATGTCAGCCTCAATGCTTTGTGATCTTGATATGGTTGTTATCTTTGGCAAGTATCGCTGTGTTGTGATTATGGAAGCTAACAATTCCAAAGTCTTCAAGGCTTTAGGAGAGGAGACTTGTATATTGTTGATTTCTCTACAGACCACAACCAGCCGTGTGTCTACTTGCAAAAGCTTCGTAGGCTGGCTATGGCATCGCGACTTGGTCACGCAGGCATGAGGAATTTGCACACGCTGCAAAGAAGAAGCATGTCATTGGCATTGAGAATGTCAAATTCTCAAGGATCACTTGTGTGGAGCCCGTGAAGTGGAAAATGACCAAGGCCAAGCATCCAAATAAGACTATCATGACCACTACTCATCCCTTCGAATTGCTTCACATGGACCTCTTTGGTCCTAATCATTACTCAGCAATCACTAATGATGCATCTCTATATGGCTTTGTTATTGTTGATGATTACTCTTGTTACACATGGGTACACATTGTTACTTACAAAATGAAGTGCAGGAAGTCTTCAAACGATTTTCCTCGAGGGCTTCAACCAACTTTGGTGTGAAGATCAAACACATCAGAGTGACAATGGAACTGAGTTCAAGAATTCGGTCTTGATGCCTATCTTGATGAACTTGGTATTACTCATGAGTTATCTCGCTCCCTATACTCCTCAAAGAAATGGCGCGTGGAGCGCAAGAATGTAACTCTTGTTGAGATGGCTCACACTATGCTTGATGAATACAAAACGCCTAGTCGCTTTTTGGATTGATGCAATTGATACCGCTGCCACATCATCAACAGAGTATATCTTCACAAATTCTTCAAGAAGACTGCCTATGAACTCCTCAACGACAAGAAACCCAATGTGAGTTATTTCAAAGTCTTCGTGCTAAATGCTGGATTAGAGATCCTCATCACAATTCTAAATTTGCACCAAAGCACATGAAGGTTTTATGCTTGGTTATGGAAGGACTCGACACCTACAGTAGTCTTCAACATCGCTTCTTCACAAGATTGTTGATATCAGAGATGTGCGGTTCGATGAAACTAATGGCTCGCAAAGAGAGCACCTACCTTCCGTGTTAGATGAACCAGCACCGGGAATCTATCAAGTTCAAGGCAACCGAGGATGTCATTCCCATCAAGAATCATCAAGAATTCATTCCCGCACGCCAAGAACGCCGAGCTGATGCACTCAAGATAATGTCAAGACAATGGTGCCGAGGAAAATGATCAAATTCCTCGACGACAACCAGCTCATCCTCGCTGCAAAAGAAGTGCAAGTTGACAAGATCATCGATGACATTGAAGCGCTGTGTCCTCTCACACGCCAAAAGCTTCACATTTATCTAACTTTTGTGGGCACTATGCTTTGTCTCTATCACAGAGCCCACTAAGGTAGATGAAGATTTCGAGCCCGAGTGGATTCAGGCCATGCAAGAAGAATTACATCAGCTCGAGCTCAACAATGTCTGGAACCGTCAAACGCCCAGATCCTCGCAAGCATAATATCATTGGCACAAAGTGGATCTACCGCAACAAGCAAGATGAAATGGTCTTGTGGTGAGGAATAAGGCACGACTTGTAGCTCAAGGCTACACACAAGTTGAAGGAATTGATTTCGATGAAACTTTTGCACCTGTTGCTAGACTTGAGGCTATTCAGATATTACTTGCTTATGCTAACCATCATAATATCACTTTATATCAAATGGATGTAAAAGTGCATTCCTCAATGGTAAGCTTGAGGAAGAAGTATATGTTGCTCAACCCCTAGGTTTTGAAGATCCAAAGAACTCGACAAAGTCTTCAGACTCAACAAGGCCCTCTATGGTCTCAAACAGTTCTACGGGCGTGGTATGATACATTGAAGGAATTCTTCGTGAAGAATGGCTTCACACCGGTTCACTCGACCCTACTCTCTTTACTAAATCATATGATGGTGAACTGTTTGTGTGCCAAATATATGTTGATGATATTATCTTTGGTCTGTATCGACCAACGTTATAGTGATGAATTTTCCTATATGATGAGTGAAGAATATCAAATGTCTATGATGGAGAGTTGAAATTCTTCTTAGGTCTTCAAATTCACAACAACACAATGGCATATTCATATCTCAGAGAAATACCTCAAAGATGTCCTCAAGAAATTCGCATGCAAGATTGCAAAGGTGTCAAAATTCCTATGCCCACAAATGGCCATCTATGCAATCATGAAAATGGTATTGACTTCGATCACAAGGTATACCGCCCATGATTGGTTCTCTATTGTACTTATGTGCATCTAGGCCAGATATAATGCTTAGTGTTTGCATGTGTGCCCGATTTCAAGCTACATCAAGGAATCACACCATAAGGCTGTGAAGCATATTCTTCGATATCTAGCTCACACACCAACACTAGGATTATGGTACCCCAAGGGCTCTACTTTTGATCTCATTGATATTCTGACTGACTATGCTGGTGATCGTGGACCGCAAGTCAACATCCGGTACTTGTCATTTCTGACGATCTTTGGTCCGTTGGTCCTCAAGAAATAGAATCGCGATCACCGCTTCATCATGGAAGTTGAATACATTGTTGCTGGCTCTTGTTGTGCTCAATTGCTTGGATGAAGCAAACTCAAGGACTACGGCATCAACGTGAAGAATGTGCCTCTCATCGTGACAATGAGAGTGCCATCAAGATTGCTCACAACCCAGCTTCAAGACTCAAGACAAAGCACATTCAAATTCGCCATCATTTTCTTCGTGATCATGTGTTGAAGGGTGACATCTCCATCGAGCATGTGAAGACTCAAGAACAACTAGCCGATATCTTCACAAAGACCTTGGATGAGAAGAGATTTAGCAAGTTGCGTGTGAGCTAAATATCTTAGAATCTTCAATGTTCTTTGAAAAGGACACACATCCCGACACTTATGCAAAATTGATGACTTAGATGTGCAACACATGAAGAAACGCTTTTCTTCAATCAATGAAGAATAACTCTAAGTGTGAAGAAATTAATGAAGAATTTGATTCTCGTAACCCTACGACAATTGTACGCGTGTCTGAAATCATCATTCTTATACTGTGGGTCACGCCACCACCAAAAGTTGAAAATCTTCAATTTGAATTTTTCCTCGCTTTTCAAATTCTTCAAATTTTCAAATTCTTCAACTTTTCAAAATCTTCACTGCTTCTCGCTTTTTCCTCATTGACTATATATATATGGGTTTATGTCCTCTACAAAGATTCACTTATGGCTATTTCTTCAAGTTGCATTTTCTCGCTAAGTGAATGTGATCGACCCTTCCCCTATATGCTATACTCAACCCAATCCAATTCACAAATTCTTCATGCTGCTTATTTGAAACTCGCTCAAAATCTTCACCGTGTCCTTGTCACCGAGAAATTGCGAACGGAACTTTAAACTGATCTTATCCAAAACTTTCGCTTTTGCCGCCAAACCGCTCCGCATCCCACGATAGACTTATCTATTCACCCACGATCTAACACGATATCCACTTTTCAAGACGGGTGACACATGTCAAGTGAATGAGAAGGGTTAGGGCACGCTCGTCCCAAATCTTTGGGCTAACAGTTTTCACCGTGGCTATATATACCCCCTCCCCTTCCTCACTTCCTTTACTCGCCGACCGCTTCTCTCTCTCGCCGAAGCTTCAAACCCTAGCGCCGCCACTCCATCGTCAGCCGGTGAGGAAGAGCTTCATCGCTTCGAATTCGCCGCCGACGCATTGCGGCCGCATCATGAAATCTTCACTTCGCCCGTAGCTGTCTTCCTCCGCCAAGTTAGGGCGTGAAGATCTAACCCGATTTAACTTCCCATCTGTTCTTCTCGTTCGTCGTGTTCTTCACTCGGTAATTAAAAGTTACTTTTATTACTCGCTTGGTTCTCAAACCTTCCCGAAAATCTTCAAAGGTGTTTATTCTTCAAATCTTCACATATGAACACCTCAAACAAAATATGCTCTTGATTCGCTTTCTAAGCAATGATTTTCTTCAAGATTCCTCAATTGTGTGGATCCTCGATCTATATAACTCGAACCTAAGACAAAGATCGCTTAGTGAAATTCTTCAAGGCTCATCTGGTCAAATTCCTCAAACTAGTTCTTTTTGAAAACCTTCGAGAACGATATGACCTCTCCAAATTCCTCGCAACTATACTGCTCATGTGTACTCATGTCCGCCGCTGAATCACTAGGTTCTCATCAACTTAACTCATTTGCAGCGCTCTCGAAGAAAAGTTGCATACTTCTTCGAGAATTCATTGTTCAAATTCCTCACCGTAAGAATATGGCGTATGAAAGAAGCCACAGAGAGGAAAGAGGCCTCGAGGTCGGATCGCGCTTGAGATCCCCGAGGAAATATATGTTGATTATTGCACACTGATGAAGCCGAAGTTCGCAAAGAAAATAAAAATCAGCGCAAGGTGCGATTCAAAAGATTGAAAGGAGATGGGAAGGAATGGAGGGAGTATGATATGTTACTCCAAAGTACATGAAGAAATTCAGACCAATCCTCCATGCCCAAGAGCTCCATTGGCACTGCTCAAGTGTAGCGACCAGACCAATGGATCCACCTGCGTGCTCAAGTTGTCATCCCTCGGATCAAGAATGCCGACACCACACAAGATTTCAAGGATTTATAGCAGAGTAGCAATCACACACTTATTACATCGTGGTCCACAAGGGAACTTATTACAATAATATGGCTTAAGGCCATCTAATAATAACAGCGAAGGCTTGGAAGATAAGCGAGTCCATCAACTCCAACGGCATCACCGAGTATAGAACCACCACCTAACACCTTACTCGCCCTTCCCAAAAGTCTCAGAACGTGAAAAGTTGCAGCCCAAAACGGGTCAAGACATGGAATATGCCGCAATGTAACACATAAAGAGCAATGAAGGAATAAGCCTATACTACATGCATATATGGCTGGTGGTAAGGCTCTACGGTTACATTTGCATAAAGCTGATTTTTCCCTACATCAAAGGAATAATTTTATTTAACTATCATGGTGGTTGTTAAACATTGAGAATGGTTGACAGATCCTCAATCCCAATTAAAAAGTACTCATCAAAACCCAATAACTTTTATTAGAAGTAACATGTTGAGATTCACATGATATTCAATTACAGGATACTCAAATTGTCCATAACCGGGACACGGCTAATCATGATTAGTTTATACACTCGCAGAGGTTTATGACTTTTCCCCATTAAGACTCGATCGCTTCCGCTTGGTTCTCGTGACTACATGGTGTTTGAGAAACGGATGACCGAGACATAGTCTTCGTAAGCGCTTAGCACCTTACATGTGGGTAGACCGTATCAACCTACATCCCCTACATCAGCTAGCCTACCCGTAAGAGTTCGTGACGACTTAGTCAACTACGCCAGAGCCCATAATTGGCTTGTGGCTGCACACGGAAGTTTCCAGCTTGAATAATCTTATGATCCCTTAGAGCCTGGGTGGCGGTCCAAGAAATACAGTAAGTCTCGATGGAAACCAGTGCCTCAATCCACCCAGATGTGTGTTTAGGTTGCCACCTTAGATAAACCATTAATTAACAATCTCACATCTGTCATGGATATTCACTCACCCAATCCACGCCTACTAGCATAGCATGGCATAATAAGCAAACGAGAAGTAACTCCCAAGGTTTCATAAGTAAAACAGTAATAGGTACTACTCAATCTACTTCCCAAACCCACAATTTAATTAGATCCTAATCATGCAAGTGTTTGAGGAATAGATCTAATGCATAAAAACTGGGTATGAGAAGAGTATGATCAGTGTTACTTGCCTTGTCGATGATCCGCGAGACCTAGAGATTCAAGTAACAAGCGCGACCGGTGATCTAACGCAGACAAACAACAAGCATACAATAAGTACTCATCTAATGCACGGGAAATCTCGAATAAAAGATCTAACCAGAAAGTTCAACTTAAGAACCCTGGTTGCAAAAGAATTGAATCAAAATAAACTCCGAAAGTCGAAACTCGAGAGAGAACGACTCGCTTAGCAATCTGAAATTAGGTCAAAATTTCACAGTAGCAAAACTCTATGAAAGTAGGTTAGTCGAACGGCGGTTTCATATTTAAACTCCAGCGCTTGAATCACCCGATTCGATAAACGAGCGAGAAATAAAACAGTTTTGAAAATCGGATCTCAAATCGAATCAAAAATAACGGATTAAATCCGATTAAAAGAAAACGACGAACGGTTTAAATAACGGACGTCATATCAGAATCTAATCCAACGAACGCTGTTTATTGAAACGAACGGTTCGTGAACGTCATAAATAAGAAACCAAAAAATAAAACCAATCTAGGTTTTTAAAAAACCAACATCTTTTTTAAAAAAACCGGATCGGTTTATTAGGGAAAACCGGATCGGGCGCGGGCTACTCCGTGATCTCGCCGGCGAAGCCCGCGGGCCCGGGCGAGGAGCGAGGGGCGGCGGGGTCGGAGGGCGGCGGGGGGAGGGCTCTCTGGCCGGGCGAACGGCGGCGGCGGCGGAGTTCGCGACTGCTGGCTCGGCTGGGCGCGGTGGCGGCGGGGTGAGGAGAGAGGGGGGGGCGGCGGGTTATAAGGGGGGGGCGCCGGGTGGCTTGGGAGGGGGGGGTGCTGGGTGGAGGCGGACTCGGCGGCGGGGGGCTGTGGCGGCGGCATGGGCACTGGGGGCAAGCAAGGCGAGGGAGGAGAGGGAGGTGGGCTGGGGCGCTGGGCCTGGGCCCGGCTGGCTGGCCGGGCGGGCCTCGCCTGTGGGGCGCGATTTTTTTTTAAGTAAAATTTAAACCAAATGAATTTTAAAAAATACCAAATGAACTCCAAATTAAATAAAACAAATTTTCCCCGACTCCTAAAAATGAGTCGAACAAAATGAACTTTAAAAACTGCAAACATGCATAAATTTTTAAAATGCTCATTTTTGCCTAAGCAAAATAAATCTTCCAAAACCAAATTTGGTTTATTTATAATATCTTCATTTTTCCTAATTGTTGGGAAAGTCATATTATTCCTCTCCAAATATTTTTATAGGAAAACTTTATGAAGATAATTAAATAAATCCAATGATCCTATTTTCAAAATTTGGGAAATCCCAAATATGAAAATAATGAAACTTCCAACTTCTCCGAGGGTCCTTGAGTTGCGTGAAATTTCTAGGATCGAAAAATGCGAGAAAATATGATATGCATGATGACTCTAATGTATAACATTCCAAATTGAAAATTTGGGATGTTACAAACCTACCTCTTAAGATGAATCTCGCCTCTAGATTCGGGTTGGCTAGAAAATAGGTGAGGGTGGTCCTACAAAACTTCCTCTCTTTCCTGTGTGGCTTCATCCTCAAAGGTGGTGGCTCCAATCGAACTTTGCAAAACTTGATAACCTTGTCATGGTAACTCGCCGGCATAATCGAGAATCTTAACCGTTTTTCCTCATATGTCAAGTCATCCTTCAATCGAATTGCTTCCAAAGTGGCACCGTGGTTCTTAATGGTACCTCTCGCTATCTCGGGTGACATTTCTTCAATCGAGAAACATGGAATACATCATGAACTCCCGACAGTCCTTCCGCAATTCCAACTTATACGCAACTCTCCCATGCTGCAAAATCTTATACGGTCCAACTAAACGAGGTGCTAACTTTCCTTTCACTCCAAAACGCTTAACTCCTCAAGCGGGATACTTGAGATATACTCGCTCCAACTTCATACTCAATCGCTGGCGCTTTGAATCGGCATAGCTCTTCCGTTCGGACGGGCTACCTTGAGCCTCGTCTCAATCAACTTAACTTTCTCGCTCAGATTCCTTAATTAAATCTGGTCCAAACAATCGATTTATCTCCGCCGTCCCCATGACAACGGTGTCCTGCACCTTCTTCCATACAGAGCCTCGAAGGTGCCATCTTTAAGCTGGTTTGGTAATCGTTGTTGTAGGAAAATTCTGCATACGGCAAATTATCATCCCAACTAGATCCATAATCTAGTGCACAAGCTCTCAAAGATGTCCTCCAAAATCTGATTGACTCTCTCGGTCCGTCCATCGGTCTGTGGGTGGAAAGCTGCATCAATTCCAATCTGGTTCCCAATGTTTCGTGTAACCGTTCCAAAATTTCAAGTAAACGGGTTCTCTATCCGATACGATGCTCCTCGAACTCCGTAAGCACACAATTCTGGTCATGTATATCTTTGCCAACTTAGCATCGCTATAGGTAGTCTTGATCGAATGAAATGAGCTACCTTGTCAAACGATCGACTATGACCCAAATCGAGTCATATCCTCGAACGGGTCTTTGGCAAACCTGTGATGAAATCCATGCCTAGTTTATCCCACTTCCATTCGGTATCGCAACGGTTGTAATAATCCCGCCGCTTCGATTCTCTCGCTTTTACTTTCTCGACATACGCCGCAAACTGCTACATACTCCGCAATATCCTTCTTCATTCCGTCCACCGTAAAGTATTCTTCAAATCCAAATACATCTTTGTATTTCCGGTGAATCAATAGGTGAATCATGGGCTTTTGTAAAATCAACTTCCCGATCTCCGGGTCATTGGGTACATAAACACGGTCTTCAAACCATAGGGTATCGTGGCTCATCCTCACGAAATCCTTTTGCTTTTCCTTTGCTCATTTTCTCCTTTATAGAGGCAACTTCCTTATCCGCCTTTTGGGCTTCTCCGATTTTGTCCATTAGTGTCGATCGAATCTCCAATGCTGCTACATAGCCTCTCGAACTATTTCCAAACATAGCTCTCAAGGTCCTCGCTAACTCATTGGGTATTCCTCCCATCATTAGGGTATTGACGGGTCTTACGGCTCAATGCGCCTGCTACAACATTAGCCTTCCGGGTGATAATGCAATCTCATGTCATAATCCTTAATAAGTTCCAACCATCTCCTTTGTCCGAGATTCAACTCCTTCGTGTGAAGATGTACTTCAAACTCTTGTGATCCGTGATATACTTCACAATGATTTCCAATGAGAAAATGTCTCCATGTCTTCAAGGCATGCACAACGGTTGCTAACTCCAAATCATGAGTGGCATAATTCAACTCATGAGGCTTAAGTTGTCGGAAGCATACGAAACAACTCTTCCTTCCTGCATAAGCACGGCTCCAAGTCCTCGACGTGAAGCGCCGCAATACACCTCATAATCCTTAGTTTGATCCGCAATATCAAACCGTGAGGTAACCAATCTTTTCTTCAACTCCTAAAACTTGCCTCACAGTCCTCACCCATATGAATTTGTTTTCCTTCTTCAACAATTCAGTCATAGGCTTTGCAATCCTTGAGAAATTCTCAATGAATCTTCGTAGTATCCTCGCGAGTCCAAGGAAACTCCAATCTCTCCAACTGTCGTCGGTGCTTCCCATTTGGTTACGGTCTCAACTTTGTGGGTCAACTGCTATTCCTTCTCCGGATATAACATGTCCGAGAAATCCAACTTCCTTTAGCCAAAACTCACATTTGCTGAACTTGGCATACAACCGGTGTTCCTCGCCTCCAAAACCAATCTCAAATGTTCCTTGTGTTCCTCTTCATTCTTCGAGAAAATCAAAATATCATCAATGAACACCACGATTTAATTTATCCAAAAACTCCATAAACACTTTGTTCATCGTGTTCATGAAATAGGTCATGCGTTAGTCAGTCCAAAAGACATAACGGTATACTCGCATACCCATATCTCGTGGTAAATGCTGTCTTGGGTATGTCTTTCTCCTAATCTTCAATCGATGGTACCTCGATCGCAAGTCGATCTTAGAAAACACTTTAGCTCCTTGCAAGCATCAAACAGATCATTAATCATAGGTAGTGGGTACTTGTTCTTGATTGTTACTTCATTCAATCCACGGTAATCAACAACCATTCTCAACGATCCATCCTTCTTCTCCACTAACAAAACGGGTGATCCCCAAGGTGAAGAACTTGGGCTAATAAAACCTTTATCCAATAGTTCCTTAATCTGCTTTTGATCACCGCCAAATCCTTTATGGGCATCCCAGACGGTCGCTTCGATATCGGGCCTGTTCCTCGCAACAACTCGATCAAAACTCAATGTCTCTATCCGTGGCATTCGTGGCAACTCTTCCGAAATACATCAGATAATCCTTTACCACCGGTACTTCTTCCCGCACTACCCCCGATAAGCAATTAACTTGTGCTCTTCGCTCGTGCCGTGATACATACTTAATCCTCCTTCCTTCCGTGTGGTGAGCAAAATTGACCTTGTGGTACAATCTATGTTTCCTCCATACTTTGATAACCAATCCATTCCTAATATCACATCCAATCCTTGGGATTCCGTAACTATTAGGTCCGAGGGGAAAACATAGTGTCCAATCCTTAGTGGCAATGATCACACCATTTACTAGCCATGTACTCGCTCCCGTGAGGTTACTAGCATGGGTGACCTAAGGGCTTGGGTTGGTAACTTGTACTTATCCACAAATCCCTTGATATGTATGAATGCGATGCACCAAGATTTAAAAGAACAATTGCAGTAAATGACTTAACCAAAAACTTACCGACATCGTGATCGGGCTGATCTTCAACCTCCTCCACATCAATGTGGTTCACCCGTCCCCGTTGAAAGGGTTGGGCTTCTTTCCGAGCTTCCATTGCCATTTCCATTCTCGCCTTCTCGATAGTCATTTGCATAGTGCCCAGTCTTGCGGCACTTAAAGCAAGTAATGTGACTCAGTGTCTACCTTGATGGTGTTGACGGGTTGGTGCGGTTCTCGTCGTCTGCTTCCTCCATTCCCTGCTCCCATTCTTGGTGCCATTATGGTTGTGCGAATTACCTCCTCCATGGGTATGTGAAACTGAATTCTGATTTAGGGTATAACGAGGCTTCACTGGGATCCAGAGTTATACTTCCCTTGTCCATACTTCCGCTATGTTCTCAATTTATCGCTGCTTTCCTTCAATCATGAGAGCTCGGTCTACCAACCCCGGTAGTTGTTGAAACTTGCTACCATCAACGCATGTGAACTCATCATTCAGTCCTTCTAGAAACTTCTCCTGCTTAGTCAGATCTCGTAGTAACGCTATCCGGGGCATAACGTGCTAATTTACTAAAGTCATCCACGATCGCCAACAGTCCTTCCTCCTTGGCGAAGTTGCGTAAACTCACGCTTCTTCATGGCCATAGCTCCTCGCTGAAACATGGGCAAGGCGAAAGCTTGTCAAACTGATCCCATGTGATGTTGTTCACGGGTAAGTGGTCTGTGAAATTCTCCCACCATGCTGCAAGGGTCCTTCAAGCTGATGTGCTGCAAACTTCACTCTTTCACCATCCGTGCATCCCGCAGTAGTTAGCTCCTTCCTATCTTATGGAGCCACCATCCGCTACAATTGGCTCGTGTTATCGAATACACCGCGGTTCAATTTAAGGAAACGAGTCGATGATCCGCAGTGGTGGTGGTGGTGGTGGGTTGTTGTTGTTGTTGTTGTTGTTGTTGTTGTTGTTCGCACCAATGTTTGAATCAGGTATTCTCGCTGCTGGATCAATTGGGTGATCTCTCGCGGAAAACGAATCCGGGTCGCGCCCTGAGGCATCCGATGGGTTTAGAAAAGGAGAGAAATGTAGAATAGAATAAGGTCTAAGGGAATCACTACCCAAATGCACATGAGCAAATGCACACAAAATCACTTCATTCAATCAAACAAGGGCTTACAACGATCTAACTATCGCAAAAGTGCGGTACTATAATGTTTACATGGAGGAAATACTACTAATATGTGGGGACTTCTACTAATTTGAACCGTGGAAGACTCCATGATGTCTCCGCTCCAGCTTCGCCTTCAAAGTCGGGTTCACTTGGATCCGAATCGGTGTCGCCGATGTTGATGTAGTCGCTGGGTATTCGACATACTGGTCTTCATTCCTCGAGCGCCAACTTCTTCTTGAGTTCTTCGATCTCGCATTTAAGATCGTTATTGTGTCTTGCCGAGCTACGATCTCGCCCATGTAGTCCTTGCGCGTAGTCTTTAGTTCTTCTTCCACTCGATGATCCTTCCTTTGTCTTCGCAACTCCAACATGTCATTGCACATTTGGTTCTCCCGCGCCGAATGTGCTGATTTAACTCCGGATGAAAGCTGCAATGGACCTATCCTTCTTGGTGTTGACGACGCCCCAGCTTGTCATCTCGGCGTCCGCAAATCTGGTAGATGGTGTCCTTGAGGTCTTCTTGATAAACTTCTCCAATGCGCCCCATGGTGATGTGAGCTGCCATGCTCTTTCCTGCACTCCAAGTTGGTGCAATCAAAACACTATCTATAGACTTGGTGATTGGGGCTAATGTCCTTCCCGAACGTGAGCATGAATCTTCCCAGCCTCTTCAGCAGAGTGGCGCTGAAAGTCCCAAGTGAAGCTTGGTAATCCAATGTTCACGTATTTGGTAACTTCCTTCAAGTGAAATCCAAAAGGTGTGCCTTCATCCGTTGGGTGTACTTGATCTTCGCGTCTGCCATCCTAAAGAGAGTAGAAAAGATGAGGAGTTAGAAATGGGAAGAGAGTAGTGATCTATGGCTTTATCTTAGTGGTCGTGGTCCTACAAATGCAGTGCTCGATACCATTCTCTCAGAGTACCGCACTCAATGGATCCAGTCTCGTGCTCGGTCATCCTCGGATCAAGAATGCCGACACCACACAAGATTTCAAGGATTTATAGCAGAGTAGCAATCACACACTTATTACATCGTGGTCCACAAGGGAACTTATTACAATAATATGGCTTAAGGCCATCTAATAATAACAATGAAGGCTTGGAAGATAAGCGAGTCCATCAACTCCAACGGCATCACCGAGTATAGAACCACGACCTAACACCTTACTCGTCGTTCTAAAAGTCTGAACGTGAAAAGTTGCAGCCAAAACGGGTCAGACATGGAATATGCCGCAATGTAACACATAAAGAGCAATGAAGGAATAAGCCTATACTACATGCATATATGGCTGGTGGTAAGGCTCTACGTTACATTTGCATAAAGCTGATTTTTCCCTACATCAAAGGAATAATTTTATTTAACTATCATGGTGGTTGTTAAACATTGAGAATGGTTGACAGATCCTCAATCCCAATTAAAAAGTACTCATCAAAACCCAATAACTTTTATTAGAAGTAACATGTTGAGATTCACATGATATTCAATTACAGGATACTCAAATTGTCCATAACCGGGACACGGCTAATCATGATTAGTTTATACACTCGCAGAGGTTCATGACTTTTCCCCATTAAGACTCGACGCTTCCGCTTGGTTCTCGTGACTACATGGTGTTTGAGAAACGGATGACCGAGACATAGTCTTCGTAAGCGCTTAGCACCTTACATGTGGGTAGACCGCATCAACCTACATCCCCTACATCAGCTAGCCTACCCGTAAGAGTTCGACGACTTAGTCAACTACGCCAGAGCCCATAATTGGCTTGTGGCTGCACACGGAAGTTTCCAGCTTGAATAATCTTATGATCCCTTAGAGCCCGGGTGGCGGTCCAAGAAATACAGTAAGTCCTCGATGGAAACCAGTGCCTCAATCCACCCAGATGTGTGTTTAGGTTGCCACCTTAGATAAACCATTAATTAACAATCTCACATCTGTCATGGATATTCACTCACCCAATCCACGCCTACTAGCATAGCATGGCATAATAAGCAAACGAGAAGTAACTCCCAAGGTTTCATAAGTAAAACAGTAATAGGTACTACTCAATCTACTTCCCAAACCCACAATTTAATTAGATCCTAATCATGCAAGTGTTTGAGGAATAGATCTAATGCATAAAAACTGGGTATGAGAAGAGTATGATCAGTGTTACTTGCCTTGTCGATGATCCGCGAGACCTAGAGATTCAAGTAACAAGCGGCGACCGTGATCTAACGCAGACAAACAACAAGCATACAATAAGTACTCATCTAATGCACGGGAAATCTCGAATAAAAGATCTAACCAGAAAGTTCAACTTAAGAACCCTGGTTGCAAAAGAATTGAATCAAAATAAACTCCAAAGTCGAAACTCGAGAGAGAACGACTCGCTTAGCAATCTGAAATTAGGTCAAAATTTCACAGTAGCAAAACTCTGTGAAAGTAGGTTAGTCGAACGGCGGTTTCACATTTAAACTCCAGCGCTTGAATCACCTGATTCCGATAAACGAGCGAGAAATAAAACAGTTTTGAAAATCGGATCTCAAATCGAATCAAAAATAACGGATTAAATCCGATTAAAAGAAAACGATTTAACGGTTTAAATAACGGACGCTCATAACAGAATCTAATCCAACGAACGCTGTTCATTGAAACGAATGGTTCGTGAACGTCATAAATAAGAAAACCAAAAAATAAAACCAATCTAGGTTTTTAAAAACCAACATCTTTTTAAAAAACCGGATCGGTTTATTAGGGAAAACCGGATCGGCGCGGGCTACCTCCGTGATCTCGCTGGGCGAGCTCAAGGCGGGGCCCGGGCGAGGGGCGAGGGCGGGGGCCTGGAGGGGCGGCGAGGGTGAGGGCTCTCCTGGCTGGCTAAACGGCGGGGGGGCGGAGTTCGGCGACGGCTGGCTCCTGGCCCAAGGCACGGTGGCGGCGGGTGAGGAGAGGGGGGGGCGGGCGGTTATAAGGGGGGGGCGCCGGGTGGCTTGGGAGGGGGCAAGGTGCCGGGTGGAGGCGACTCGGGCGGCGGGGGTGTCATGGCGGCGGGGCACTGGGCAAGGGCAAGGCGAGGGAGGAGAGGAGGTGGGCCAGGGGGGCCTGGGTCTGGGCCTGGCTGGGCCTCGGTCCAGGGGGGCGCGAATTTTTTTTTTAAATAAAATTTAAACCAAATGAATTTAAAAAAATACCAAATGAACTCCAAATTAAATAAAACAAATTTTCCCCGACTCCTAAAAATGAGTCGAACAAAATGAACTTTAAAAACTGCAAACATGCATAAATTTTTAAAATGCTCATTTTTGCCTAAGCAAAATAAATCTTCCAAAACCAAATTTGGTTTATTTATAATATCTTCATTTTTCCTAATTGTTGGGAAAGTCATATTATTCCTCTCCAAATATTTTTATAGGAAAACTTTATGAAGATAATTAAATAAACTAATGATCCTATTTTCAAAATTTGGGAAATCCCAAATATGAAAATAATGAAACTTCCAACTTTCTCCGAGGGTCCTTGAGTTGCGTGAAATTTCTAGGATCGGAAAATGCGAAAAATATGATATGCATGATGACTCTAATGTATAACATTCCAAATTGAAAATTTGGGATGTTACATCAAGAAGTCGACCCCACCAAAATCAAGTTGCCAGGAGGACTTTCCTAAAGAATGGGCCAAGCGCCAAGCCAAATTGGCAAGACAAGCCAACGAGGCAGTTGAGGAAATTCAATGAGGACTCGCTGTCGCTACCACCGAGGCCTCCGCT